>VXAC01001104.1:671539-726575 GCA_013399225.1 Rhipidura dahli | reverse complement strand
TTTTTTTTGAAAGCTTCCATCAGCCATTAGAACATCACAGTGAGCTGGGACAAGTGAGGACTCCTGTGTTAAATTATGAAGTTTATTATGTTATATTTGCCCCATGCTCATAATGTCTGTGTACAGTCAGCAGCTCTACAGCATCATGCAGTCTTCTGGATCAGAAACTGTGGTATCTCCTGTGTTTTATATTATTGCTATCACAAATTAGTTTTTCTAAGATTAATAGTCTAAATGTTGTTTGCATACTAGTAAGGACTAGATTTTGTCATGCAAATAAGCGAGAAGATTTTTATGATGACAGTGGTGAGACACACACAGGTTACCCAAAGAGGTGGTGGGTGCCCCACCCCTGGAAACATTCAGGGTCTGGATGGACAGGGCTCTGAGCCACACGGTCTAGTTAAAGATGTCCCTGTTCATTGCAGAGGGGCTTTAGAGTTCCCTTCCAACCCAAACTATTCTATGACTCTGTGATTCTATGGTAAATAATAACTGTTCTCAAAATATCACATTCTCTAAAATTTGATGAAAGACAGCGAGTTAAGATGGGCCAGTTTCTAAACATTATTGACCTAAATAAATGCATTCATAACTAACTCAGTAGCTGTTACTTAAAAAGTTCTGTGGAATCAAATTTGGTTTTGTAATCCTTAAAAAATTTGTTAAAATTTAAATTAAAATCCCCCATCTTTTCAATATGTGTTTAGCCATCTTGCAGTAGTACTTGGTAAACATAAGCACAAATATTTCCTATAGCTGAGAATTTGGGTCTAGCGTTTTGGCTGTTTGCTTGTTATAGCATGGTTCACTTTCCTCTCCCTACCCTTTATTTCCCTTCTTTTTCTTTTCTTCAGCAATCGGAAAAGGATTTCTGTCCTGCTGAGGTTGTTACATGTCAAAAGTTCCCTGTTCTTCACTAAAATAATATGAAATTGAAACCTGTAGAAGTGAGAGGAAAGATAAATACCTAAACAAACATATACATACAAATATATACATACAAACATAAATACATAAATAAATCTCACATACTTCAGTACAGCCAGACAGTAATGCTCCTACTGGAAAACAGGATTCAAGTTACTGGAGCAGTTAATAAATCTGTATGTGAGTTCTGTCTATTCTTCGGGATACTGCTGGCAAAACATGTACCCCAAATACAAATCAAAAGAGTTCTGAAACTGTCCCTGAGTCTTAGGGGTGGACTTCATACTTTGTTCTACTCTGTTCCTCTTCCATTTCCTGTGCAGCAAAAATTGATTAAGAAAAAGAAACCCTATGGAAAGGTCTGTGGATGTTGAAGAGGCAGAGTTGAGGAAGCTGTGTCTGATAGCAGCCCCATTGCTGTCATGTGCAGCATATATAGGATGTTTCCAGGCAATGGTTGGAGGGGTTGCATGAACAGAAAACAGTAGATGGGGTTATTGCTCTGAAAGTTCTGCATCATTTGTTAGACATGCTCCCTGTATCTCTGGGTTTCCTGGTGCTGCTGACTGGGCCTGCAGGGTTTGTCTGAAGGAGCAGTTTCCTTGCTTGAAGTATTCTACAGTGACCTTCAAGCATTACAGAAAATTTGTCTTTTGAACTTAATGTTTTAAGTGTTATTGCTTGATGAAGAGATAACCGAAAAAGTAAACTCAGTAGAGCAGGAGACACCCAAGAGCAGTGGTCAGAGAATCTGCATGGATAAGCACAGTCTAACTGTGGGGTGTATCCTCTTGGCCCATCGTAGGAAATCTCCTCTCAGCCTTTTTGACTTTGTACTTTTGCTTCTGTATCTGGGCAATCTGACCTTTACCTCCACTGGATGTTTACAGCAGAAGCCCCCTTGTGTCTCCCTGCCTCGTGCCCAACTCCTAACACGTGTCGTTGTGTTCGCTCCCCGCGCAGGTGAACGGCATCGATCTCCGAGGCGCTACCCATGAGCAGGCTGCGGCGGCGCTCAAAGGCGCGGGGCAGACGGTAACCATCATAGCACAATACCAGCCCGAGGGTAAGTCAAACAGCCACCTGGAAGGCAGATGGCAAAAGCAGAGTGCTTTGGAGCCACTAATCTAAGAGGATGAGGCTGCTGTAGATAGCGAGTTTCCCAGCTATCATCAGCAGTTACCTGGGATGAAAATTAAAGTGACAATTCTGTCCCAAAGAAATGGCTGTATTTTTGTCACAGACTTGGCTTTTAGAAGCGTGTTATGCAACTGTAAGAGCTCTCTTTAAGTGTGCATATAATGAGACGGTAATCAACACTTAGTTAATCATTTTATTCTCATTAGCACTCATTTTATGTTCTTTTCTAGTCTCTTCCTGGAAATAGGTAGTGCAAAAAACAGGTTAAGAGAGAACAGAAATGCCAGGAAGATCTAACATTGCTTTGAACACTCAGATTAGAATTAGACAAAGATAAATGCTTCCTGCAGAATGTGTAGAGCTTCTCGTTATTACCTTTGGACGACAGTGTCCTTGTGCCTTCAGGGCAATTAGGCCTGGATAAAAACTACTTATTAGAGAAAATGACAGCTTTCTAAATAAAAGCATCAGCAGGAAATTCAGCAAAATGTGAAACATTTAAGGTGGGATGCACCTCATTCAAAGTTTGCTAATACTTAGCTTTTTAGAGGTTAAGCTAGTTTCAGTGGGCAGAAGTAGGCACTGATTGATTTCGAGTTCAGAATTAAAGGGCAGAATTCCTTCCTTTTGTCCATGAGCAGTGATCCAAATGACTTTCTGAGGGTCTCAAGGAATTTGTGAGAGGAATATTGCCTTCTGATTGGAACTCAGGGCAGTTTTCCTCTGCAATAGTTGTTACTTTGAAAGTCTTGGCCAGATTAATTCAGCAAGTATGTGTGTCTGTGAGGACTTGCTGGCACTGTGTTATGTTTTTCAGTAAACAGCTCTATCTCAATTCACAAGTTGGTTCTGCCTGATTGTGCCCAGCCTAGGAGATATGTAGGTCTCAGGTGAAACATTAGCTCTAATAACATGCTCAGTCAGTTTTGGTTTTTTTAGGGAAGATGAAGTAGTACTGCCAGAATTTATCCAATATGATACTTTCCTTCATTTCTTTGGATCCTGATGATAGCACACAGAGAGAAAAACAGCTTCTATTTTAGTCAAAAGTACAATAGTGCTTCAAGTCTGGAATCAAGTATCCATTTATTAGTTTATCTGCACTTGAGTCACTAAACAGAATAAATTAGGCCATACTAAGAAATGGGCAGATGAGAGCAAATGAAATTGAAAGTATCTTTCTTTAGTTAAATAAATGGAACACATTAATAAAAAATGCATGAGTAATAATCAGAGTTATTTCAAAGAAGAAGTATTGAAAAGCAATTCCATTACAGATAGAGATCCGCACTGGGTTCTGAATGAAACCATGTTCTTATTAGTTCCCGCAGTCTTGTTTGCTGTCTGGAGATTTTACACTGCAATTATCTCCATGGTGTCTGGGTACTTGTAGCAGTCACTGGCATGTCACAGTTGTTCCATGCCATTGTTAATACACAAAAATACACATCACTTGACAGCTTTCTCCTAAAATAATCAAACTTTTAACTGGCTTACTTGTACCCTGCATTGTAGCAGCTCAGTACTGTGTCAAATTCAGTTTTGGTGAACATACAATTCAAATGATGCTAATGAAATACATCAGGTATTATATGGCATGTTTATTCCATTTTTTTCTATGTCATTCCTCCATTCACCAAAAACCCTGTTGAGGGCAGACTAGTCCCAACTGTGTGACTTCTTGTCGCTGAAGCAAAGCCAGTTTTCTTTTTCAGCCAAATAGTTCAAAACACACCACAAAGCATGAAGCTGGTGAAGAACAGGGCCCAAAAGTTTGCCTTTTTATAGTAAATTATTGAATCTTTAAAAGTAGTGAGGACACTCTGTAGTTGTCCTGCATGTGTTGTGTTACTGCTGAAGTGTTTAATTTTAATATGAGATGCTGGTTAATGGAAACTGCATAAATCAGATGTAAAATGAAATATTTCCTTCCTGAGAAATACCTAACAGCAAAGAAAGATGAAAAAAATTTCCAAGAGTTAAGTAACCTTCACAGAGAATTATTTAAAAATGTATAGGTTACACAGAAAGACGAACACACTCTATATGAGCATAAATACTTATTTTATTCTAAAGTCATTGCAGAACTCTTTTTGTCCTTTATTTGAAATTTATGCCTGATTTCTTCTTTAATTTATTTTATCTTGTTGCTTATATTGGAACATAGTCATAAAATAGTCCTAAAACTGTACAACTGTGCTTCCCTCAGGAGCTTCTCACTTTAAAATGCTTCCAAATCTAGTGAAGTACGTAAGTTAAGTTGGCTTGTAGCTTGCTTCTTCCATTTTCACACTGCAAGTTCTGAGTTGTTACTACAGCTTCAGGTTTTTCTGAGGAGATCCAAGAATAGCCACTACAAATGTTAATCAGTACATTTTTTTAATCTGTTCCACATTATTAAGCCATTAGATGTTGTTGCAAGCAAAAACATTCAATGAAACCTTTAGCCATTGATATTTTGGGTATTGAGTGACAATGATATAAGCACCAGTCAATACTATAAGCCAGCTGATGATTAGCAATTAAAATTGTGAGTAGAAAAAGCTTACTTTCATGCAGTAAAGAAAAGCTTACAGTATGCTTATCTTGGTATTTCCTCAAAAAATAAATAATGTGCTATGCTGTGGGAAGAAAATTAGGTGAATACTATAGAAACAGCTTTCAAAGTTTAAATGTTCCTTTCCTTGTTTCAAACAGAATCCCATTCTAAGCCTCACATGAACTTCCTTCACATTTGTGTTTAGAGACTTGGCAACTAATCTCATAAGAATGTTAACTTCTACCAAAAAAATCCCCTAGTGCTTGCCATCAATTTGAATATCTTTTCCCATCAATATTGTGGTGCTTTTTTTGTCGTCCTGTTTGGAATGCACAAATGCAGAGATGAGTTCAGATAAAACAGAATAGCATCACAACATTTGTTTGAATGCTGTCAGACCTGTGGTTGGTGATGGTGCTCAACTGAACCATACTGCCTGGCCCTCAGATGAAAGTGGTCTTGGTGAAAATTCTGGAAAAAAGCACAGATACTTTGAACAAAGGGAGAATAGAAGATACAAACAATGATTTCATACAAAGTTGTTGAATGGAAATACAAGGGATAGTATAAATGGAAAATCAGCTCCTCAGTTCTTCTACACTTCAGTTCCTGTTTTCCTCATTTGCACTCACCACCTTTATTTCCCACATCTCTCTGAGAAACAGAAGAGGCAAAGCACTGGGAAAATCCAAACAGAAATTTAAATTCTGTGAGCAAAATTATGGAAAGATTATTAAGAGCAAGAGAAAAACAGATCACAGAAATTTAAAAAAAATCAGAGCTCAGCAGTAGAAGTGCATATTTAGGAACAGCAGCCATAATTCTGGGCTTTTTCTGTGATTCCTTACTTTTATTTTAAAATCTGAAATTAATCTGTGTACTGCATGTTATGTACACATGTACTGTGTAAATGGAGGTCAATTGATGTTAAGCATCATGATCTCTTAATAATCATTGTGGTTGTAGTTTATATGGAGGTTTGTTGACGTATTCAGTCTACACTAACTAGTCCCTGCAGGCTTCAGAAAGATAGCCTTTCATATTCTTGTGAAGCTCATATCTTCTGCACACGGTTTATATAAAATTAAAGATAATTTAAGGACCAAAAGCTACTTAGAACAAAGTTAGAAGAAGAACCAATCACTTACATTTAGCTTTGCACTCCAATTTTTATTAATCAGAAGCATTTTAACATTCCTCCCAGCTTAACAATTCTCAGATCTCTCTTAAAATATTGTACAAATATGAAGTAAATGCAAAATAAAAACCTGAGCCTGGAAAAAAATCTTAGGAGGGAACAGTGTGTCCCTAATAAACAATTCAGTAGAAATTAAAACTGAATATATACCACAGAGGGAAACACATTTTACACTTCCACGTTTTTATTCAGGACAGATTTTGATTTTTAATGGCAAAAGTTGCAAGTCACAGCCCAGTATGGAAGGAGTTAAGAAAAAAACAACATTTTTGTCAGTTAAGCTAAAAGACATTTTTAAAGAAAAGGGAACTTTGTTTGAAATAGTGACGATTTGTCCTGAAAGACATGGCTTGGGAGTGGGGACAGAGTACTAGTCTCCTTGTAGAGCTGCTAAAAAGCTTTATTGCATATTTAAGCCTCAAATGCTCACGTTCCTTTCCTCCGCAGCAGTGTGAACAGGTAAAGTGTAGCCTTAAGATTTTTGCAAAATACTCTGTGTCAGTGGTCTGCAAGCCGAGCTGTGCTGCATTGCAGTACCTCTGCAGCTCCTGCCTCACAACAGTCCCTGGAAAACTGTTAAACCAATTGGAAGTTTCATGTGATTTGAATCTGTCAAGCGAGCCAATTAACCAGCTCCCTTAGCAGCTTGCGTGCAGGGAGAACATTCATTGATTACGGTTTGATTAGAGCAGCTGCCACTGAAGAGGTTAAAAAGTTATTACAGGGAAAGAAGCTGTGCTTCATCTCTTTCTGAGTCAGCTGCTGCTCGGCGCCTGTTGTGAGGTGAGTAGCTGAGCTTTAGCTACAGAGAGGGTGTGAGAGGGAGAGACACTGTGAGAGGCAGTGTCTGTCTTTGCAGGCTTTAGCTAAGGGAAGAATAGCACCTAAGTAACTCCTGGTAGCTCTGATACTAAGGTTTTTTTGTTCTTTTGCTCCTTATTCTGGGAGGCTCCATAGTACATTAGAATAGACTTTACTTTTATAAGCAGCCCCAGGTTTTATGAAAAAGTACCCCTTGTCTTACACATTTGCCTGAGCTGCAGGTGCGTGAGATTCACTTTTTGAAAATATCAGATGAAAAATCCCGGAGTCACTTCTGAAGGTCTCTGAAGTGATGGATATTTTTTAGCACTTACCCCTTTTTCATGCCCTGTTCCTGCCTCAGAGTACAAACACTTGTCTCCTCTTTTGGTACAACATTCACATAGATTCCTGATCAGACATTTAACCTTTCCAGATGCTGTGGGAATTAGGTAGATAGAAAATACAAAAGAAAAAGAAAAAAATTTTATTTATTCTTCTTTGCCTAGGTTACTGCTATACTTTGAAACATGACTAGGCCTATTAAAGCTCCCTTTCCCCAGCTGTTAAAAAGGAATGTAGCTTAATTGCCTGGATGAAGTTGCATTACAGCAGTTGGCTTTCATCTGGAAGCCACTGTATCCAATTGCCAAAGAATGCAAGATATTAGACTTATATTTCATGCATGTGCATTAAAGAACAGAATATAATCTTGGAATGGCCAAGCTGGATCTGACCAAAGGCCCATTTGCTGAGGATCCAGTTTCCAACAGTGCCCAGCAGCTTAGGGAGAGGAGAAAGATCAGGACAAGCACATAGTGATGCTTGCCCTGAGTACTGTCCTACTGGGGGATGGGGGTGAAAAATCCTCTCCTCATCCTCAGGTGGAAAACACCACCACTATAAAGATGAATAAAAGCAAAAAAAAAAGCTTAGACGTATGTTTCATAGATTGTCCTGCTGAGGTTCAGTGAGTGATTTTTGTTGAGAAGCTTGGTCCATTTTTTTAAGTTAGGAAAATTGAGAAAGACTGAGAATATAAATAACAAAGCTCAAAATTATGATAATATATTTTCCCCCTTATAGTTGAGCCTTTTTTTTTTTTTTACTTGACTCCACAAGAGAAGAAGCATTGCTCCAAACCTAGGGAAATTTTTGTTTCCAATCCCGATTTATTGGTAATAGTTAATAATGCACCAGAGTTCTCTTACGTAAGAGGCTCTTTCAAATAGCAATATTAAAGGCTACTTATTTTTCCTCTCTTTTACAGTGGCATCTCCAACTCCACTGTTTTCTTATTTACACATAGAGTTTTTTTTACAGAGTTGGAGAATAGTAAATTGTTTTCTCTAGATGATTAAATGGCAGGCCTAAGCCTCCCTGACTTGTTCATGAAGTGCCCATTGAAGAGAGGTTAGCCAGATCATAGAATAATTTCACTTGGAAGGGACCTTTAAAGGCCAGCTAGTTCCGAACCACCACCCATGATCAGGGACATCTTCAACTAAATCAGATTGCTCAGAGCCCCATCCAGTCTGGCCTTGAATGTTTCCAGGGATGGCATGACAGATGATGCTGTCAAAAGTATTTTTCCCTTTTTGTCATTTTAACATGTTTTGCTTCAACAAAAGTGCTGGAGTTCAGTAAGCAAGAAATTGGCTCTTTGTCTTTGTTGCAGAGATTTCTGTGGCAGTGAAGATGTTTAACAGGGTTGTGTGGCTGCAATGCACAACTTCATGTAGTGCACCAAATGGTATTTGTTGTGCTCAAAACAAATCCTTGAGAGCTCCAAGCTATGTCATCACTTAATGTACAGGGTTAAATTTTGAGATTGGTATTTGCTGCCTTTCTTTTGATCTAATAAATACAGTTTTGGTACCCTTCGGACAAATGCACCTGTGCCAAGATAGTACCCACTTGTCTGGCCATGCAAGATGTTTGCCTCAGGTATAGCTTTTGTGCCTCTATTTGCTGCATATTATTTAGAATATGCTGCTTTTATTTTTACATTGTTGGAGAAAAGCCTTTAAGCTTTTCATTTCATTGCAAGTTCCATAATATCTTCAAGTAAAAAAAGCCTAAATCATATTTAAAATGGAAAGGGTAGTTTAAAAAAATCTCCCTGATTAACTTTCAAATTATTTTCTCAGCTCACAGAATTTCCTTTCTGTTTGCCTGAGCTGTCCTCACCACAGCTTCCACTCCATTACAAATTAACTCCAGTCCCTGAGTGACTCTGCCTGTGTTCATGGACATTGCCCCAGCACCAACAGATATTTCTGGGGATTATCAGATGCCACAGCTGAAGCACCAGTCATTACATTCTTGTAAAGTCAAACCTTTGTAGGCTTCACATAAGACACAAAAGGTTACATTTTAATTCCTCTGTTAAATTTAAAGATCACTTTCCTAGTGGAGTTACATAGTAAAACCCATACAACACTGAATATTTCATATAAAGAAGAATTCTATTTTTTATTTGGCTTTCTCTAAAATAGTCAGCACTCACTATGCATCTATGCATGAAACAAGTTATGGATATATTTTCTTAATGTTTTTCTGCAGATTTGCTTGTGTTTAATGTAGTCATCCCTGTCTGCTACAGTATATTTGCTGTTTTCTTACAGACTCCTGAGCTTTCTCAATTCCCATTTTCATGAATGTTTCATGTTAAGTACTTATTTTTTCATTCAGCCATATTTAGCTCTTGTTTCTGTTAACAGGCTTCACATTTCCTTGAATAGTTCATTCTTCATTGAAGAATATACAGTTGTCAGTGTCAGTGTTGTGCAGGGAAAGCATGATTTCCTTTCAAAACCCATCTTTCCTTCTTTTCATTTGAAATGTGAAAACATGAAGTTATGTGGTTGGGAGTTTTTTTCTGTAGTCCTTTAAGCTTGATCTGTAGAGCAGGTCTTGCTTAGTTTTTCGTTGTTTGCACACAGCCTTCTGTGCTTTAGTCATGTTTATGTGTGCATGGAAGAAGTGGATGTGCTAGTTTCTCATGGTGGAGATTATGAATTACTTTTCTTTGACAATTTATTAATTTAAGTTCAGTATTTTCCACTTTTTGCTGTTTTGTTAAGGTAGTCATAAATAAGTCTGGTTGGGAATGCAAATAAAGGGTTGGTTTTCTTTTTGCAACAGGAGTCATGTTTGCAGCTGAGTAAATTTTAAATTTAACTATTAAGTATGGGCTACAAATTCTCCCAAATTTTCTTCCCTGTCTTAGAGTTCACTAAAACTCTGGGTTTGCTCTTGCCTGACAGCCTTTTTTTTTTTAGAAAATAAGACTTGCTTTCAATGGGAAAGACATGTATGGATTTCTGTCCTGGCCTTTTAGAGGGGATGCTGCTGAGGGAGCAGAGGGGTGCCCAAAGATAATTCACTTTAGAACTAGGATGAGGCTGCCATTATTTCTTAACCCATTCCAGTTTCTTTTCTCAATCTCTTTCTTCTTTCAATTTTTTGTTATGCTTTTCATCAGGAAAAAAATGTGTTTTCTGCCAAAGATGTTTTGTGTTTGCTTTCAATTTTTATGTTTTCAGTGATAAGTCTTACCAAAATTTATTTCTATTTTAATTCTTTCACAGCAACATCCTTTCATATATCATGTGCCTTGAGAAGCTCCTATTTATTGCTATCTATTTACTCCAAATTGTGTTCTCTTTTCCTTCTTATTGATGTTTGCACTTTGCAAAGACATGGTTTGTTTCTTTGTTGTTTTGCTTTTTTGTTACCTTCAGTGTCAGATTTTTTTCCCTCCCTTCTTTTCTTACAGTTAATACAAGTCTGTCCTATTCCATTGCCACTGCCTCTCCTAGTCCTCCTAGTAACTGGAAAACTTTAGCTTTATAGGCTGTTACATAACTCATAGCTGGCCCTGGGTGATTGGGCTATTAAAGACACTGGAGACTCTTCATGAAAATATATTTTTATCCAAACAGTTTAACACATTTTATTATATTAGAATTCAGAAGGTCTCTAGAAACCTGTTTTTCTTGTGCCTTCGGGGGAATTATATCATGTAGAGACATGACTGAAAATACAAAGTACTTCATTAACTGGCTGACATTCCACAATGTAGTCAATATCATCAATGTTCATGTGCTTAAAATAATAATAAAATATAAGTTCTGGCCAATCCCTGTGTATTCAGTTTATGTCCCCAGAGAATATAAATACTTAAATTTAACCTTTCCTTGCAGTAATTTATGTAAAAATACTGAGCAAGTAAAAGGTTTCAGTTTGAAATTAAAAGTATATTCTCCTGGTGTTTCCTGCAGAGCTACTCTTCAGTCTATTGAAAAGAAAAACATTAAGTAATTTTGCTTTTGAATCTGTCTTGTAAGTTCAAGGTGCTTCTGTGTCAGTGTTTAGTTAGAAAGAGACAAATTGAGCAGAGAGTTTCTGGTGTCACTTTATCTGCTTGCAAAACATCAGCAAGGGAGAGGATGGTGAGGCACTGGCACAGGGTACCCAGGGAAGCTGTGGATGCCCCATCCCCGGGAGTGTTCATGGCCGGAATGGACGGGTCTTTGAGCAGCCTGGTCTGGTGGAAGGTGTCCCTGCCCGTGGCAGGGGGTTGGAACTGGATGGTCTTTAAGTTCTGTGATTCTGTGACTCATTCTATGATACTAAGGGATGGAGTTTTCCCAAAGGATGCAGAGATTATCGCCTGCTTCTGGAGACCTCATGCTGAGGTAAGATAGCAAGTCTGACATAAAGTGACAACTGTTATCACAACATCACAGGAGACAACAGCATATCAGAGATTTTCTTGGCCTAGTGCTGTGGCTGCTGTCAGCACAAAATTTGCAGTGAATGTTAGGGATAGTCTTTCATGATTTGTATTTTTAAAGTTTATAGTTCTTGACTCATACAGGGATTTGCTTTTAATTATAATACAGAGCTAGGTAAAAACAAACAAAAAAAAGAGTAATTCTTTCTTTAAATGGGGCCATTGGCTGCCTGCCCAAGGTCTCTCAGTCAAGATGTAATTCTCTCTGGGGTCATTCAGCCTTTATTGGTGAGATGAGTTTCTTCTTACCAGCTGTAGAGGGAACATTGGTGACTAACTTAGGTTGGATGGACAAAGCTAAGGCAAGATGAATAGACCTCTTCTGGTGTACCTGCAAAGCAGCTACTAGAAAGTGGTCTGCAGACATCAAATTGCTTTCCCCAGTTCAACAGGTGAACCACTAATGAAGCCAGAAAGAAACTCATTGAGGTCTCTGCCTTTGGTTTATTGCTAGCCACAGGTTTCTCTCAGGAATAATTCTTGAGGCAAGTTAGCACAGTCATTATTTTAATGTAGGGAGAGAAAAATGGGAAAAATCATGAACAACTTAGAGTTGTGATTCCAGTAGAAAAACAAGAAAATTAAGAGTTTCAAGGCAAGATAAGAAATTGCAAGATAATGAATTATAGATAACTGGTTGGTTAATTTGAATTTATTCCCTACAGGCAAGAATGACAGCAGAGTGTAAGAAATGAAACAAAGTGTGCAGTTTTAAATAGAGAGGGACAAAGAGGTATAGGGAAGTTCTCTTCAGATCTACTCCTAAGTGCTGCACTTGCATCAGCAGCTTCTTTAAGGATTTCACTTACAACAGTGAATAGTTACCCTGCTCTGTGTGCCTTCCTAGCTCTGATCTCTGCCTGCTGAGAGTCGTAATATGTGGGATCTTTAGTGAAAGTAAAAATACTGATTTGAGGTGCATTTGATAGTTAGGTGACAATGGCATTGTTAAGAACAGAAATTCTGATAAGTGAACGCACTCACAAATACACATCCAGCCATTGGAAGCTGGAATCTGGAACCCACAGGGCCAGATTTTTAAGAGCTGCAGAGGGTGGCTGCAGGAGATGTCATCACAGCCATCATGTTCCACACATTCTTCGGCTGCAGGTGCATGTGAAGGGTAAGTAAGAAGGTAAACAGCTTCAGATCGCACACTAAGCTGTGCTGGGGCAAAAACTTTTTCAGCTCAAGGCCTCTGAAAATCTTTACTACCAAGCTGCTTCTACAATAAATTCCCCTTTTTCCATTATCTTGATCTACGTCACTCTTTCTTGCGTTACTTGCCTTTTCATGGCTGTTAAGATGGCAGCTGACAAGAGAAATAAGAATCAGATTTAGACTTCATTGTCAATCTCAATACTTCATTATAGACTCATTGAAAATACTTAATTAACTGCAGAGTCACTGAAATAATGTCATATGTCATGACAGCTTCAAAAAAAAGTCCTCTTTTCAATATTAATTTTGAGTAGGAAAACCTTTGCATGACAGAAAAATGCACTGAAGGTACATATTGTCTTTGATTTTACGCTCTCTCACCTATATGGGTTACTGTATAATGGCTAAATTAGAAATTTAAGTGGATGCTGAAGTAAATTGATTTTTTAAAATTAAATATTAACTACAGTGTGAAGAAGTGTTTAAAGATATAAGTTTATTTTTATACAAAGTTGAAATTTCCCTATATTTTAACCTGGCAATCCATCTTCTTTTAGAAGCTTTAGTATTTTGAACAGAAAGTTACTTTATCTCCTGGTTTCAGGGTTGAAGATGGTTTCAGCAATATTACAGTCAATGTTTTCTAAGCCATTCACTCAAATTAGGCTCTGAAATACAAATATCCTGATCTGAATTATGTGACTGATCACTTCTCATAAAATCCAATTTAGTTCTATTTTGTAGCTTAAACATGGGCACAGAAGTCTGGCATACGTCACTTTTCAGTAAGTTTATCAGACATCTTGAAGTACTTTCTTGTGGCTTTCTAATTCCCTTTGCAGTTTTCCAGGGGAATGTGTGAGACTAACCCAAGCAATAATTACTTTTAGTACTCATAATTATTATTTTTAGCACTTCACTTTATAGGCATGTTTGCTTTAAAGTGTTTTATACACAGCATCTCAGAATTATGCAGAAAATTCAGGTTTTACAAACTTTGAGCAACATTTCTGAATACTGAGTTTAATTGTTGTTTCAATGCTCTTTGGTGCCTAAATACACAAAGAAATGTGTAGCAAGCATGTTATGAGTCAGTCAGGTTACTTTAGTTTCATTTCAGTGCATATGCCTCCTAGACAAGAATATTTAATTTTCTTGGAGAGACTCAGTGGTGTGGATTTTGCTGGCTATCCCCTGACGTGCAGAGACAGGCATTTGGCAATGGGGGCTGAGTGTGAAATGGGTATAGGAGAGAGAGGTCCAAAACCCTCATACTTTGGCTCTTCTGTTATTTCATTTGTGAAGTGAGTTTTGAAAGCTTTTTGTACAGTTGGGCACTTCAGTGGCAATTGTAAGAGGATTTTTGTGTGTGTGTGTGTTTGTGTGTGTCCCTACTTTTCAGTGTTTCTCTTTTAAATCTCCCATTGTATTACACGTGTGTGGGTGTGTATTTGTGCAAAATTTTGTGTGGAAATCCCCAACTCCTTAACCATTCGAGCAGCTTCTGTTATAAGTTATCAAAGCAATGTCTGAATCAGAATGATCTGCCCACATGGCTTGGAGGGTAATACAAAGCCTGTCTAGCTTGTGTCCCGAGATGCATTATTTTTCTTCTCTGTAATTGTATGCCCTGCACCTCTGAAAAATTATCTGAAATTTGCATCTGTCTTAGAAATTCATCTTCTTTATGAAGGAAGACTAGTCAGTGCAAGGTAAGTATCTTCTTCATGATGGGTTGCTAGTCGCTTTTTAACCTGAAACAGGTTTAGATTAGATTATAGGGAAGAAATCTATACTTGTTGGGCAGTGAGGCACTGGCACAGGTTGCCCAGAGAAGCTGTGGATGCCCCATCCCTGGAAGTGCTCAAGGCCAGGCTGGATGGGGCTTTGAGCAACCTGGTCTGGTGGAAGGTGTCCCTGCCCATGGCAGGGGGCTGGAACGAGATGGTCTTTAAGGTCCCTTCCAACCCAAGACATTCTGTGATTCTAATAATTCTCAGTTGTCTCTAATCTTATCTCAGTGTTTACTGCCATGAGATACTTAAAGTTACCATTCTTGGCTTGGATGTGGCAACGATGTAAAGTTCTGCTGTCCATGGTTGCAGAAATTCAAAAGCAAAGTGCAGCAAACAGGCCCACAGGGATAGCAGAGGTTCTGACAGGCAGTGGGTACTACCTCTGTTCTTGAATTTGCATAACTCTCTTCTGATTGTTTTGTTAAAGAGCTCAGCCACCTTTAAGGCTTGGAAAGTAAGACAGTAATTCTGTTTTGAAAGTAAAGAGAGAGCAATGTAAGTGTTAGTTATTGGACAGAAACTGTAAGTATCAATGTTAGGAGTCGACCTGCATTGGAATAAAGAAATACCATTAGTCAAAACCTTTATAGGTTTAGGATTGTCATAAAATAACCCAAGAAGGAAAGATGTATCTGCAGCATGATGGAAATAACTGCTGCAAAGGAAAATGGTGACTGTCTTGAGCACAGTCACTGCCATATTCTCTTGTCTGTGCATTCCCCATAAATACTTTATTTCAGATAAAATTGCATCCATCATGTCTAATAAGTGACTATATGAGATGAGTTTTATGTATGGGGAATGAAGCATCATCGGTTCTAGAATAAAGGAACTCAGTCCAGCATGTGGGTAGGGGCAGGCCTGGCTGAATCCAGGGCTTCATCTCCAAGCTATTTTCAAGGAAATTAGAAGTGTGGTCATCTTTTTTCTGCTTGAGTCCTTTCATAATGGAAATTCAAGCAGTTTTATTAGAGGGACTTTTTCACAGATCCATCTGGTTCCCATGGAAATGTTCATCTGCCAAACGAAAGATCTCACTTCAAAATGATAGGGGTTCAGAAGAAGTCCAGATTATTTCCATTTGCAAGTGCTTTTGCATTATCTTAAGTGTTATAAAGTTGGGGTATCTCATATCCACACTTTCTGCTTCTCAAATTGTGGTCACTTCTCCTAGAATATCCTGTAAACAGGAGCCTATAAGATGCTTGGCCTTCAGAGCAGAGTAGGAGTGTAGGAACATAGCAGAACTATATTCCAAATGCAAATATTTTCAGTTGAGTGTCGGGAGCATAACATTTTAGGAGAAGTTAGGGAGAGAAATCAATTCTGGTAAGCATGCCCTTTTGAAAAAGGGGTCAGATTACCACCATCAGGAAACGAGTTTATGCTTTGTAAGTTACATTGCATTTCTAGACGTGCTTCAGTCAGAGATCTTTCTGTGATGTTTCAAAATAAGTCTGTAGGTGTCTTAGAGAGGCACAGGAAAATCTGAGGCTGCAATAACAATATGATAACAATATTGTAAGGTAAGTATTTTATATATTTATTTATACTACCTTTCACCCAGATTCAGGTGACTTAATGTGCCTGCCAGTGTGCCTACTACTACTATATATTATAGTACATGTAAAAACTTTATACACATAGTGAATATGGTAGAAAATACATATAAATGTAAAAATATGATTAACATTCTCTCTTTGGCAGTGCCAATAAACTCAGTAGGAAAGGCTTGGCACAGGAAGGCTTTAGGCTGGCCAAATCTGCGTCCAAAAGCAGTAACCAAACAGTTGATATTTCTTTTTGTGTGAATGAAGGTCCAGGTGTGATGCTGTGCTTTCTCTTAAGAGGAATCTTATGGTAAGACACTGATAAAAAACAGCTACAGAAAAATTAGTATTTACCACTGGTGTTATTGCTCTGCCTCTTACAATAGAGTTTTAACTTCTATTGTAAAGTTAAGACTTACTCCAAGACATTGGAGTGTATTGCAGTATCACATGGGTAGATTCCCCCTGATAGTCTACCTGCAGTCTCTTGTCTTGTGTTGAGGAGAGATTTTGCCTTTGAAATCTCTCAGTGTATTTATCACTTCACCAAGGATGGCTGAACAGCAGCACAACATATTTCTCAGCTCCTTTTACCATTTCCAAGGGATGGAAGCATTTCTCCTTCAGCATTTCTAGATCTGGAAAACAAGTTGAGAGCTGTTGATACTGAAATCTTAACAGCATCCATTGAGTCACAAGTGGTTCAGTTCACAAAATTTTCCTAGTATTTTTTGAGAAAACTAACATTACTACTAATGGAAGTGAAAACAGTGACTGCTGATTGCTGTTTGCACTTGTACTACATTCTCTCCTAAGTCTCTTTACATTGTTTCTGAGTTTGAAAACTGATTCCTATTTAAATTGCTTACATCAAGATAGTAAATAAAATGATAATTACTGAGCAATCTGCTTTCCAACACATTGAAGTGATTTATGGCTGCAGTAGACAATGTATTAAAATCCTGCCTGTGAAATTAAAAATATAATGGCTGGAAAACTACATATGAGTTTATAGGAAGCTGTGAAACTTTCAAATAAATAATGGCTACCAGCAAGAAAGTTGTAGGTTATGTTAAAAGAATAAAAAGGTAGGTAAATATATTCAAAAAGAAAATAGGATTTAAATTGTTTAATAGTTTCAGATTCAAACTCTGTATAGGAAAGAATGCGGTGTTCAGTTTTCTATTCCTATTTCCAGAGAAAATGGAAGCATAACCAGTTTCAAAGTTGGCCTCAGTGAAACAGTAACATGAATGACAAATTTTACACTGGGCTTTGGAAGCAAGGGGACTTAGAGCATGGAGCAGGCAGTGGGCTGGGACTGCAGAGGGAAAGGGATGCAAAACCCCTTTGCTTGTTTTGCTTGTCCCGGAGCCCTGGAAAGCCTTGCAGACAACTGCCTCCAGCCCCATAGAAGGGATCAGTGTCCCTCAGCTGTTGATTGGAGGGGCGAGCATGGCTCTCTGAGGCTCTCCCTTTCTTCTCCATCCCAGCTCTGCCCCTCCTCATTTTCCCCCTCCTTTTCATTGCAGAAGTGGCCTGGGATTTTATCCCTGGGCAGAAAAGATCGCTTTTTCCTGTACTTCTTACAAACTTTGTGTGCAAGACATGAATCTCCATTCTTCCCGTGTGATTATTACAGAGGAGAGTTCTGTGAGAGGTTTTTTCCAAGCCCAAAGAGGTGCTTTCACATCTTTTCCTTGTTTCCCCACAGATTTTCACTCTCAGTTCATGGTCTGTTGTGACAATGACAGCAGAAGAGGGCCTCTTGACCTCGCGATTAAAGCATAAGATTGACAACCCGGCATCGTGGGTTCTGCTTAACTCCTACCACTTGCATTGCTTATCAAGGTTTTGCTTTGGGGCTTTTGTTTGCCTTTTTCCTCTAGGTTATTCTACTGTTATGGTACTGCAGATCACTTTGGTCCTTTATATGGCATTTTTTGTAAAACAAGGTGTGATGCAGCAAGGAGTAATGGAGCATGATTATCAGATCATTGTGAAATTTGATGAGAAGCCTGTTCAGCACCTCCTATTCATCGAAGCATCCCTGATGAGCTCACTGGGTCTTGAAGCCAAGGGGTCTTCTAGTAAGTAATGTGCAAAAACAGGCTCTTTGACTGTGGCTTAATCCTAAAATACATTTTGTGACTTCAGTGGAAGCTGTGCATGTTCAACAATTGTTGTATCTGTCCATTTTCATTTGTAAAGTACTCAGAGATCTGCTGGGCAGCCAGGCTTTTATTTGATCTTTAGTATGCACCACACGAGTGAGCTGATTTTTGGCTTGTCTTTGAGCATAAAAGATGGTTGTGAGCACCATGGTTTGCAATGTATTTTGGTGACAAGAGTCCTGCATTAAGTATAAGAATAATTCATGATTTTAAACAGTTTCATTATGTTCATGCTTTCACTTAATTGTGTGCAATTTTTAAAATCTCACTATAACTTCAGATGATACAGGACCCCTACATCTTTTTATTTCATGTGACCTGGGGCCCTAAGTCCCTTAGCTTACATGATCGTCTAGTCTGTATATTCTCCAGGCAAAAAAAAGTAAGTAAGTCTGGAAACACAACTAATTATTCCATAAGGAGATGAGCTTTAATAACAAAAGCTGAGATTTCATTTCATTTCTATATCAAGACTGCAATGTATTATTAAAAGTTACATAACTTACTTTATAAACAGTTTTTTAAGAATTCATAAGCAAACATAATTATAAATCAGTGTTATTCGTAGATCTCTTCAATTATTTAATACTTGAAGCCAGATCTTTTGAGTGCCTTCTTCAATAGAGGTTACCATATAATATTTTTATTCAA
Organism: Rhipidura dahli; assembly: GCA_013399225.1. Taxonomy (NCBI): domain Eukaryota; kingdom Metazoa; phylum Chordata; class Aves; order Passeriformes; family Rhipiduridae; genus Rhipidura; species Rhipidura dahli. The sequence goes on along the minus strand of VXAC01001104.1, from coordinate 707,834 downwards.
AGAATTACACAAGGAATTTTTCTCTTTAGAAAATTGAATATTTTCAATAGGTCTGATGCCAAAGGCATGCTGCCTCTCACAGTGGCCATCATATTTCACTGTTCTGAGGCAGATGTTTTCACATTTCCAATTTTTAATCTCCCTTGTTTTTCTTTTCACTATAACCAGATCTGTAAACTTCTGAGGTTTGTAAATCTTGCTTGGGGCTAAATATATATCCCTGTAATGTATTTTACCTTAAATTATTGCCATGTATGTTCAATTGTAACTTTATCTTAATGCAGTTTGTGTCTGGGAATTATTATACAATGCTATTTAAGAAGTCCTCAATTGCTTTTGTGTAAGAAATTTAGTTATTAAATAGTGAGATAAATTTCTAGAGTATTCATTGTATTCTTACTGACTGGGAAGATTTACTTCTTAATGTCTGTGATGAAGGTTGCTGGGACTTGTGAAGTTCTCATTTATGGGGCAGTATTTTATTAAATTTCGAATTAAGTTTTTGTACTGCTCTAGTCCCTGGAAGGCCCGCTTACAGCTGGCAGTAAGGCATTGTGAAAACACAAAAATTCTGGGTGTCTCTGACAGCTGACAAAAAGCACTAAATAAGCAAAGACAACCCAATATCCCAAGGGAGCAGTCAGGTGATATTGTCCAGCTAGGTTTCCCTGCGTGCAGTACAGTTAAAGTCAAGGACTTGAAGAACAGTGAAAACAACGTGTGGGTATTCCAAATTGATTTTCTAAGCATGAGGGAATCCCTGAAAGAAAGTATCAAGTCAGTATCAGACACCCAGTGTCAGGGGCCAGATACATGTAGGGAGTTCCTCCAAATAGTGCCTCAGGTATCCAGGGGGCTGTGCCAAGCCCTGTTTGTAGTTGGTGCTGGGCAGAGCTCTGGTGCAGCGGGGAGCTCGGGCTGGCCACCAGCGCTCTGCTGCTGTTCTTGTGCCCTGCTCCAGGGGGACATGGCTGCCTCTGTCAAGGGCGTAGGGTGGCAGAGGATTTTAAGCCCGCAGGAATGTCATATGATGACAAACGTGACAAAATGTGACATGGGGAACATGTGTACAAAAGATATAAGCAAGGAACCTCCTCCAAGTCAATGACAGTCTGTTACAGAGCCCATGGGCACACGAGAAGGGTTGCGTGGCCAAATGTGAGACATACGGACACACACGCACATGCACCTAATTCTTTCCTGGTTCTGATACCCTGTCTCTCTCTGCTCTCACTTGCCTTTTCCTATAGACTATAGATCCAATTTCTTCTTATTCTGTAAAAACATTGGATCTTTCAAATCAAAATTGTAAAGATTTTCATTGCAGCATGCGAGCATGTTACAGGTGTGGGTCATATTTGATTTTTTCCAATAACAGTGAAAAGATCAAATTTGCAACAAGTCAACAAATGTAAACATGAGTTAAATTACCCTTATATCATCCCATTCCAGTGTCACTGCTGGCATTAAGTCCAGCCTTGCATACGACCGTTGTTCAGAGCTGATGTACAGATTTACATGTTTGGAGATCTGCCATGAGACTACAAGGACTTCTTGATGGCGCTCTTGTGATCAGTGGCTTGTCATGTATTTGGTTACAGGAAAGTTCTTTAAAAGAGTAATATAAAATTGCAATAAATAAATAAATAAATAAACATTAGTACATAACATGCAATTATTGCTTAGGCTGTTAATAGTAAAATTAAATCTAGGTTTTCCTATTAAATAATCTAAAGTTATTCATAGTATATTAAATGCATTCACCGTTATTTCTGTCTAGACTGTGAATCTTTAATGCACAATAATCAATATAAAGTTCAAAACTGGTCATTTTACTTAAGCCTACAGCATTAGAAATCAACAGGAGTGAGATAAGAAAGCACAAAGCTAGTACTTGCTGTATCTCAAATTATTTATATGAAAGCTGTGTAGAAAATTGCTTTATCTATTATTTGTCCTATATTTCAATTCATTTGTCGCAATAATTAAAATGCAGTTTCTAATAATCAGATGGTGATGAAAAGCAAATGAAAAAATATGATGTGTTCATTAATACAAGCAAAAGAAATAATATGAGAGAGATAAAAATTATTTCATGTAGGTTTTGTTTTAAAATAACAGAGCAAATTATTTTTTCTGAGTCTTTCAGTTTTGCTATCTTCCTAGGGGATATTCTTTGTCATACTATTCCAAAGTACAAAGGTTTTTATCTTAAATATGTTTCAGATTATAGCCTTTTATAAACTTCCCTTCAAATTTTAGTCTGACTAGTCCAAATATTTACCAGAGATAAAACTCAGAGGAGATAGACACAAATTTTTGGTGACTTGAGAGGAACTGATTTGATTCTTAGCAAAAAGAAAACCTTTTCTACAGGTTGTTTTGAAGTCAGCGTTAATTGAGACGAACCAGAGACAAAGCAAGACAAGGTATATGTCATTTTGTCAATTACTGTATTTAACATTAAATTAATATCTTTTAAACTGTTTTTGTTGATCCAGATAAGAGTACTTTTGGGTCTAATTAATCTGTCTCCTAGGGGAGGCTTTATAAGTGCAGTGGCTTTTGTTAGCTGCAGATCTTCACCATGTCAGCAGCTGCTTCTGGACCACTACCAAAGCTACATTTCTTAAGCCAGGCTTTCACCCACTGATGGCCAGAGGGATTTGCTGGGGAGAGGCAGGCATTAGTTATAGATAAGTGTTCAGGCTACAAGCCCGTGTGCCAGCAGGCTCTCAGCTCTTTGCAAGCTCAAGTTCATCGTGACCAGGGCCAGGAGCTGCAGTGCTTGGTTGCCATCACACCTTGATTGTCTCAATGCAGTTGTGACAAGAAAGCGTTTCCTTGTCATGTTGCAATAAGACACAACTGTTAGCTTGAGAGTGAGGCCTCTAAAAAAAGTCAGCTCCTTATTTGCCTTATGCAATAAAAGCACAACAGGTTTTTTTGATTGGATAAAAGACATTTGCAAACAAATGTTTGCCATAGTTTAGGCATTTAGCTCAAAAGACATGGCTTTGCTATTCAGCATTTTAAACACAGTCAAACCATTTTACCCTTGCGAATATTCATCATGAATCATTGGTCTAAAAGCCAGCAAATACTCCCTCGACCAGTATCTAGGGTATATGCAGGTGTAGAACCTTCTATAGGCATGGACTAGCCCCTTAGTCATCTTAGTGGTGGAAGTTGGACTCTTCAGTTGAGTTTATATGACTTGCTCTGGCTATAATCTTGTCCTAATAACAAAGTAATACTTTTAAGTGTTATTCCAGTTCTGAATTTGATTTTACAATAATATTTACCTCATGGAAAAAAACAAACAAACATAAAACCCACAAGAAAACAAAAAATAAAATCCAGTCTTAGACACAAATCTGCCTTCTATGGTGATTTTCTTTCACATTCATCTCTTTTGGTCTCTGTACTCTATATGTTCATCCTTGGTATGAATTTGTGTTTTCTATTTCTGAGTTTCTGTTCAATCACTGACCTATCATTCTTTTAAAACAATTGCTTCTTAGAGTGCATCACATTTAAGAAGAAAGCACAAAGTCATAACCTAAAAGAATAGCTTCATTCTAAAGAACCCTTTGATCTTTTTCGAACCATGGTGCTTTACAAAATTCAATTAACTTTCCCAGTGTGATTCCTTTCAGCCAAAAGTAAGCAAAGAGTACAAAATAATCATTTGACTTATTGACCAAAATCTGTCTAATTCACTGGCTGTTTCGCCTGCTTATGATTGATAGCAAGTGCTTGTACCAGCACTTCCTAATGTTTGGGTTATGGTCACTACAGCAGATGTTACTTGATTTTAAGAGAATATTTTTTGCAGTTTTGGTTTCATAATTTTATAGAACAATTTATATGGCAGAGCATACTTGAATTGATGTTCTATATATAAACTCTATCAGTAGTAGCTTGGTGATTAGCTTGAAAAGGAATTTATTACTTCTTATCAAGATGAGATCAGTATCATATCACATGTTGTAAGAACTTTGCATCTAGATGCTGTGTGGCTGTTCTTGTCTTTATTTTCTTCCTCTTCCCCCTTCAGTTTTCATTTCCATCTCTTTTGGATTGTATCCTGATTTTTTACTGATTTGTAAAAGCATGGATTTACAGGACAGTGCTTATTGTATTGAGTTAAGCATGTCTTCTTTTATTTAAATCTGGAGGAATAAATTGTCTAAGTTTTTTAATGGGCTTTTTATAAATACTGTGGCTTTTCTGTGCTCATTCTTGAGGTAAAGCTGCTCTTGATCCAGTATTTTTTAATTAGGTTTGGTTCTTCTCTGTTTAATTGAGAGTAGAATCAAAAAAAAAGGCAAAAATGGCAAGAATTTCACAGCACTGAACTGCAGTGGCCTTTAGAAATCTTGCTTAGGTATAACTGTACCCTGGGTATTCAAATGTTTGGTTCAACATTAAATTCATTTTTTGTTCTGTGGTCTATACTGCTGCATCTTGTTTATTTCTGTTCAGGCTCCTTTTTACACTTCCTATCATTACATCCAAAATGTTCAATTTTAGTCTTCTTGTGTTGGGACTCAGTTGTTTAAACACATCGGAGAATACCTGACCAAAATTTTTATGCAAGGTGTTTTCTCCATACATCATTTTACTTCTTGATTTCAAATCAAGACCTCTCTTCTGTCCTATAGTCTAATCAAGAACTGTTTTCTCTCTAGCAAGCCTCTGCCTATGTAAATAAGCAACTTTGTTTTATAATCTCAGATATCTTCCTTGATGCATTGCTTCTTTTTATTGTCTCTATTCTTACGTCAAACTCATTCAAATCCTTCATTACTCTTATTTTATTTGTTTTCCCCACAGTCTTCTAGGAAGGTTCTGTTTTGCCTTTTTTATTATTGCTTCTAATGAGACAGTAGAAACTGGTTGATAACTTTTCTGTGGATTAGGTTTTATTAGAAAATGTCAATTGCTTTTTGAAAACTATATACGACAACTGGAAATTAAGAAAATTGCTTTTACATGTGGGAGTTAGAGTTTACAGCTCCCAAATCCCTTATTCCCATACTATATCTCTCCACTCAGAGTAGTCAATTCCTGCAGACCATTCAAGTGCCTTCAGCAGTTTCAGGATCAAACCTGACACTGGAAAAGGAAAAACATTTCTTTTTCTTCAGTAGTTTAGTTTCAGTTCCAATTTGAGAGAATTTTGCTTCCAAAATTCAAATCTTGTCTGAAAATGTGTCTTTCTGGCTCTGCAAACCTCTCCATCTTGGCACTGTATGCAGCTGTAACGTGGATGGGTCAGAGCTCAGTGGCTCCTTTTCTCTCCAGCGCACTGAGTGTGTGTTGCACTGGGTGTTATGCAAAGCCCTTCTGACCAAGGCATGGTCATTTCTATCCCATGTTTTCTCTGCACATCTGTGTCATCTGTGGTCTCTGTGCCTCAGTCCCCACTCACCCACAGACTTCCTCACTCTCTTCTGCTCTGTTCTCTCTGCCTCCTATTCCAAACCCTCTGCTTTGACTTCTCTTTGTTTTTCCTGATCTGGCGCAGTCCTTTATCATGTGTCTGTAATTTAACATTCTTAAACTTCTTTCCCCTGCTATGTCTATTGCTTCTTCTGTTAGGGTGTATCCCAGCAGACCACGTGTCTGTCCAAAGGCCTTCCAAGTTACACAAATCTCTTCTGAACTTCAACTTGGGAGTCAGTCATTCAGAACAGTGCTGCTGTGGCAGAAGGATGGAACAGCTGAACTATCCGTTCCAGCTCTCGTCTGTTTGTGCCCAAGCTCTGTGGCCCCAGCGTGCGACTGGCTTTTCTTCATGACAAAAATAGTATCATTAGTTTTGTTTCTGAACTTACAAACTCAAAGGTCTACGTAAAACTAATCTAATTCAAGCTGAATTTGAACTTTACAGATGGTGTAGCTGATTCTCAAAATCTCCTCTATGTGGAGCTTGCTCCTTTTCTAATATGATCTCTGCAGAGTTGACCAAGTTTCCCAAGTGCTTTGTCTGCACACCACTATAGTTGTTTAATGGTGTGGTTTAAATGTATCGAACGGCCGTGTCATGCATTTAACCAAATCCCCAAATTTGTCTCAGTGCTGTATGAAGAAATTGTGTAGATCCATTCACAGCCTCTGAGATCTCACACCTGTAGTGACCCTGCCTGTGATGGAAGAAGGATGAGCAAAGCCAGGGCAACGGGAGCATCGTGGGATGGCTTTGGTGAGTCACAGGTTGTTGCACCGGCTACGATTTAGAAAGAAAATGAATGCATCTTAAAATAAGTGTTATTTTACTATAAAGATAATTTCAGTTGAAATTCTGTAGCACCTGTGTGTGCTCCATATTCACATTGTACAATCCAAATGGCATGGGCTTCGGGATGGATTTACTTACATGAGCTTAGTAGGTGCAGACAGCTCAAAGTGGTCCCTGTGAAAAGATATTATTCTCTCCTCCAGAACTTTTCTGGTCTTAACTCAGTAGCTGAGGCTCAGCTGGACTCTTAATGGTTGGCATCTGTCACTTGTTTTGACACAACATGTCTCACAAGTGTTATTAGTCAATATTTTTCCAGCATGGACTTTTCTTTTGTTGTAGACCACAAGTCAGGCGTAGACACAGAAACTCTGTGCTGCTGATTTTTTGACTTTTACAGCATGGAGAACATAAGAGATAACAAGGGAAAGAAAGTAGCAAGTTAATAATGATTCAAATCAATTTTCATAGCAGTTTTTAATGGCTATGCTCCCTGCTTTATCTGGATCCTGTTCAGTTCGCTCTCTTTTCTGTGCCTGTTGCTCTGTAGTGCAGCAGTGCTGTATCTCATTTGGCAGCGCTAACTGATTATTAGGGTGTATTTCACTCTTCTGAGACTCTCACAAGTGCAAGAATCATTTTAGAGAGGGGATATATGGTTTGTTTCTCTTTCTGAGATGAGTTAGATTTTTCTCAAAAACATCCAAGAATTCATTTCTGCTCAACTCCCTAAATACTCTAAATTTTCTTGTGCTTTTTTAAAACTCACTGACTTTTCCTTGCTATGGCTAACATTGGGTGGGTCATACTCTCCTGGCAAGGCTCGGTGTCATAATCAAATCCATTTTCTGAGCAGTAACTGCATGATGAAAGCATTTATCTTTTCAGCTGTGGTATGGCTGTGGGACAGAGGGACAAGAGGTTCCAGCCCTCCTGCCACTCCGCTGGCCTTGAGCATCACCAAGATCATGGTACTACGCTGAACAGGGTCAATTCACCCCTTTGCTTACCTGAGATCAGGTTTTCAAGTATTATCCAGCCTCAAGAAGCTGGCACAGCAGTTAAATCCACAAACGTGATCAGCCACTTCACTCACAAAGTAACTCTTTGGGGAAATAATCCATTCTTGGGGGGTTGTGCTGGCTGCCTGCCTATGTGTTTGTTAGGCTGTTGTATTGAGATGTGTTTGTTTATCAGAAAGGAAGAAGGAAATTGGTATGAGCAGGGAGTGAAGGGTTGTTCTGCAATGTGGAGTTTCATCAGCTGCAAGTGTGGGTTGTTTTTATACCAATCCTGAGCATAAACGTTGTGATTCTGCTTTTAAAAACCTGCATGTGCTTTAGGCATTCAGTCTGCCCTTCGCCTAAACTGCGCTGTAGGAGAGCTCAGAGAACATCACAGAGGGAGACTGCCCACCCCGCAGGGAGCACCTGAGCAGCCCAAGCCCAAAAGACAGCTCACCTGCTGGAAACAGAGGGTGCACCACAGCAGCAGGGTGTAACAGCAGGATCCATAGAAGTACCTGCTATTTTGGCAGCCAGAGCAATTGTCAAGGCAAAGGAACCCTAAAGGTGGTGATGTTTCACTGACTCACCTGTCTCAGTGACACTGCAGAAACAGAGGCAAGTGAGGACGTGGGGCTGGAGGTGGGCCTCTTAACTCTAGTGTCAGGATGATAATAAAACTTTAACTAAGTCAGCAGAAGCAATTTAGATGCAAAAGGGATTAGAGCTCGTTACTTACTCCCCAAGGAGTCTGTCTCCTGATCCAGCTGTCCCCTCTGGAAACTTACAAAGGCTTATGAACAGCAGTGATAACTGGAAAACAGTGCAAGATGTCATTAGGAAGTTTTATTTTTTAACCATGGACACACAAAAGATTTCTATTGCAGCTTTGCATTTGGGCTGGCAGTAGCTGTTCATACTCAGCTCTATTCTGGCATTATGAAAACCTGCATATATTGGTCAGGGAATTTACAGGAAACATTTCTAACCAGTCCGTGTCAGTCAATAATAGAGCATGGTAGCTTTGTTAGAAATAGAAATCAAGCAATGACAGAGGAGAAAGTGCCATGGCTTGAATATATAACTGCCCTGGTGTGTGCCACTTTTAACTGAGGCAAAATCAACCTGCTCTTAGTACCTGTCCATACAGAGTAGAAAAGCCTAGCAACAGGGTATTGAGGAGCACTTAGTTCCAACATGGAAGTTTAATATTGTTTATATGGGAGGAAAATGCATAACTTATGAAATGTTTGAACAGCATTGTATTATGGATAATGCATTTAGTTCATAACATAGATGTTTTCTATCAAGAAGGATGAAATGAAAAATACTGCAAATAGAAACATTAAAAAAAAATATAATGAAGGTTTCACAAGGTCATGGCTGGCAGATGTTATGACATGTGTCTCTGCATTTGCTCATGCTTCTTTTTTTAGTTAAATGGAATAAAGACTCTTCTTGACAGAAAAGGACCCCAGGGTGCTGGTATCATGTAGCAGTCGTGACAAGGAGCCAGAAAATTTGGGACACGTGCGGAAGAGGTTTTTGAGGAAGAGTTCTGCAATTTTCTTTTCTGTTTTTAAAATACATGAAGCACTTGTCAATGTAGGGAGTACAAAAAGATCACCTTAATACAGGCAGGGTTTGCTTATGTGTGAGTTTTATTCCAGGATCCATCTCTCTCCACTTCTGCTGCAGCTGTGTATGGGATCTGTAGGTTTGTTGTCCTGGTCTTCATTGTGGACAGACATATAAAAGAGAGAAGCAGCACTGGGACTTGTAATGCAGAAACTCGGGCCATATTGCTTCTGTTTTGTAGCATCTTGTTTGCTTCCTGGTTAGTTCTCTGCTGGCACATGTACTGCACCTGGAACCTGCCAGGTGTACCCCTTACAAGGCAACGTCCCTTGTGTGTTTGTAGGGTAAGATTAGGGTGTGAGACACAGAGGCAGTAAGACATTGGAAAGAATTTCCTATGAATTATGTTTATCAGAGTCCAGAAGGTAAGAAAGTTGAAAGAGAACATTAACGCTGGATGATTATGGTTGATTTTCCCCAGTTACTTCATTTCCATAAAGAAGAAACAATAATGATTCAGCAGCCACTTTCTGAACATAAGCAATATTTTCATTCGAGACCCTAAATAGCTGAATAACTCTTTTGCCCAGCTTCATGGAGGTATTTTTACCACTATTAATAGAGGTCTCCCTTGGATTAATTAATGTATGATTTTGCTAATTGTACAAAATGCTCTCAAGACATCTCTTCAAGACCTAATCATAGTAACAATAAATTATTTTTTCCACAGTTCCTAGATTATGAAAGTTTTTCTCACATTAATTTTCCAGTCCATGTGAATTCAGAAAATTATCTGGACAATGAAGGCATTAGATGATATTCTGATCAGAGGTTAAAAAAATGTCCTCATTTTCTTCATTGTTGCTGTACATTTCTTGGTCTTTCTTGATGTGCCAAATGAACTGAAGAAATTAAAATTATTAAATACATAATATCAGAAATGGACCTGAATAATCATCAACCATCCATTATTTAAAGTAATTGTCCTGACATAAAATAAGTAGAGTCAGAAATTATTATCTTACCATATTGCAATTTACATTAGGAAGTATTTTTTCCATAGTGATTTTCAAAGTGCTTGAAGAAATCAGGCTTGCAAGAGAGCATGAACTGTTCTTTGTCTATAAGATGTAATATTCTGTGCTGTATTTTCCTGATTTGTTTGTATTTGGTTTAGGGCACTGTGACTTGATTGACTTGTGATTGACATTCCTGTCTTCAGTTGGTTTTGCTCAGTATGTAATCATATATATGTTACTTTAGAATAGGAAAGGGAGATTCATTATAAATAGAGGAAAAGCATCTGAAACTTCATAACAAATATATCAAAATCCAATATTTTTTCAGGAATGTAATGCAGAATTATGACTGAAGATTGTGACTCCCAGAGACCAAACAAAAAGCATTTTCATTTCTTTCCAGAGCATAGCTACTATAGTTGAACAGAGCGTTTGTTGGAAAAAGGTGCTATTTTGATGAGTATTTTAAAGGAGGTGGGAGAGGGGGTGTTGAATTAACTAAATAATTGTTTCAGGATTAAACAAGTACTCCAGAATTATGCAACCCATCTAGAGCAGCAATACAGCATGTTGCCTTTGTAGAAAAAGTAAAGACCTAAGCGCAAATAAACTCATTTGGAGAAAAGTAGATGGAGATTGATCCTGGAAGTGTGACAGAATAAATTTAGCAACAGAAGGGGGAAAAAAATCTGAAAAATGAAACTAAAATTGGTTAAAAACCAAAATTATGCTTATGAAAATAAATCCAAACGACCTAGAAAAGCTTCTAGAGATGGTAATCACAATTTGTTTAAAAAACAGGGAAAAGCACTGCATCAGTACTGTTTTTTCCTATAATATTTAATAAAAAGAAAAACAGTAGAGTATTTATTGTTCATTGTTCATTTTCCATATGTGAGAGACAGAAGAAAATTAGTATGCCAGCTGAATCAGTAAAAACAGAAGAATGGTAAAAGTCTATACACTCCAAAACTAAGGAAAGTTTATCCTTACAAATCTAAGATATTAGACCATTTAGGGATATTTTTTCAAATCAGAAATAAATGTCTTGTAAAGATGGATAAATTTATCAGTGCCCCAGCTAAATCTTGGATACCACATTTTGGAAAACACAAAATCTTCAGCTTGCAGTCACCTGAATAATGAGTGAGAACGGGAAAGAGGAAAACTCAGTGGTACAAACAGCAAAGTGACAACTAAAATGCAAATTACAGCCATTTTGTTTCATTGAAAATAATTATTCAGAAAATTGAGATTTTTCTGAACTGAATGATTGTGTTTAAGGAGTAGTAGGATGACTGGGTGGTTGCTTTTGGAATATGATAATCTCTGGATCACGTATAAAATCAACAGCTTAAAAATACAGGTAGGCAAAAGGATGAAGTCCCTGGTCGTGAGACAAAGTAAACAGTGAGGGGATCATCCCCAAAAATAAAATATTTGGTGCATTAGTAAAATATTTAAAACAAATGTAGGGAAGCATTCAAATTGGTACAGGATCAGAAAAGAATCCAGGAATACTTAAAAGCAGGAAGAATGATATTTGCAAGAAGGGTAATATGGAATGAATGGCTGTCATTCCACAAATTCTGTGAATGAAGAAGTGGCTTAATCATTTTCTCTAGACATTTATTTGGTTCATTTTCAAATGTGGCAGAATGAAGGAGGAAAGGTATAATTTATGTCTCAGCTACATACAAAACAGCAACAGAAATTGTCATCTCAGATGAGACCTGTGTTCTCATCTTGTAAGTACCAGTATGGTGTGCAGAAAGAATCTGATGACAGTAATTCCTTACAACCAGATAATAGTTCACTAAGTTAATTATTTATGATAAGCAGTTATGAAGCTAGCTATTGTTTTTGTCAACAGCTCATTTAGTAATTGTGGACATTTGTCTTCTTCCATTCTGCGACCTGGTTAGAGATTGTTATGAAGGAATGGTGTTGGACACGAAATGTGGAAAGGCTCTGGGGCTTTCTTTAAGGAATGTTGTAATGACACCAAAGGCATAAGAGCAGCAAAGAAAATGAGTACTTTTCTTTCCAGGCTAATTTAAAGGTAGGAGATAAAAATCCTTATAAAAGAAATTGTAGTTATTCTTCAGTACGAAAAAGGAATGTTTTGGTGTTCTTCATTTATTCATTTCTGTGGACATGCAGGAGTATCACTGTAACAGGAAAGACCAAAGATCTCCCTAGACTAATATCCTGTCTTTGGTAGCTGTCAGCTACACGTATAAAGTGAAAAGGCAGAGCAATTTCTTTAGTTTTAAACTAAGATTTTGTAGAGCAAATCTAATTGACTTAATTGAATTAGATGTGGTTGTGTTCTGCTGATTCTGCTGTACTCATTATTGGGATATTTTATTAATCCTCCTTAAGTCTCATGTTGAAAAAAAAAGCCCCTTTGGTTGTGCAAAGAAGAGAGAAGATTAAATGTACAAGTTGTGCAAAGACTGTAGCTGTCCAGGTAACTAAAGGTCCTTTTTCTTTCCGTTCCCCACAGCTACCTCTATCCAGTTATTTTTTTATTCTCCTCTTGTAAGCTTAGGATTGCTTTGTCAGGTTTTTTTTAAATCATAAAACACATAAACCTGTCCAGTAATCTTTCATAACACAGCACAGCATAAAATAACATAACTTCATGTCTCTCATAATACAAACATATGGTTTAGGTAATGCCAATAATGCATTAAATAGTCTGTCCCTGACTAATTCAGTTTACAGCATTGTACTATATCAGTTAATTATCCCACCTTACTCACTTTTGTCACTCTTTAGAGTAGATATTCTGTAAATAGGAGAATTGTTCCTGGGATTCACTTGCAGCGTAGCAGCTGTGCCTCCACCTTTTCATCACACCAAATTTCGATGGAATAGGATCTGTACATACTGAAACTTAAACTAATGGACTGACTGTACTTAAACCTCCTTTCTTTAAATGATTTTCTTGTTACTGAGGTAGCTGGAGCATACTCACCAAAGCAGACTGTAATATCTCTGCAGTGTTGAAAAGCTCAGGGGCCGTCTCAGTCCCACCCAGTGTTTCATCTGGCAAGTGCCTGCAGTTTCTTGTGCCATCTGCATGCTCAGGCTGCTCAAAACCAAAGTGAATATATTCTGCTCATCTGTTTCACTTCAAAAAGAAAGCACGATTTCAGAGAGGTGTTGTGATGGTAAAGCAGGTTGGAGTTTCCCATTCTTTACTGCCCCCAGACGTTACTATCCCTTCCTCTCTCCACATGCACCACAGTTTATTACCCCATCAATTACTGATTCATCAGAATAAGGAACAGATCACAGTTCAAAAAGAAAAGGGGGGGAGTGGGTGGGGGAGGGTTTATGTAACCCAAAAGATTTCACAAAATTAGTTTAGCACAAAAACAGTTGAGTCAGCATCACTGAAGGTGCAATAACATGTGAGAGGGAGAAGGGAAAGGCAGAAGACTCCTGTGCTGCTGTAGGGAAACTTGGAGGTGGAATTGTACTCTGAAACATTGCCAGGGGAATGAGCTCTGAGAGCCAGGAGGGTTATACTGTCTTTCTAAAACTTTGAAACATTCTCCTGAGATGCTGTGATGCACTTTTGGGAACTGGAAAAGCTCAGGGCCTTGGAAAAGAGAAAGGGCATCCCATGTAGCTCACCCTCCTACCGCAGAAGTTAGATCTTGAATGCTTTATTTGCTGAGGCACAGAGTATCCATCTAGTTTACTTTTGAAATTGTACTAGATGAAGGGGGCTACAACCTCATTTGCCCTATGTTTCCTTCATTTTATCTAGTCAAATATTATCCTCTCTTTTTTTCCATGTTCAAATCAGGCTGCAATAACCATTGTCATGACCACATGCAGGCTACACTATCTAGCATCTCTAGTTTTTCTGCAGAAAGACAATGAAGCCTTCCAATTCCCTCTTGTTGCTCCTGTTGCCTATCTCCAATGTCATACCTTCTCTGTGTCCCACATGGGACTGTATTCACCTATATCCTGCCAGAGCAGAGCTGGAAATTCAATATTGCTCTTCAATATACTGTTCACCAAGGCTGGTGGTGAGTTTAAATCACTTAAAGTACATAGTACTTGTACCAAGGAAGTGAGTTCAATGTGCCTTGTGTTTATTATATGTGTTTCTATCCTTGTGCTCATAGCAGTAGCAGGATGGCAGAAACGATCCTCTTTCCCTGTGGTGCATCCTAAGGCAGGGAATATGAATTCTGAGTTGTTCAGCTGGTTATGCATTGATGACTTGATCCAGGATGGAGGCATGGTGGCAAATCACAGCTCGCCCTGGTTAGTTTTGATAAGAGCCATCTTTCCTGGGAAATTAAGGATATGCTTGCAAGAGTTGCAAGAGCTCCGTTATAAGAAGTCTTTCAAAACTGTTATGGTGTCTGGAATGTTTTGAGTTCTCTNAAAAAAAAAAAAAAGACAGTTCAAACCTTTCCATCACACTTTGACTAAAGGCTCTTTAGTCCTTTGACCTAAACCTGGCATGATCCAAAATAAGCTGACAGCCAGCTTCATGCCCATCTTCTAATGGATATAATAATAGAGGTTTCTAGGTCCAAGTGAGCAGACATCCATTGTCACCAAGACATCCTCAGAATAATTTGGAATCACCAAACTCAGCCTTAAGAAAGTGAAGTAGAAAGCTCTTGTTTAGCCATGCAGTAAGGCAGGAAAATCAGGTAAGAATAAAGGTAGTGTCAGCATGACGACAAGACCTCCCTGACTCTCTGCTTCAGCATAGCCTTTCAAAGTGCAATAAACTGGCTGACAGTGGAGTTTTTGGAGAAAAAGCCATGCAATAAGTGTGAAAAAAGGCCACTTAGAAAACTACACTTGCAGGAGTCAGACTTCTGTCTTCATCTGCACCTACCACTCGTGGAGACAGGCAAAGAAATTCTGATGGACGGAGGGAGATAGAACTGTCAAATTTGGGCTTCTATAAACCAAAGCAAGAAATGCATTCCCAGACTGGGGATCCTTTTCTGAAAATGCCTGGCCTCCAGCCTTCACAAATCAATATCAAATACCAAAGAGAGTTAAACATCTTAATTAATTATGTCTTGCATCAACAATTTTCCATTTGTACTATACCCCATATGTAAATGTTATTTCCTTCCATGTGGGCAGGAAAAACCTTTCTCAGCTGCAGTGAACAATGATGTTTAGCTAAAACATCAGCTAAAGCAGGAGATTCCAGCTGGTTGAAAGTTGACTTAATATGCTCCAGCAACTCATGGGACAGCCAAAATTCGTGTATGACCATGGAAGCAAGTAGGAATTAAAGCGAACAAATTCCCTGGTTTGTTTGAGCCATACAAAAATTTAAATCTGATGGCTGGATTTTGGATGGGATTCATCGGCAACAATAGAGTCAGATGGCAGAAAGTACCAAATTTGCTCTTTTAATAATGTATTTCTGGAAGTCAGGGAGGTTTCTTCTACACTTGGCACCTTCAGTTCAGAATGTTCCTTTGGCTAAAATTTGTGTTTTCAAACAAGCTGTTTGTATATATTTGCTCTGAGGACATGACTACCAAGAAGAACCTTCCTTTCTTCAGAGCAGCAAAACTTTTTTGAAGAGGTAGAGTTGAGAGTTAGAAAAGTGAGTGGAAAGCAGGGAGAGATTCTTCAGGATTTTCTGTGATGTTCACAAGTCATCTCCATTCATGTGCAAAAATAGCATAGAATTCAATTTCTCTCATTTCCTCTAATTTGCAGTGATGCTGCATCACTAACATACCAACAGTTCTTAACAGTATGCTTTATTGGAAATTAAACAGAATTTCTATTTTATTACTACATTTATTTAATGTAGTAATAAAATAGAAATTTTTTTGCATTCCACAATAAATACAAAATAAATTAGATTGTATTATAACCCACCAAATAATGGTCTTTATCTGGCAGTCTTATTGTACCATATAACAACTGCAAAAATGCATGCAGCAATTGGCAACCCAGTACATTTCTGCACAAAAAGAAATAGAGGCATAATAACATTTATTTTTCAAGGAAGAGTATTCTTTGTTGAACTATGGCAAGAAGAAGGATTGTAGCCTGTGCAAATGGAACTGAATGGAAACCAGATTATAGATTACTGTGATCTAAATCATTTAATCATTCCCCTTTTTTCTCTTCCTTTCCTTAGTCATACTGTGCTTCTCCTGCCTGAGTAAAGGTTATTCATTGGATAAATACTAGTTTTTCATTCTGAAAAGCTTTACATTGTTTATACATGACTGCATTCCTTTTTCCTGGTGATTTAATATTTAATATAAAGAAGAGAATATTTTGAAAGGAAAATATTCAAGCTGTAGTAATATGTGGGTGCTGTTAAGTTGACATCTTGTTTTGGTCCTGATTATGGTTTTAAATGATGAAGAAAACATAGCACTTTTATTCATTTTTGTTAATTTTCCCGTCATAATTAGCCTGCTCTTAGCAGGATAAGCTGGGACTGCATGATGTGTGCTCAGATGTTAGGGATTTAAGATAACAGCTATAGAATAAGCTGTATAAAATAAAATATTAAATCATTAAAGGTAAGTGATTTTTGTTTCAATACATAAAGGCCTCTATGTTACAAAGCCACAGTATTTCTAGCAATGACAGTTGTATAGAAACACTAGGTATTGTTATTACCATTAATAGTTTGCAAATAGTGAATTCTTGTCAGGGTAGTGCTGAAGTTGCTTTGTTGGATTTGACATTTATTTTGTCAACACCATATGCAGATTGATTTCAGAAATGATACTAAAATGAAAGATTGGGAAAATCTCATAGAAGTATATATTATTGCCCTCTTTTTCCTTGGGATAAAGTTATACCAGTTATCCTCAGTATAAAAATTGATAAAGCAAACATTGCAGCAAGTCTTCATGAGCCTGTGTTGTATAGGAAACATTCAATTCATAGAGGCATATTTCTAACAATGTTTAAAAAATGTTTAAAAGTTAATTTTTGCAAGGCAAGAATAAGGGGTCTTGTTATTTACTTCAATGAGTGCTGCATCAGACCTTAAGTCTGGCCCTGTTTTCTGTAGTCTACTGAACGTGTCTCCAACAGCAGTGGAAATACTGGAGCTTTATGTGTTCAAAAATCGTTTCCATCTCTGCAGCCATCACCTTTTGTTGCATATTGTAGACCTCAAATCTTTGTTGGTAAACCTAATCCAGCTAAGGTTTCTGCCCTGGTAAATTTTGTGATAAAGGGTCAGGTTGTGAGTCACACAGTGGGCATCCAGACACCTCAGAGACCTACAGGCAGTTTATGGCCAGCTGGGTTTGGCGTTTTGGTTTTTAGCCACTGACTGGGCTTGTGGAGGCACCCACAGAGGGTTCCCAGGCTCGGTCTTATGAGACACCTCTCCCAAGGGTGCACTGCACAATTCAGGCATAAGCTGGCTGTTTTGAAGACAATGCAGTCGAATAAATTGAGTCATTCCATTATCTGTCTTTTCCATAAATATATAATAACCTCTTTTGGGAAGCATTACTATTCTGCCGCTGTGAGAGGTGGGACACCCACAAGCCCTGTGAGCAGTGATATATTTGCACACTGTTGCTCATGAGCCATTTCTAAAAAAAGGCAAAATGAGATTGCAATTAAGAGTAGATTTTCTTTTTACTATTATTATTTCAACTGGTTCATTAATCATCCTGGTTAGAGAGGCTGGGAGACAGAATGTTGGATATGCTGCTGGAGAGACCACAGTATGGACACAAGGCTACCAAAAGCAGCTAAAGTATGTGTTGAGATTTCTCAGAATTGTATTATAATGAAAGTTATTACCATTTCCAGTGGATTCTCTCAAAATCTTATTAAAATCTTTAAATATTTTATTATTTCATTTAATAGAAAAACTTGGATTGCGGGTAGACCACAGCTTTCTGCCCCTAGTGTTTATCCAGCCTTAAAAATGCTGCTTGTAATTCTCTCGCATAGGTTGATGCCTTAGGTTTTAACCTTTATATTTTTCACATCCTATATTGCCCAAGGTGTAACTCTGAAGTTTCTTGTATCCTGTTAATTTCTGATCTCTTGTGCTGAGTAGACACAGCAAAGTCTCTCCAGGCCTGCTCTCCAAGGACACCCAGACCATCCTAGGCCTACAAAGTGTAAACCAAAAGCATCTGAAAGGGGGGCAAGCTGAGGGGAATTACATCATTAACTGAAGCTTTAATTGGAGAATTAACCCTGGTATGCAAATGAACCAAACCTATAAAGGTGTGAAGAACTCGTGACCTGTTGTCCATCTTGAGGTCCA
The DNA here is from genome assembly GCA_013399225.1 of Rhipidura dahli. Taxonomy (NCBI): domain Eukaryota; kingdom Metazoa; phylum Chordata; class Aves; order Passeriformes; family Rhipiduridae; genus Rhipidura; species Rhipidura dahli. The sequence continues at coordinate 689,708 of VXAC01001104.1, read as the reverse complement.
TTTTGGCAGCAGCCTCTGGCTCCCCAGGGTGTACCTTTGAAGGCTTTCAAATAAATACCCACCTTTATTCCCTTACTCCTGCCTGGTCTCTGTTTCTAGGAGGCCTCTTAAGGCATCAAGGTGACTAGTGGAAAACAGAAAAAACCCCAAATGTTTTAAAAAATAAGTTTGGTGGCTCTCAGCTTGGGAAAGTTTCCTGTAAATCATTCATTATTGCTGTAGGCCTGAGAGGAGGGAGAGCAGTTTAGATATTTTTGCTGTGTTTTCCTTTGAAATGGGATGAATAGATTACAATCCAAAACATTATTCCAATCTCAGTTTTAGCAACTGGAAAAAACTTTCACTGATATTTATCACATTTCAATGTTTCTATGAAGCCTAAAATTCATAAATATTAAAATAGAATCTTATCACTTCAATGCATTCATTTTTCAACAAATATAGCTGCTGGTTATCACTCAGAAAATTCATTAAGATTCAAAAATAGCTGCATAGTAAAGAGAGATGGCATTTATTCAGTGTGATATGGAATATAAAAATATCCAGATATCTCCCCCTTGGAATATTGCAGTCCCTTAATTCTTGCAGAGAATCTTCAGTGTATTTTTTTTTCCTTTGGAAAGAACTTGGTACTCATGTACTTTGTACTTAGATCGGATATCATTAAAAATTTCTTCACCTAAAGGTTGGTCAAGCACTGGAACAGGCTGCCCAGGGAAGCAGTGAAGTCCCTGGAAGTGTTCAAAAAAATGGATAGATGTGGTGCTTTGGGACATGATTTTATGGTGGTCCTGGCAGTGCTGGGTTAATGCTTTGGTGCAATGATCTTACAGGTCTTTTCCAATCTACACGATTCTATGAGTCATTGACACTTGCAGAATTTGCTTTAGAAAAGAGCCACATTAGCTAGAAAATGCAGCACATTCCCACTTAACTAAAACCTGCAGCAGGACCATGTTCAGCTCTTGTTTTAAGAAGCACTGTGCACATTGAGTTGTCCCAGCTGTGCCTACATTTCCTCCCTGTGCAACCCTTACTCCCACTGTTGCCTCAAGAGCCTAGTTGGGAACCAGCACAAGGATGCAGCAGCACAGTGCCAGCCTGGTGTTCCAGGGCCCTCCTGCATTTACTCATCCAGTTCCTGTACTGCCCTCATATTGCCGTGCAGCTGTTAAAGAGGAGTGCTGAACTGTAACAAGAAATTGCTTTAGGATGAAGTTTGCACCTCAGCACACTGCACCTCTTGCCCTCTTTCCCCCCCTACCTTCCTTGCTAATGTTCACCCTTCCCCTCCCTCGCTGCCCACAGTTATGCTGTATGGCACCACTGAGGCTCACAAAAGCTCTGGGGTAGTCCAGGTGTGTGAGTCAGCACACAGCACCATCCCCAACAAAGCTGTCAGGCTGCCCAGGACAGTCTTTATGTAACACTTGTCATTAGAGGAGTGATCCAAAATTTGCTTTCTCAAGAAAGTCTCAGACTTTTTTTTTTTTTTTCTGCAGTGTTAACTATGTATTTTTAATCTGTGTCTTCCTTTCTCTCAGGAGTCATGACTTTGGATTCTGCAGTCCTGTGCATTTCTGAACAATTAGGGTATTAAGAAAGGTTTCTCCACTAAAAAGGTGGTCTAGCATTGGAACAGGCTCCCCAGGGAAGAGGTGGAATCACTGCCCCTGGAAATATTCAAAAATGGGTAGATGGGGTGCTTAGGGAAATGGTTTAGTGGTGGAACTGGCGGTGCTGGGTTAATAGTTGAACTCAATGACCTTGGTGGTCTTTCCCAACCTTAACGATTCTGTGATTCTAAGAATTTATAAGCACAATGAGCAATAGTGGTTTCAGGTATTCCCAGTGAATTTCTTAAAGATTTTTGCATTGCTTAGTCTTGCTCTCACTTATGCTGGTAGGATTAAATTAACTGTGAGTAAATTCAAAAGTTGACTTGGAATTTCTACATTAGTTTGTCCTTTCAGGAAGTAAAGCTCTGTAGGAATGAGGCTACTTCTTCATTTTTTTCCTATTGTGCATTTCTTTCTTTAATATTATTTTTCATCTTCTGAAGAACAATTATAAGCCAGCCTCTGTACCCTCTTTTCTACAATAATGTGTTTCCATTTCACCCATTTTATAAAATATGGCCAATGCCATACGGGGAAACATTTGCTGTGCTGATATTTAACTTCTGCCTGTTAGATGGTACAATCAGTAGTCTTAAAAATAGGAGTTTTAATTTCTTCCTGGATCTACCAGGTTTTTTGTATCACCTTCAGTTAGGTCCAGATCCTATTCATAAAAATGGCAGCTCTCATGCTCATGTGCTGGAAGATATAAGGGTGTTAGAGTTTGTGTGCCACAGACATATTGAATGGGACAATAATATTCATTGACTTTGGAGATGCTATTCCCAGACTTTGCATTCTCAGGTTGTGTGGTTGGGACAATATGGAGTACTTACAAGCTCTAGTTGGTTTTCTTAGCATTGACAGTGTAACTGACTTACAGCAGATGGCAAATATTGTAATATTTGGTCATGCTATGACCCCTAGCAAGGCAATATATTTTTAGGTAACAAAAGAAAAATATAAATTATGCTCACAGTTAAATAAACCTTGTTACTTCAACTTAGCTTTGAAATACCTTGCTGTTTAAAAGGTCCTTAAATTTTTCATGGAAAGTATTTAAGACTACACAAAATGAAATTCATTTAATAACAAATTATAGAAAGCACTATATGAAATGACAAACCTACAGATGTCTCCACCTCTAGTAGAAGTGACAACAGTCAAGACTTACCTGTCATTTGTACGATTTATTAATAATTGAGATAATCTTCAAGTTACATGACAAGGATTTCTGTTTGTTGGTAAGGGTTTTCCTTGAGCAGGAGTTCCTTCTAATATGTTTTATATCAGATTACCTCTTTGTTAATTTTCATGTTTAGCTAAATACATTTGGAGAGTAAATAACAAGCAGGAAACCAGAATATGTTTGAGGTTTTGTTCTGAAATGCTGTATTTGGGGCTACTAGAATCTATTCTATCACCTTTACAGCAATAAGTAATGTTAACGTAACTTGAGTTGTATTTTATTTCCTTAACTTTTGCTACACCTGCCAGGAAAGGTGAATTACAGAAAGGAAGGAGAGCTATTATTAATTGCTGTGAAAAGCAGTTGCTTTTAAAAGGGAAAATATGGAAGGATTTCTTTTGTTCTCCCTTTTTTTTTCCTACCTTGCTTTTCTCTGCACGGGGAGGAAATATCAAGTGAAGGCAGAAAGGAGATTGACTTATCAGATATTAGGGACTAGGTCTTCTGTGCTTTGTGCAAGTAAAGTTTACCCAGAGGTGTTTTTTTCTACTATAAATGTTAGGCTGCAGATTAAATCTGTACATTGTTCCCATGGAACAACGGGCAAGTCTGAAAGGGCATAAAGAACATAAAGTAAAAGGTGAGTCAATAAGGAGGAACCTTACGAGCAAATTTTGAAGAAGGGCAATATGGCTTTATGTGAATTAATGTCTTGATGTGTTAGGAACCAAATGTATTTGTGAAGTGAGCAGCATGAGCAGTAATGGGGTGTTCTTTCCTGCTTCATGCTGACCATAGCAACTTGTTTTTTTCAGTTTTCCCAAGCACTGAATTCCAGTGAAATACATTTCTGGTTTCTAGTTCTGCTTGCAGTAAGCAGAAAAATGTTGATCAATACTTCAGATGGTGAATTTTATTCCATTGTTTTCACTGTTTTCATCATAATCATTTTCAATGGATCTGTGCCTAATGCTAAATATGAGATAGGACTTAAGCCACTAAAAGAAAAACTACAAAAAAAAAAAAATCCCAAAAAACCCCAATGACACAGGTAGAGAAAATGTTTAGAAGAATTAAGCACAAGGTACTTACCCTTCAGGTAGCAACCCTCTTGATTATTTCCTCTGTAGGATTTATTGTGCCGTCAAACACTAAAAATAAAGAATGGAAGAAACCAAAATACAAATATACTAAGATGAGAAGTGCATCTTCTACAGATACTGCAGTGAAATATTTTTTCCTTACCAAGCTCTGTTTGTATATCCTAAAGCATATAGAATAATGAGAAATGGGACTGAAATCTCTCCCTCTAAGGGATCTAGTTTCAAACCTACCTATCAGCAGGTGACATGGAGGGAGATGACTGCTTCTGAGATGTATATGTCAGAAGTTCTGGTTTTAACTCCAGCAGCATAGCTTTGAAAGATGAGCAAATCCAACTTCTTTGTACTCTCTTAGTCTTAATCTTTACAGATAAAATCTTCAGCCACATGGAGAGTGACATGAAAGATGAGCTTTGAAGAAGGTTTGCTTCATTGGAAAATGTAAAATGTCACCATATTCCTAAAATTAATACAGACTAGATAGGCAAGGGACTGATGGGGTAATATTTTTTACATAATTTTACCCATCTCTAGAAAGACAGGATTGACATATAGGAGCCCTGTGAAGCAGAAGGCAGTGTTCTGCTGTCCCACAACAGCTCTGTTGAACTCCTAAGGTTTGCTGTAAAGCTTACTTCTGTTCCCTGTGTTGGGAAGTGATGGGACAATGTCTGCACTGGCATTAAGAGATATTTTGTATGAACATATTCCACAATAGATAGAGCATGACTCTCTCCATCTTGCTGACTGACTCCAGGGATGCCAGCAACCCTTAAAAGTCAGAGAATCACATAATCATAGAAGGGTTTGTGTTGGAAGGGATCTGTAGGATCATCCTGTTCAACCCCACTGCCATGGGCAGGGACACCTTCCACTAGACCTGGCTTCTCCAAGCCCCATCCAGCCTGGCCTTGAGCACTTCCAGGGATGGGGCATCCACCGCTTCCACAGCAGTCTGGGCAGCCTGTGCCAGTGCCTCACTGTTCTTACAGTAAGGAATTTCTTCCTTATATGTAACCTAAATCTCTCCTCTTTTATTTTTCAAGAGTTCTCCTTTGTCCTATCACAATTGTTTGTATAAACGTCCCTTTCCTTCTTTTTCATAAGTCCCCTTCATGTACTAGAAAGCTGCAATGAGATCTCTCCAGAGCCTTCTCTTATCCAGGTTGAATAACCCCAGCTATCTCAGCCTCTGTTTGTAGGACAGGTGCTCCAGCCCTCTGAGCATCTTCATGGCCTCCTCTGGAGCCACTCCAGCTGGTTCACTTTTCTTATGTTGTGGAGCCCAGAGCCAGACACAGCACTCTGTGCAGCACTCTGTGCAGGGTCCCACCAGAGCAGAGCAGAGGAGCAGAATCCATCCTTTGTCCTGCTGGTAAAGGAGAAAGGACTTTGTGGACTACCAGAGTGATTGTCTGGGATAGTTAAGACCAAGGAGTGTAGTGGTATTTCTTAGTGGTGTTGGGAAGAGGCCTCCACAGTCACTTTTTCTTCTTTTTTTTTTTTTTTCCCTTTATTTTTCTGCCCCCATCTCAGAACTAACAGTGGAAATGCAATGCGGATTTGGGAGAATTTTTGTGTTGATGTCCATAACCTGTCCCATGCACATTAACAGGTGTGTAAGAGTCTACAAATAGCAGAAGGACTGAGGCAGTTGAGCTTGAAGACCTATGAAAAGATGTGTCCTCACTGTCCAGCTCCATTTTGTCTCCTGAACCAAAAGAACTAACATAATAACATTAAACTCCATGGCTTTTAACTGCTGTAAAGTAAGGTGCCTAAGATCCCCAGAAAATGCTGTTAATGGTAATAGGTCCAGAAATTATTTTTTTCAGGACCTTACCCAAGAAGGTAATATGAGCTATGTTTGGGAAAGAATTATATTTACTTTTAGGTGTTCTGGGTTTAGTGGATTCCTTTTTAGCCGTGCAAACTAATTGTAATGCAGATTGTTTTGAGAATGCATTAGACTTCTGAAGGTGAGGTTGTGTCAGAAGACAGAGACTCAGAATCAAGGACAAATAGTGGTAAGTTTGGAAAGCCCATGCCCTTATACTACAGGTCTGTTTTCCACATTATTTGCGTGACTTCCAAATTATTATTAATGTCAGATTAGATTTTTCCGATGCTGTGAGTTGGTCTTTGTGGACTCACAGGTGGTTGTTAGTTAACACAATTTAGTTCATATAGAATGAAATTGAAGTTGATGAGTTAGAATTTTAAGTTGCCTGCATAATTCACTGTACTGGGAGATATATACTGTGCCTTCTTTAGATACTCAAGGACATTAACAGTAATGGCACGGCACAGAAAGCCCTGTAGTGCAAAAATTCAGACCACATCTTTCAAAATAATTTCGTGCTTTGTTTTTGCCCCTTTCTATTTACTTATTTGCTACAGTGAAAACACTAGCAAAGACCCCTAAATTCAAAATATTGTTAAAAAACCAAGAACTTTAACACTTCTGTTGCAGGGTGGTGTTAGTGCTTGTTCAGCATATGCTGTCAGTGTGTCTAGGAGCTGTTGAAGGACTTAGGGGTATCTGAAAGTGGAGGAAACAGTGGAAGGTTCTTTGGTGAAAGACTGTACAAGCATCTGCAGAGAAAGTAGGGATCTGAACACTAAGGATCCAGCATATCCCAGTGGTCATCAGGTAGAGCAGCAGGGTAGGCTGGTGTATGGAGAGAGAGAGAAATTCAGCTTCTGCTTATGAACAAGCCATGAAGCTCATTGTGATGTGGCTAAAAATGTACGGTGATTTTATTGGGATTGGCATTTTGATGTGATCAGAGAATACAGTGCTGAAGCTTGAAGATTAATTCAAATACTGTGAAATTCAGGAGAGATTTGGGAGAGACAGCATCTGTGTTCCCTTTGTGATGTTTCTGTCACTCTGATAAAGCAGTTACATGAAGGACTAACTCTGATTCAGCTCAGTAGTTCTGTTCAAATTACTTAATGCTAAACTAATGCTGCTGTTTTGATGTAGTTGCTTATGAATCACTGATAATATAAAAGTTTTATATTCAGAAGTGCTAAGAGTCTAAGAGTGTCTGGTACCTGAGATAGATTATATCAGAATTTGCTGGCAAATATGGGTCTCTATTGTTTAATGCATAGCCAGGTTCTATTAGTGACTCTTCAATATTTGGATTATAGAAAAGGAAATAATCTAAATGGAGAATTAGTCATTAAACAGTTGAGAAATAAGAATTTTTAAAAAGGTTTCTATGTGATCTTACACTGCATAACAAGTAACTAAGTTTTTTCACAGAGGCTTTTGTTCAGTAATGTTTATTATTATTAACCACTTTGCTCTAATCAGTTTGGAACTATATTAAGAACTAGACACAGTAGATAAGGTGAAATATTTAGATAATAATGGCAGTTGGGAAGTACTATTGCTCTAGGGTGGAATCCAGGTTAAGGCATGTGCCTTTGTGTCTGTAAAGCAGTAATGTTTTTATGTGCCTTATGTACCCTACTGCATGCATAGGGAGTACAGCTCTTCCCACTTTATTTAGGTGTCAGTGGAAAACAGAAGGATTCAACAGGAGAGGTGAAACACTCTCCCTGCTCAGGGTCCTGTGCAGCTGGTGTGCTGAAGTGGGTGTAGATGACCTTCTGGCCAGCTGAGAAGCATCCCAGGAGTTTTGGTGTTAATGTGGCTGGGCTACTTCAGTCCCACAAAGTAGAATGACATCAGCCCAGACTTGAGACTTACTTGGTTTGGGTTTTATGTGAATTTTCACGGCTAAGTCTTAATTCCTGTGGGTAGCACTTACCTGGTATTACTGTTTTGGGGTGTTTTTTAACCATGATGATGGTGGAAAGGGTCTTCATGGCATCCTAAATTAAACTCTGATGTATTACTTGGTTTATTTAATGGGATATTTGCCTGTGGAATAGAAGACATTTAAATAGCTCGCAGAAGAAACATGGTACTAATAAGTAGGAAATAGCCACAATTCCTGATGTGTTCAACTATTTCTGCACCATCTTCTCAAATATATGAGCAGAATTTTGCTTACACTCAAAAAAAAGCTATTTCAAGCCTCTCTGAACTGACAAAGCTGTGTGAGTAACACTAGTGGAAGTGAAATTTGGGACCTGTGATTTCAGTTTTGTTTCCTTAGACCACAGTTTTCAGGGAAATGAAGGGTTTGAGGAAAATTGCTTGATAACTGACAGCTTACAGAGGATGCATTATATCTTTCCCACATACTGCTGTCTGGTATAACTTGACAGCATCAACACCGCTGATGGGTGTAAAAAGAGGATTCCTGTATGCAACGCAGGCAGCGGAATTGTCACTGATTCAGGTCAGTAAAAAGAAACCTGCAAGAACTGTCCTTTCCTCACAGACATCTGCTGGAGATGATTCTGGGTCTCCCTTTACCTTTTTCACATAATTACAGAGAAAATGAGAACATTTTCCCTGCTGTCTTGGGGTGACACCTGTACAGATGATTATGGTTTCACTACGGAATGATTCTGATGACAGCTGTAGTTTAACACATTGAAAACATATTTTCCCTCTATATAAACTCATGTAGAGAGGAGAGCAATTTGCTCATTATCTACACATTAGGTCTGAAGTGCTCACATGAATCTCTTTTTTTAATCCTTGATGAATTGAAGTAAGTTAATGTTGTTTCTTCATACCTCTCAAAGGTATTTGACTCAATTGTATAAAATCATTTGTTGCAAAATTAAAAGCACACAGAATTACCAGCAGTACAGATGACTTCTGGTGCTGTTTGTTGTGTCATTAAGCCTTGGAAATCTTTATTTTAATATATTAACATCTGTTTTGGTATTCTCCAAAGACCAGTCTTGGGTATTTCTTTTTACTTACAGTGACAGTAGTGATAAAGTTTCCAATCCTCTTCAGCTGTCCAATGCATGGAAAAAATTAGAGACATAGAGTCTGAATTACAGTAGCTCTCAAAAGAAAATAAAAGGTTTTTTTTCTGGTGATAGATGAATGGGCATTTTGTTAACAATATTTTTCATGGGATCTCTTTTAAATTATTCAGGCTGTCCCTTCTGTTGAAATGACATCAAATATTTGATTATTAATAGACTGTTTTTGAGAGGTATAGAGCACACCTTCACAAAGGCTGCCCAAGACCATTAAAGAACTATTTTGCCATATTGTACCATCAAATGTTTTTTCTGTTTAGCAATAATTACAAGCTATAAACCCCAGAATCACAGAAGAGGATGTGCTGGAAGGGACATCATCTGATCCAGTTCTATGGCTAAAGACAGGTCAAGACCTGTATATTTTAGCAAGGCTGATCCCACCACATCTCAGGGTGATCTCTTCCAATGTTTAATTGTTCTCAGGGTGATGAATTTTTTTCTTATGTCCAGATGGAGTCTACCCCAGAGCAAGTCTTGTTCCTTGCCTCTTGTCCTGTCACAGTTCTTGAAGGGAGCATCTCTGTCTTCTCTATAAAAAACTTGCAGGCACTGGAAATCAGTAACTAGATGTCCCCGAGCCACCTTTTCTCTAGGCTGAACAAAGCCAATTCCTTCAACATTTCTTTATCAGGTCCTCCAGGCTCTAATCATTTTCATGGCTCTCCTCTAGACTCTGTTTATTTTCTTAGTGCCTCTTTTGATCAGGAGACAGGTTAAATCTGGACACTCTATTCCAGGTGTGACTAAAAAGTGCATAGGAGGAGTGGTATAATTCATTCTGATGCAGATAACTTCAGCAGAGGCAGATCTTTCAGAAAACTAATGCTTGAAGCTGGTTTCTTGCTAAAATTTGTTGAATTCAGTGCTTTTCCTCTGCTTTTAAATAGACATATGACTGAAACTAAAATATTTATGTATGTGACTGGGTTTCATTTATTTTAGATTCAGTGTAATTGATAGTGCCATTCAGATCCATTCATACTGTCATTTATCACTTGCTTCCACCAATGCTCTTTGACCAACAGTTTTATCTTTTTACTTACATTTCAGATGCTGATCTAGAATCAGTGTCATCCTTTTTTTTAAGAAAGGATTGTTCGATACAAGACTTTTGGACTTGTCTGCATCTGTTCACTGATTACAAATTGATGTTTCAGAGAAAGATAAAACACGATCTGCGTTTTTGCACAACCTCTCAATCAGGAGTCTTCAGGCATTTATCCTGGGGAAAAGGAGGCAGAGAGGAGACCTTATTCTCTGCAACTACCTGAAAGGAACTTGTAGTGAGGAGGGTGTTAGTCTCTTCTGCCAGGTAACAAGTGACAGGAGGAGAGACAATGGCCTCAAGTTGCACCAGGGGAGGTTTAGAATGGAAATTAGGTCTTAATTCAAAGGCACACACCCTTCACAGAAGCACCCATGTCAAGGCCAGATTTCAGATGTCAGGATGTGTAATAATACAGTAATAATGTATAAATTATATTATGTTTATTCATAATATAGTGTATAAAAATAATCACAATAATGTATAAAAATAATAATGTAAAGTAATGTGTAATAATACCAGTATCTTACCTCAACAGAGATCTTCAAAAATATTTTCATCTAAATTTGTGTGCTGAGGTCTTGTGCAAATACATACCACCTCAAGAAAATGGTCCCTACAGGCAAGACAGGTAGCTAGTTAAATGAACCATAGTGAAAAACTACTTTTTCCTCTTTATAATGTATAAAGCTACCTGAAAGTTCTTGAAAGTATAATCATGCTTAAAAATGATTGCTATGCTCCATGGACTCCATTTCATGTGAGTTATCTTCATGCTATTTTAATTTGTGGAATCTTAGGAGGGAAGAAAATTAGGTGCTTTTAATTAAATATCATAAAGAGAAAACCAACTAACACAAAAACTGATATTCAGAGCTAGTCACAGCAAAATTTTCTTTCAGAAAGATTGTGCTCTGACCAGAGACAGAGTGACTTCACCCTTTATGCTTAAAACCATAGATGTATACACAACACTTGAAATTTTGTACCTTCATTGATCTTTGCACTGAGACTGATACTCTTGGATAAGCCTTTAAATTATTTATCTCATTTGATTAATACAATAACCTTGGATGGACTCAGATAATTTTCTTCAAATAAAAGGCGATGTTCTGTATTGCTTCTATAGCTTCATTATCACAAATTTCTACTGGTAAACAATTTAGTAGGAAAAATATGACTTGTTTTTCCTCTCTTCATGAAATGTTTGCAGTCAGATGACAATGTTTATGAATTTGTTTGTACTTGATATGGTTCAGTGAACGGATTTTGTGATCACTGTGTAGCTTTGTATTTGCCAACTAATGAGAAGAGGTGTTCAGGCAATTTTATGAAATTAATGGTTTGATTTTGATGACAGGTCAGCTGTATCTCCTGTACATTGTTTCTTTTTCCTCACCCAGCTCATTATGTAACTAGCCTGTGTCCATCTCCAGAGGCTGCAAAGGGCTTCTCAGAAAGACAGCAAGATTCAGTTCTGCTACCCCACAGAGAAGGGGATGATACAGGGGAACTGCTAAAACAATGAATTGGAAAAGAGTGGTGATATGAATGGGACCAGCATAAAAAACAGTGAAAAATAACCCTGCAAAATTGCATTTGTTGCCCTTGCTGGTAAGGGAGATAAATAGTGGCTCTGTGAGGGAGAAGGAGGACCACAAGTGTTGCTTCTTATGGCTGTCTTTCCTGTGCTTCAGATCTTGACCCTCCTCTTTCTCAGCACTGGGTAAGGTTTGATCCATAGATAGCGAGACTGAACTGTGGTGGGGGATGAGGCAGATGAGGAGGCAAAAACCTGCCACTACAGCAAAAGTAAACCTCAGGAACAGGGACAAAGGGAACTCATCTGTCCACAAAAATCATTAAACACTTGGCACTTGGGCAAGAGATTTGTTTGCTGGTACACACTCCTTGTTCTAGGACCCACTAACCTTTTACTAAAGCTCTCAGTGAGGACTGCATAAATAAAGGCAGAAATGGCACGTGGAAGTATGTTTGTCATGGGAGCAGATGGGAAGCACTCTCAGCATGACTTATTGTGCATAAATACAGTGTTAGTTGCCTACTGTTACAAGTAAATGAATGGCATCACCCTTCCTGCTTTCAGCTGTGTTGTCCTTATTTTCTTCACAGACATGACTCTCGTGGAAGTCCTATTTCCTAGGAGTAGTCAAGGAAAATATTAATTCCTGTGGCAATTCAGAATAGTTCAGGATCTACCCTGAGCAAAGAGGGTGCTGTGCCTGTGGCACTGTGCTGCCTCACAGGTTGTGGCTTGATGGAATCTGTCGGTAGGGCTCTGGACCAAGCCCCTGCTGCAAGATGATGTGAAGTGTTGATGCCCTGGGAAGCCTAGGCTGCCCATTTGGTCATATTCAGAAAATTTGACTGGTTTTGCTTTCATGTGGCACCTTCTGTCCTAGCTTAATGCCAGATCAAATATCCTCTCTCACAGCAGGCATAAAGCCAGCAGCAGCACATACAGCAGCAGAAAGTCTGTAGCTCAGGCACTAGCGGGTTGGTTGGGAAGGAAAGTGTTTACTCTCTCTTGCACCATAAAAAAATCTGCTTGCTGGTGATAGAGTGGGGACCATGCAATTGTGAGTTCTCTGGTTTTTTTTTTCCCCCTTGGATTTAGTTTTCATCACACCTACCAGGTGTATTAGATCACTGCAGTAAATTTGTAGGGGGCTGTACATCTGCTCATATTAAATGTTACTCAAAACACCAGGGCTACAAAGCATCCTCTGAGCTTGTTTTATCAGGTGCATCCATTTACTAGCCTGTAGTTGTGCCACTGTCAGTTAATGGAAGTCAGAGATTTAGATACCAAATAACTGTGCTTGGGTTTGCTTGATTGTGGATTTCTTTCTTTCCTTGCCTCTTAAGTTTTATGGGAACGCCTGAGTCACAGCAGGTCCAGCCAGTGGGGGTTAACGGAAGGAAGGATTGCCTACGGATCAGATCATAATCTTTTGGTAGTAGCTCCCCGGCTGAAGAGTTAAGCTGGCAAAACTGCAGCTGTAAGCAAACTGTGAGCAGTGCAGACTAGGAGAGAGCAAAGATGCCAAGATTCCATGTTCTAAAGAAGGCATGCTCTTTGGGAAAAGGATTTTCTGCTCTTTGACCAGCTCTGCTGCTCACCTGCTTTTATCTACATTTCATTTTGAAGTCTGTCTTTGATTTATACCAAAGGAGCAGAATTATGCCTAAAGGACACATTCATTTTTCTAATTCCCAATATGAAACTAGGGGTTTGCACTTTCCAGTGTGTCTTTATGCACTTAATTGCACTATGAAAGGCAGTACTTTGGGTTTATTTGAAATCACAAAATAACGCTCATCAATGAGTCCTTTTGCTTTGCTTCAGTCACAGAATGTGTATGGTTTAAAACTTGCACCACCCACGTTGTCCAAAATTTTGCTATGCACAGATGCTCAGTAAATTGCATACCTCCATCTGTGGTAATATAATTAGCTGGAAGAAGGTTTTAATCCAAATTTAATGTATTGCATTCTGATTCAGTTTGAAACTGTTTTCATTCCTTTGAATTATGGGGGTGGGGGCTCTGCCATTGAATATAGTCTGCTCTTAAAGTTAAAATATTTCTCAGTTAAAGATGAAAAAGAAATTGATCCCATTTTAAGTAACAAGAACTGCAGTGTCCAGACCTCTTAAACATCCAGTAAATTTTCAGTGGCTTCATGCATGTGTATGAATGTGTAATAGCTGTGTGCTATTCACATGGAATATGAATTTGAAAAGGATAGAAGTGCAGTAAATATGTGGTAAATATGTTTCTAGAAAGTAAATGAGTGTTTGCCATAATAACTGTAGTGCTTAAATTTTCACTTAAATATTTTTTACTGAGCATTTCAAAGACTTGTAACAACTGAGCAATGAAATTTTGTAAGAAGCCTGCAGAATTGTTTTATCAAGACAGAAGGACTGTGATTTGTCCAAATTCAGCAAAAGCAATAAAAAGGAAATTCAGATATCCTGTACCACCACATTATTTTAGCCACTCAGATAATGCTTATACAAGAAAACATAAGTAAATGCCCTTTTCAAGAAAAATCTTCACAAGATTATGGTTGCTTATTAGGTTAGTTGCTGTGTGCCATGGTACTGTTTTTCTAAACATAGTAATCCTGACATTTTTACTCATCATTTTTCTTGTTCTAATTCCTTAAATAAATAGATATTAAATTTTAAAAAATCTTGTAAATTCATGCTGCTTCTGGAACCATACTGAAAGCACAAGCAAAACTGAATTTTGACTGTTGCAGAAATATCCTTTGCTCTCACAGCAACCACCAAGTTCTAATATCACCATCAAAGGAGCATGCACTGTGTTTGTCATCCCAGAAACCATTCAGGTCAGACCATGTTGTTTATGAGGTCGCTCATGCTTGGTACTGTTTTTCCCTTCAGAAATGTACACCCAGCTTTTCTCCAACAGAATGAGGGGTAAGAAATCAGCTCAGTTAACTCACTCCAGCTGAAGTATTGCTTTTGTAGAATCCGAGTCATTACACTGGGAGAGGGCTGTGGATATCATCTAGTCACCTTCTTGTCCACAGCCCTTACCTTCTAAGTTACAAGAGGTTGCCCAGGACCTTGTCCAGATGGTCTCAGAGACCTCCAAGGGTGGCAGTACACAAGCCATTCAATTTTTTGACTGCACTATTACATTTTTCCTTGTGTTTAACTAGAGTTTTCCTTGCTGCATCTTATGTCCATTTCCTCTTGTCCTGTCACTGATTACCTCCAAGAAGAGTTTGACTCTGACTTCTCTACCCACTTAGTAGGTGGCTGAAGAGGGCAGTCAGACTTCTCCAGATGAAACTAACCCAGGTCCCTCGATCAAACTAACCCAGGTCTCTCGACCTCTCCTTGCAGAGCAAGTTCTCCTTTCTTCAGCCAGGCTATCTCAAATTATTAATGTCCTTCTGCATTGGATGGAATGCCAATGCAGCCTGCTGAAACTGCATAGCAGGGATTAATCCCTCTTCTCAACCCTCTTCTTCTGCTTTTTATAGTGCAGCCCAGTATGTAGTTAGGCTTCACTGGAAAGGCTCAGATTTCAGCTGCAACAGCACCATGTATTTGTCTCTTTTTTTGCCTTCCATTACCAGAAGCTCCCAGGTTTTAATCGATTGATGAAATAGGGGTGGTGGCAGTGAGATTGCTGGTTTTCTAGCAGATAGGGCAGAGTGCTGCTTTTCAGATGTTTGAAGTACCACTTTGCAGTAAGGTTACTGATCAGCTTGTAACACAGAGTGGAAATTTCCTTTTTCAAACATTTAGGTGCTTGGCAAGGTATCCAGAGCTTTTCTCTTGATATATAGTGTTACTGAGTTTCAAGCTGCATTTTAATGCCTGTTTGCTAGAAACTGGGCAAGTGCACTTTTTGGTAGGGATGTCGCAGCTGGTATTTTTAAGGGTACACCATTAAACCTGAATCAGTATTCTAACTTGATACCATGAATTCTGTCCTCTTAATTATTCATTTGTTTTTGAATGCATCAACTCATTATTCTACCATGTAAACACATTGGATGTTCTGCTTGGTGTTGGATTCTTGCATCTGTTTTGGCTTATGTTACTTTTCCTAACAAAATCCATTTGGACCAAGATATACCATATTTGTGAAATGTGTAAGATCATAGTTTTTCAGACAGATTGGTAAACAGTTACATTGAGCAATTTCTCATCAGTATTTCAATTTGAAAAACTACATCTTTCTCTCATGCCTATGCAGGCTCCAGACATTATATTTCACGAAATTTCCAAGTGACTGAAGTTACAATCTTCAGTGGTGTCTGGGTGACTTAATCTGACAAAATTTAAACTTCAGTTTTGGAGAAGATTTGCTCAGCATTTTGGAGCTGTTTGTGATTTGTCATATAAAAAAAAAATACTCTTGCTCATTACCTCATTTTAGATGGTGTTGTAGGTTTAGAAACATCCATAATCTAGAAGAGAGTTCCTTACTATTGTGTGGGGGGAAAAAAAATGTAGCATGTAATTGCAGACCAGTTGAGTTACAATTACTTCTATGTTTAGATAATGGAGGTTGTATCCTATCAAGTGTGGGGTGGTGGAGAAGTCTTCCTTGTAGAAGTTTCTGCTCTTTAGTTCCCAGTGGTAAAATGTGGAAGGGTAGAAGCAAAAATAACCACTCAGAATCCTACATGAATACATTTGTTTTATCTGTAAGGTGTGCTACCAACTGCTCATGTGAGTTTCCTAGGATTTTTCAGGTGAGCTGGCACAACCTGCACTAAAGCACATGCTACCTCTGCTAGTGGTACATGAACAGGTTGCATGAGAATGTGTGGGTGACACACAGCTCTGCCCTATAGACACATCCTGAAGGAGTGTTGGCTTAGATGTGGAGCTCGGGGCATAGTTTTGTGAAATCTCTCTCTCTGGGAGAAGTGGTAGTTGGACTGAACAGGTTTGGACTGAGGTCTTAATTTAGTGTCTTTTTAATTATTACTTTCTTCCCTTTTCCCTTTTCATACCCCAGGTAGGAAATCAGAGAAGGTAAATTATGACAGGTCAGTCCAGGTTTGGAGTGCTCTGGCTGTAAATTGCTACAAATGAGAAAGTACTATGCAGTCAGAGCAAAATATTCCTCCACCTTCTCAGCTGCTCTTCCCATGACAGAGTGATGGGCACAAGGAAGAATGACATCCTTCATGATGCAGGAAAAAATTACAGAAGTGCAAAAGAATCTAGAGGCCTTTTAAAAAACAAATACACTGCACTGATTTACTGTCTCTGAGAGGGGGCTTAATACCATGCTGTTTGGGGCATCTGGGGCTGTTGGAATGTAGATAATGGAGTGTATTAATGGCTACTTCTGGTGTCTCACTCTGGCTGAACTTGAGACAGGATCTTTCTGAATACAAAATAGTGCAGGATGACTTCCATTGCAAGAGTCTGATCTGCTCTCTGGAGGTGCTGAGAACATCCACTTCCTGAGTGCAAGAAGTATGCCAAAATCGCTCTGCCTTTTGCAGAGCCTTAAAACTCTGTACTCTAACAGATTAACAAGCAAAATAGTAGAAAAACTGAGTGGGGAGTTGCCATGGTGATCATAACATTTGATAACTGCAAACAACACTGCTCCATACAGCAACCATGAACCAGAACACAAAGATGGCATTTCTTGTGACCCAAAGTCCAAATTCTTAGGAGCCTTGGCTCATTCACTGTCAGTACATTGATAGTTAATTCAATTTGATGTTTATCTTTAGTATGACTTCACACTCAAAACAGGTTTCCTGTTTTGTAGTCCCTTAATGAACTGTCAGGGACTGTAAAGGGAGAAAACTGAATTCAGAAAACTGTGTGGAGATGGTAACAAAGCAGATATGTGTCAGCACATGGTTTCCTCTCTGCTGCCTGGCTATAGGTACTGGATTCCCCTAGTACAGCTTTGGAAATACAAAGGACACAGAAGTGGTTGCTTTGGCTAAGCCAGCCTGCTATGGAAAGTCATGGAGAACCAAGGCAAGAAGTAATGTGTCTGTCTCCTCCTTTTACACCCTGTCTTCTAGAATTGTCTGGCTAGATTGAGAAGCAGAGAACTAAGAAAAGGCAGAGTCACCACTCTGTAACAGAACAGATTTGAGCTCTTTGGTCTGTTACTATAGAGAGGCTGTTCAGTCACCTTTAAAATAATGTTCTTCTAAATATGTAGCTAGTGCAACTCCTAAATCTGTAGCTACAATTTTGCGAGACATCAGACTTCAACTAACTGAAAACAAAATTTGTTTGCTCTCACATTAGCTGCCATTCTGTTTCTGATTACTAATTTAAAGTTTCCTGTTTATTCTGCTCACAAATCTTAAAGTTACTCTAGTAATAAGCAGAGAGACTCAGAGCTACCTCCTCAGAGAGTGCAGTGACTAATCAGAGCATCAGTTAAAGACAACATGATGTTGCACAGGCACTCTGGGAGAAGATTTTGCAAACTCATAGAATCCTTCTATTTTAGATAACATTCCTAATGTGCATTATTATAACATAAAATTGATGTCTTTATAATTATCAACAGAGAGATTCTGACAGCCTAACTTCACTTAAGGCTTGGTCATATTATTTTTCAGAGAGACATCAGTGACTAATTTCTAAGACACAGGGAGATGCTGTCAAGTGCACTTGTGGGAGAAAGTGTTCCATTTCCATCATCTAACATGGCCATCAGGCTGAGCTAAATGGGACTGACACAGGATTGGATAGACAGGCTGGACTAATGCCAGTCTTTTT
>VXAC01001104.1:624824-671525 GCA_013399225.1 Rhipidura dahli | reverse complement strand
TTTTTTTTTTTTTGCCCCTATTCATTCCAAGCATAGAGATTGTAATTGCAGACTGACTCTTTGAAAGACACTGACTCATCACTGTCTATTCCACTGCTAAATCTTATTTTTGTATCACTAGCAAGTACTTTTGAAGTACCCCTGCTATTGGTTCTGTGCTCTTAGTCTCGGTGAGTCTGGGTTTTGTTTCTTTACTGCAATTAGGCAATGATTGTGAGTTATGAATAAAGCCTAGGGGAAGAGGGGATAGAAATATTTATTTCTGGCAAATGAGAAAGTTATGTTAGCATATGACTCAGTCAAGAAAGTAAAAGTTCTGATTTAAGATTTGAATCAGACCATAATTTTCCATGCATCCATTGCATTTCTGCATCCACTTAAACTGGTTTACAGATGATAGTAAAGTTAGGTATGAAGATTTAGCAAACTAAAGTTGTCTTTTGACTCACTTGTATAAAAAATACATTACCTGCAATTTTAAGAAAATGAGTAAATAGTAAAATAATGAGGATATAACTGAATTACTACTTTTCTTTGAATGCTTTCTTTTGTTTTAAAGGGAGATAAAACTTAAGCAGACATACTTGTGCATGATATGAGGAAAGGGGTAATTTTAGGAGGTGTTTTGAGATTAAAGGCTGTTGAATATCATGTGAAATTGGGGAATCTGTCTCAGTCAGACATTATAGGAGAGACAGTTGTGGCAAAGCTCTGTGTGCTTCTTTGTAGGAAAGGGAAGTGTTATATTAAGCCCTAAAAATAGAATATGATCAGGAGCAAAATAAGAAAAGCAAAAATCCCAGTATTAAGTTATGATGTAGCAAAACAGATCGAGAGGAGCAAAAAAGGGAGAAGGAGAAAAGCATATGGGGGATGCAGCTCTTCTCCAAAAGACACAGAGATTAGAGACACAGATCTTGGACTTTTCTATGCATCTCTACCAGACATAAAAATCCCCCATGGGCCCCAGCCCTTCCCTCTCCTGCAAGTGGCCTGGACTCTTTGCTTACAAACTCTTTTCTACGAGCTGGTAGGGAGCAAACAGCAGGAGCAGGCAGAGGCCAGCTGGGGGCTGGTCCTGCGAGGCAGATGGAGGCTGTGATCTGCTGTTAGAAACACTGCCATCGATTCCTGACTTCCTGTTCATCAGTGTTCATCAGTGATGGTGGTTTCCCTCTTTCATTTCTCTCCACTAAGCTTGCCTGGAGCCTGGTTCCTGTCAGCAAAACCTTAAATGAATCAGAGTTAGAGATGTTCAGTCTTAATGGGGAAATACGTCAATGAAAGAGAAGCTGCAGACAATGGGAGTCCTCCCCCCACACTTTACACTGTGCCAATATGTGGCACTGCAAAGCATCCTTTATTGTTCACCTACGTTCCTATTTTGTCACTTCATGAAATTAATCCTTTCATGATTGCTAATTACTGTGTTTCTCATTAATTTCCTTTCTTGGAGGAAAACCAGCCGTCAGAAACACAATGATTGTTTTCAAATTTGAAAAATTGTTATTCATTGCAGAAACAGGATTGCCTTTTCCATAGAAACTCTCCTAATCTGTGCTAGTTATGAGATCCTTCTGGGAAATAAATTTTATTCTGCATGCTGTTGAGAGAAAAAAACTGGGAAGTGAAGCTAATGAGGAAGTGAAGCTAATGAGAAGCCACTAATAATTACAACTGAAGATCAAAATATTGGAAAATCATAATAAAGAAGATAATTCCCAATTAAAACAGGTCAGTTTAAACTCCTGAGTTTTAGGGATTTTTAAAATGAGATTGTCCTAATTAAGTGAAACTGAGTTTTTTGGTGAAAATATATTGCTTTCAACATAAATACTTCCCAAAGTTTCCCTGTTACATGAAGAGTTACCAACAGCAACAGGAAGAAAGGAAATCAGAGGATAATATCAGTCTCACCTAATTTTAGCCATATACAGTACAGGTATATTAGTTATCTAATTTTCTTTTGTGAACAACAGAGAGATAAGCACCTATTTAATGCATTTCTACTGATTTGAAGCATTTCCAAGGCTGATTCAGTGAATTGCCCTGGTGATGCCAGAACAACTGCTTTAGGGCTAAGGAAGCATTGGAAGCATTTGGAAGCAGTCCAAGGAGCAAATCCAAAAGAAACCTAAATCTATTTAGAAAAATAAAATAAAAAATAAATAATTGGTTGTTTTCAGTCGCTGATCTCCTGTAGTTTGTCTTGTAACAGTGGAGGAGCAGCACTAGTGTGCCTTGGGGTGTGGAAACACACCAGGACAGAGGGCAAGGTTACGCTTGCAATGGCACCCCCAAAACAACTGGATAGCAGCAAGTGAAATGCAAAATCTGTGCAGGAGGACTAGCAGAGCACTGTAGACAAGCAAATGATCCTTGCAGTTAGCAGCAGTAGGAGAAACCTAAGTGCAGCAGGACTATGAGTAGCTTGTACTTCAGAGCTGGTTCACATCTGGCTGGTCTGGAGCACTTCAAAGCAAGTAGTAGGGGTCTGTTTGCAAAATAGGTGGTGGTCAGAGAGGCAGGAGAGGATATACCTGAAATGGTTTGTTTCTCTGCTTGCAGAGGTTTTGATTTGTGCACATATGCTCTAGGAAGATCTTAGGATTCACAATGTTTCATCTGCTTTCCGCCTAAATTTTCTCCCTGTTTTCTCCATGACATTAATAAATAATAGGTCCAAATACTTTATTCTTCTTTCCTCTTCCCAGTGACTTTGCAAACAGCACTCTCAGAGTAGGTACTCAACACCATGGGAAAGCCACTGCTATGATTTTTTTCTGAGGAAATTCAGCTTTGATTGTGGCTCTTCGCAGTTTCTAAGTTAGATGCTCATGAAATCAGACCATGGTGATAAAAGATACTAAGAGTGTAATTGTTTGGGCATGCTCAAGCCATGCCATGAAGACTCATGTTGCCTTATAAACCTATGAAATAGTTTCTGGCTGAACCCATATTCAGTATCCATGTAGAAGAAGGGCAATGACTGGATGTATTGGGACAGGGAAGCACAGCAACTGTTAGATTGTGGTTTCCTTTTTTTAAATTCACCAACTTGAATCAAAGTATCTGCTTAGACAAAACCTTTCCTAAGAAGCAGAAATCCCAACTAGACAGATTAAGAGATCGGAAAAGGTCAGCGTAGTTTGTTATGTGTCCAGTCAGATACAACTTTGGTATGTGAAAAGATATTTAAGCACAGGGTTTATATATAAAAGTTCCCCAGTGGTATGAGCTCATTCTGACTGAACTCAGAGGAGCCCGAGATGTGGGTGGTGAGGCACTGGAACAGGTTTCCCAGTGGAGCTGTGGGTGTGCTCAAGGCCAGGTTGCATGAGGCTCTGAGCAACCTGGTCTAATGGAAGGTGTCCCTGCCCGTGGCAGGGGTGGGAATGGAATGAACTTTAAGGTCCTTTCTGACACAAACCACTCTGTGATTCTGTGACATTTTTGTGATTTCCCCTTGATCAGGAACATTTTGATGTGATGGGCTGCTGCATTAAAGGACTGCTGTGCTAAACTTCCACTAGAGAAACTTTAGGCTACTTCAGTGGCAGTGCTGGAGCAGCAAGGGTTTTGCATGGGACTGCTCTCCTGCAGATATACCAGTGTTTCCTTACAGGAGACAGGGAAGGAAATCTGGCTTGTGGCTATTTTTTTATGTTAATGCAGATGTTTAGTTGTAGTAGGAACACAGTTGCAATTGTACCACACTGCAGTCTCAATTAACACTTGAGTTTTGTTACAGAATCCTCCTGCTGTTGATTTTGACTCTGAGTGGCTTTCTTCTTCCTAAGATGTCTGAGGTCTCATCTGTAGCTTGTATTTTCCAGTGGGGAATGGATTTTGATGAGGGACCTGTGGAGTACACTGATGAATGCTGTATTAACTTAAATGTTAAAAATACTGCTGGAGGCACTGCTGTGTAAGAAGTAGCAAAGCATTGTCCCTTCCCATGGGATTTATGATAGTAGCATTAATCATCATGAGTTACATTGGTATCTGTGTGGCAGTCATTTTTCTACAGCTGTTTTTGGTGCCCTACAGGGGCTGTTTGTTTTTCATGCAGGTCAGTGAGCTTTTGCTGCAATCCAAGCAAACATGCAAATGTAAATTCTTTCTATAAAGGTACAGGGGAAAAAATCAAGCGTTAGGATGAACGGATAGGAAGTAACCGATAAAGATACAGTTTAGGAGGCACCCTAAGGGAGTTTATTCTGACCAGTTTGTTTCAGGTAAATGTCTGGGAGACACTTTCATAATGAAGAAGCTTTCCAGAATGAAGGGCTGCTGACATTCTCCTTTCTAGTTTCAGCTCTTTTTTAGAAACATTAGCTGGTAATGTTAATTCAAAAAAATCTATGGGGATTGCAGTTTACTGAGACTGAGTTACTTCATTATTGTTTTAAATACTATCCCAGGTTTAAGAAAGGAAGTGCTAACAATAGTTTGAAAGATACACTTAAAAAAAGAAAAATTAATGTGATGAGAAAATATCTCCCATGTAAGACACCAATAAACTGACAAAGTTTTGCTGCTGAGATCCAGTTCCAGACCTTACAAAGCACAGAAATTACTGAGAAAATGCTTCTTATGTCACTGTAGGAAACCAAAAGGATTCTTTGAAATGTAGAAACTACTCTTGTTCCTCTCTGTGACCTTTTTCCTTGCTGATGTTCCTAGCTGAGGTTCCCTCGTTTCGCTTTGTATCGTTTCCTATGGACTTTGGGTGTCTTTTCAATGTAGCTGATTTCTGGAAACTGAAGAGCAGATGGTTGGTGTTTGTAAATTGCCAAAGCCCCATGACTTTAAATGGATAGTTGCCTTGAAAATTTGAGCAGCTAACATAACTATTCAAGGGCTGTGTAATCGTTTTAATTGCTCTTCCCTTACTGTCCTGTATAAAATGGAAATTGAATCACCTTTATGGACTTCTTAAACTGTAGAGAGTATTTTTATTTGCATCTCACATCGTTTAATGATAATACACAGTTTAAGAAATTATTCAGATTCTCCACTTTATACATAGATTTAAATACATAAGCATTTTAATTTTTTTCAAATATATCAACATATTTGATATTATTTGAATCTATAGATTCAAATTTTGTGATTCAGCAGCATATATTCTACAGTGAACATAAAATTATAGTAAAAATAGACAGTGTAACTTAAGGTTTTCTTCAGCATTTATTTAGCAGATTGTGATCTAAAACTTTTGCCTGAAAAATAAATAAACACTACCGGATTTAGCTTGTAGATTGCAGTTTAAGAAGAGGGCTCATATTTAAAATGAATTTATAAAATCTGATTTAATCTTGACAGTTTTATTGGTATATTTATTGCCAAAAAAAAAAAAAAGAAAAAAAAACCCTTAGGATTTATATTTTGCAGTGCAATTTATAGTGATTGTTCTAGCATTTCCATTATGATAGAAGGAATAAATCAAACCCATGTAACCCACCCTTATATTATTGCAAATATATCAACCAGTATTCTGTCTCTGGATGTTTTCATTGCATCAAGCAAAGAATAAAGGATTATTTCTGCATACTCATTAATCTCACAGAGGAATGAGCTGGGAACTCCATCTCATCAGCATCCCTGAGCATCAGGTGGACATCTCAGTCCCCTTCAGGTCTTGAGGTTCTGAGCGTGTCTTTCACCTCCTACCCTCTCCCCCCATCTGGTCTTTGTGCTTCATCTTTGCTCCAGGATTGTTTGCCTTCCCCTTTAATCCTCACCTGATGCCTCCTCATCCCATGAAAGGCCCCATATACCTGCACTTCTCTGCCCATTACTGAGCTCTCTGCACACGAGATACCAGGACAGTTGATACTTTTTTCTGCATGTTATGCTCTCTCCACAGCCTGTGCATTTTTCATCTGTTTATCTCTTAGGAGGGAGCAGCTCTTCCTTAGGTGTGTAATTCATAGCACAGCAGGTCTCTACCTTTAGGCAGCCTGGAGCTAGTCACGGTAGTAACAAGGTTATTGATGATAATGGGGTTTTAGAGGTGCTTTTTTCCTTGTTACTACAGCTGAGGTAGAGGGCAACACTCTTCATCTTTCAGCTCATATCCCTATAGAGACCAAGGGAATATATATCCCTGGTTTGACACTCTCCAGCTTTCTATGGTCCTTCCATACTGCCCATTTTGTGGACTAGGTGACTGAATTCTAGAAACTACCTTATTTATAAATGGTTTCTGAATTGATATTTTAATTGTTAATGCAAGAAAAATAAAACTAGCAGTATTACTCTTTTTTTTTCTGTTTACTTGTGTTATAAATCTTACATGTCATCTTGTTTTGGAGCCAGTTGCAGAAAATTGATGTTATTCTACTTTATTTGTTGGTACTCGGTAAGCAGAATATGCTGAAAACTGACTATACTTTTGTTTTGTTTGGTTCTGACACAATTGACTCTTTCCCTTCCAATTAGTCACTGGATTATGTGCCTTTTCTGCTGTTTTTTGAATTTAAGCACGTTATTAACATCTGGCTAATATCTTACTGACCCAATGTCTTTTTATCTGCAGTAGTATTCAGTGTTTCCCCCCTTTCATTAAATGCCTCTCTCCCCCCAGCACTTCACTTCTACTCATTTCAGCAGTGTGGTTCCTATGGAAACACACATTCCATATACACTTTAGGTTGTGCTTCAGCATAGGAAAAAAAAAGGAAAAAAAAAAAAAAGAGCCAACTATTGTATCAGCCTCTCCTCTATGGAATGAAGGCTCAGACATCCCCAGCCCCCCATCTGGTACTGCCTGACTCACTCTGGGTTGGGATCAAACCTATTTGTTTTGGGGGAAATGTTGATATTTTTAATATGCAAAAGTGTTTTGCAATAAGAATCTGGGTTTGTCTGCATTCGAGATACTTAACAGGCATGATCTTTCTGGCAAGCAAGGCAGGCTGGTAGGATTTGTCCTTAACCTTCAAAACCAGTTCTGAAAGGACACTGCAGAAAACATCTTCCAGAGGCCACCAGGCACTTGCAGGGCCTCAGGGTCCTGCTTCAGTGTGTCTGGGCTTCAGTCAATCAGATGTCCATTGCTACTCCACATGCAGGTGCAAACAGTACTCAGCTACTAAAAATCATCTCTTTCAGTCAGCCCTCACAATCCATCAGCAAGTCTATCACAAACAAAAATCAACAAGATGTTCTCATTCGCATCTTTTGGATGGTAATGCCACAGTCTGTTGCAAACCCATCAGATGTTTCAGTGCTGGGCTGCTCTGAGAGTGTTTGAACACGTTGCTGTCCAATGTGATGTTTTGCTGAGAGTGAAACAATCTTTAAATATTTGCATAATATTTGATAATGTCCACTCAGCTGAACATGAGAAGACGGGATAAAATACATCCCATTGTTCATATTTTTTCCCACACTTGAATCTACCTAAAATCGTTTTTTCAAAACCCACTCACTCTTTCCAAAGACTAGGGGCCCTGTTTGTTGTTAGGTCTTTGTATCACTCCAGTGACCCTATATTACACATTCTTTTTCTGCTACATCATTTTTAGAAGTACAGAACCTACATGTCATTTCTGCACGAGCCAGCTACATTTTAGGTACAAGATGTGATTAGAGATGTTGGCAGAAAGGCAGAAGACACAGTGCAAGGGAAACAATAATGATCAGTAAGATGGACTGTAGCCTAATAATACTACTTCGGTTTTGTTTGTCTCATGGAAAAGCTGATCAAAACAAAGATCTAGGAAAATTAATTTTGGATAGACTTCAGTAAAACAGGATTTCATTTGCTAGTGACAGAGAAAAAGCAATTGTAGTAATTGAAATGTGATATGGAAGCTTGAGCACAAGATTTAGTTTTGTGGAATAGAATTTACTCTGCTAAGCATTAATAATCCTACTTAGGTCTGGAAAAATAATTTTAAGTATCTGTAGTTAGTAGACTTTGGCTAAAATTTTCAAAAACATCCATGAGACCATAATATCCATAGGGAAATGCTTTCCATTTCTAGAAATGACTGAAGCTTTTAGCAGTACGGCTGTCTTTAGCTTTGAGTAAAAATACATAAGGCTTCTAAAGACCAGATTACAAAGATTTCTTGTCAGGTACTTAAAGCAATGTTTAAGAATCTACCGAATAGGTGTATTGAGTAACAACTATTAATTTCAGGTTAGACATCTACCTAAACACTTCTACAAGCCTGTCTGGTTCCTTGCATCTTTAGACTCTTGACTACTTTTCAAACTTTAAAAGTAGAGATGATTCGTGATTTTTTAAAAGTTTCTCCTAATCTTTTATGCCAGACTTGTCTCAGGTTGTGGCTGGGCCATAGAGCTGCTAGACTGTTTTACAAAGCTGGATTCATAATTTCTTTTCTGTTCTTATGTTATCAAGCAGCTGCTGTCTTCTCCCTGCAGTTCCCATCAAGAGCTCATTTTGTCATTTTGTGGTGGTGAACTGACTTTCTAGAAAATTAAAAAAGAAAAAAAAAAAAAGGAAGAGAAAATGCTCATAATTTGCGGTGTTGTCTACATGGTGTGTTTAGGCAGATGAGAAGTTGCCCTGCTTCTGTTGTGAATTGACTTGTGTCTTTCATCTGTTTGATCTATTCTATCAAAAATGCTATTGTGGCAGCAGCAATCCTGAAAACATTTTCCCCTAAGCTTTAGCAGAAGTGCTATTCAGACTCTGCCATCAACCACTCTGCCCAGAATTCAAGTGTTTACCAGACAATAGTTTGTAGGAAGAGTTCTCTCAGAATCCTATTTAGAAAAAAAAAAAAATTATTTATTCTTGCATGTGCTGGTTAAGGTTGAATATGATTATTCAGTTGTATAAAACTTACAGAAACCAACGAGATCATAGAATGGTTGGGATTAGGAGGGACCTTAAAGACCGTCTAGTTCCATCCCACTGCCATGGAGAGGAGCACCTTCCACTAGACCAGAGTGCTCAGAGCCCAGTCCAGCCTGACCTTGAGGACAGAGCTTGTCTCCTTTACCAGAGCCGTGGGATGTATAACATCGTGGATCCAAACACCAGGCAAAGCAGAAACCTTCTGAAATGGGGCTATTGATTTTACATAGCCTTAAAGTGGTGATTTTTTTGTCACCACTTTTATGCATTAATTACTGTAGCAAACATATACCAGCAACGGTTCTTCTCACCTTACCTTTGGAAGGAAAACAGTGTGGGCAGGGAAGTGTTTTGCTTGGATTTTTAAAGTTATCTGTACATGCATATTACTACATACTCATATTATTTAAAGTAAGATGAAAAACAATGTTTAGAAGGAAATCTGGTGAGGTGTGTGACTACCTCAGTTCTGTTGGGAATTCATTCCTTAGCCACTGGCTGACCTACCAAAATGGGGTTCAGCTCTTGTGTGCATGTTCCAGCCATAGTAACTTTCATACTTTGCAGGTAATGTCTGTTGATTGTGAATGTTTGCAGGTCCAGGAACTGCAAATGTTCGAACTTACGCAAATCAGAAATAAATGTGAGTAATTTGAGCTCTTACATCTCTGGGCTGGTCATAATCTTTCCAGACTACAACACTTTAGGGGCATAATGAGCTTTTTTGGAGAGACATTTGACTGGTGATTATTTAAAGACTTAAACAAGCAATGTTCGGCATCCTGATTCCCCAGAAATTAGTGGTGGTTACTGTGATCAGTAAATGAGAAGTGGAGGTTGTTACCATTTGTTCAACTTTCAGAACTGACTGTACATACTTAGCAACTTGTAGCTTGATTTTCAAAATGTGGAGGTGTACAGTGAGGAAAAATTTCATCTCTTTTCTTCAGGATTGGAGGTTTATAAAGAGTGAAAACCTGGAGCTATTTCTACATGTAATTATAACTATAAGCTAATTTTTAAATGAGATATATATTTGTTTTTAAAAGCTTGCATATTTTGTGTTTACTCAGTTTAGTAAAAATGTTTCCCAAAAAGAAAAAAAAAAAAAAGGCATCTGGCTTCTACTTGTATTATATTTTTCTGAGAGTTTCTGGACCTGTACATGATTTAGTATAGGTTTTGATTACAGCAATGAAAGCATGTTATTTGCAATCACAAACTCAACTACATACTGGGCAGAGAATGGATTGAGAGCAGCTCTGATGAGGACTTTTTGACTGCTGAGAACCTCAACATGACCTGGCAATGTGCCCTTGCAGCCCAGAGACCTAACCTCATCCTGGGCTGCATCCAAAGCAGGGTGGGCAGCAGGGTGAAGGAGGGGATTCTGACCCTCTGCTCTCCTGAGACCCCACCTGCAGTGCTGTGTCCATCTCTGGGGTCCCAGCACAAGAAAGATGTGGACCTGTTGGAGGGGGGCCAGAGGAGGCCATGAAGAAGAGCAGATGGCTGGAGATCCTCTCCTGTGAAGAGAGGCTGAGAGAGCTGGGGTTGTTCAGCCTGGAGAGGAGAAGGCTCCAGGGAGGCATCAAAGCAGCCTTCTGGGACCTAAAGGGGCTACAAGAAAGCTGGAGAGCAACTTTTTATAAGGACATGTAATGACAGGAAAAGGGATAATTACTCTAAACCGAATGAGGACAGGTTCAGATTAGATATAAGGAAGAAAATCTTTATTGTGAGGGTGATGAGGCACTGGCACAGGTTGCCCAGAGAAGCTGTGGGTGCCCCATCTTTGGAAGTGTTCAAGGCCAGGTTGGATGGGACCCTGAGCAACCTGGTCTCCTGCCCATGGCAGCAGAGTTTGAACTAGATGAAATTTAAGGTCCCTTACAACCCAAACCATTCTGTGATTCTATGAATTCCCTCAATTTTCTTTCTTTCTTTCTTTCTTGCTTTCTTTCTGTTTTTTGTTGCGTCTTTTTTTTTTCACAAAAGAAAATGATGCCTTTCAAGTTAGTTCAAACAATACAAGAATTGTCTTTTTTTTTTTTAATCCTATGGAGAAGAGGGGCAGAAAATGCTTTGAGCCATTGCACTTGCACTAAATTCTGGTGTTAGTGGCGTGTCAGATTGCCAAGGGAAAGAAAACAGGGGAAGGAGTGTCCTTCCTTAAGAGCAGAAAATGTGATCTTGGGTCCTCTGAGCTGTTACATCTTCCTAGGTGATCAGAACCTGATTAAAGTTGTGGTCAAAGGGCAAAATTAAAACCTAACAATGTTTTTAAAACATGATGAATTTATGTTTGTAGTAGTACAGGGGAGCAGGTCTCTGAAATTGTGTCAGTGAGAGACAGGGCCTCTTTTGAAAGGTTTAGTGTCAACTTCTTGATATCACAATTACATACTGTGGAAATAATTGTCTCTAGGTGAAAATCTTGACATAAATAGAAGGAAAAGTACATATAAATACTTTATTGAAGCACAAAGAAAGAAAAATGGTGTGATGAAGTTGGCTCCTTAAAGGTCCTATATTACTGATGTGGGGAATAGAGTTTTCTCAAAGCATTCAATAATCTGATGTTAACAGGAGCAGAGTTAGGGCAATAGGGAATGCTCAGAAAACTATCCATGAATTACATGGAAACACAGAGTGATTCAGGTTGGAAGGGACCCCTGAAGACCATCTACTCCAACTGTCTTCTTAAAGGATGGCCAACTGATCCAGGCTACTCAGGGACTCAGTCAAGGTCTTCATATCTCCAAGGATGGAGATCCACAGCCTCTCTGGGCAGCATATTCCAGTATTTCACCATGCTCATGGTGGTTCTTTTTCACTCCAGGGTTTAGTCAGGATCTGCTCTTGCTGGAACTTTTGGGTTTTGCTTCTCATCCTTTCCCTGTGCACCTCTGAGAATGTTCTCTCTGCAACTTCTCTAGACCTTCCCATTAGATAGCTGCAGACAGCAACAAGATCCCCTTTGGAGTTTTGGTCTTATGGCTGAACAAACCCAAGTGTCTCAGCCTGTCCTTCTGCACGAATGCCTACAACGGTGCCTACTTGTTTTGCTAAGGCAGATCTCCTGCTATGCCGAGTATCCAACTTGCTCTCCTAGGACAGGGACAGCTCTGCCAGCCCACGTTAATCCTGCAGCCCTGTGGAGCTCTGATGTGAATTATTGCCGATGGTAGATGACAGAAGAGATGTGCATTGCTTGGTTACAGAGGAACATCTTTGTTCCATCCGACTGCTTCTTTTATTGCAAACCTTACTGTAGCGAGGAACAAACCACATTTCTGCTGTCTGCTCTTCTCTTCCTTACAGTTTCATTAATTAGTTCATAGAAGCATCTACAGATCTCAAATGCATTTAATTTCATGATCCCAGCATGCTTTGGAGGATTAAGGATTAAGCTATACTTGCTAAGGTATAAAAGAGGTGAAAAGAGGACTAGGAATGACACACGAAACAGGACACAGCTTGTGCCTGGGAGGGGTGAAGTGCTCACCCAGAGCACCATTATGCTGGGAAGCACCTGGGTGCTTTATTATACTTTTATATATTTCAGAAGTTCTCATATGCATTGATTTTTTTGCTTTTTTTGTATAAAATTGTTTATGATTTAGATTAGTTTCATTGAATGTAAGAGATTTTTAAGCATATTTTAAGGGAGTCTTTTTTAAATCAACATGCTGCTTTTGAGACACTAATGCTGTTTAAATGTGAAATAAAATCCACAAACATTTAAATGAAACCCATATTTGATGAACTTCTCTAATGTCAGAATAGAGCTGAACCAATTATATTTCCACAGATGTAAAAATCTAGGGGAGGAATAGGTCACAAAGCTTTTCAAATCATAAAAATGTGACCATAGAATCCTACAATGGTTTGGGTTAAAAGGGACCTTAAAGATTCAGCAATTCATGTGCTAATTTATTCCAGTGGTTATTCATTTTAATACATATTAAAGTATGTGCCTTATTTCCCATGTGGATTTTTCTGCCTTTCAATTCCTAATCTCTTCTTTTCATGCCTTCCTAAATGAAGGTCATTAAGTATCTAATATTTTGTCCCATGAAAGTGGCCCTGCATTGCAACTTCCCTATTTTCTCTTTGCCAAACTGCAGACCTTTATATAACAATTTCTTCCACTCCTCAGCTGTCTGTCTTAGTGGCTGCTTTAGCTTTTGCCCCAGTATTTCACCACCATTTTTGGACAACAAAATTTCTTTCAATGTATTCATACCAGTTTCCTCAGCACCCAAATGCACATGTTCATTTCACTCCTTTTTCTTCTTAATCTCAGCACAGCAAACCCACATCAATTGCCCAGCCATTTTTACTGAAAATTCTCTCTTTTCAAGCATTGACAGCAATGGCTTTTGTTTCTTGTTTCTTTATATATATATATCATATTCATTGGTTATATTCAGACAAATTTCATTCAGCTTGGACTAACTTAGTAAATTAACCACATCATAAAACAGGGCTTATGTCCTCTGATTTATGCTACCTTTTCTAACAATCTTTGTTCTAGTCCTTAAGAGGCTTAGCTTTCAAAGGCATTGATGAAAATGCCGGAAAATGTGTGGGTTTGGAATTATCCACATGAAACCCCACTGAAAATGTCTTCATTCACGAATCATTTTGTGCTTTTAAATAACATTTTGAGATGCAAACAATTGCCTTGCTACTTAATATGGACTTTACAAATACTGTGTGGAACACTACACTACCTATAGTATTCACTGGGGAACTTCACAGAACACTTTTACATTTAAAGTGTATTTTTAATTGGTCCTCTTTTTACAGTCAGGACTGAGGCTTTCTTTGAGGAGGCATATTTTTATTTTTCAGCCACATGCATAAGAACTGTAGGTGCAAACTATGGGCTCCAGCTCTGTGGCTGTGATCCCAGTGTTAACAGAGAGTCCCTGGTGAAATTTGTTTGCATCAAAAGTGCCGGTTTTGGTGACATTTTATCATGTAATGAAGGTGCCTGGCATTTTTCTGTTTTCTTCCTCTGGAGGCAAGTGCCACTGTAGTTTTCGCATCAATGGATATACAAAAAAAAGACCAAAACCCAACAAATTGTATGTAAGGGCAGAGGCAAAATTAGTTCCTCAGTTGAACCCATAAAGCCTTTGCAACAGACTCCTGTTTCTCTGTCTTGGGATGTCTGAGTGGCAAATTCTGCCCAGAGGCTTGCATGAACAAATGTGTAGCTAACAAAAAATAATATTTTTCACTTGAAAGTAGAAAATAACTGAATTTTCACCACAGCACCCAGGGAATGCAATAATAATTATATTTTAAGCACCCTCTCTGTATTTAGCAAGAGGCCTGGGATGCTAATCAGTGATACAAAATAATGTGACAAGCTGAGGAGTTCAGTGTGGGGACTGTGCCCTCTGTTAGAGGATGCAGGCCAGGAGAGGATGTCAGTGTGCAAACAACAATGGAATTCAATCAACACTGACTAACAGGGAGAAGCTAAATAGCCACGTCTGTGGACCCAGGTCTGGGGGAGTGGCCCAGGGCAAGCCCTTGGCTACCTGCCTGACATGTGTGATTACTCAATCCATCGGTGTAAAGTGTGTGTTGCAGTTACTGTCCTTATAGGGAATATGTTTGTGGAAGTGCTAAAATGTGTTTTAGATTTTTGAGAGGACTAAGAGATTGATGACTGTCCTATTTTGGGTACAGAGAGAGGACACTTTGGAAGAAACAAATGTCACCTTGATTCAGATTGAGAATTAGAGCTTTCTGAAAACAAGATCATAGAAAAATAGTTTGTTCTGTTTCAATTCTGACATTTTAAGAGGCCTAAAATTAGTCCTGGATGTGGCAGACAATATTTGGGGGTTTACTTAGTTGTTCACTGTTTTCTTCAGTTCCTTAAAAAGACTGGTCCAGATGGTGTCCCTGGGGTGAGATGGAGGGAGCTCCTGCAGGTTCTGGAGCAGAGAAGGTGCTAAAAGCTAGAAGAAACTTCAGGGTCTGAGAGGTGAAAGGATCACAGGAGGAAGATGGGAACTTGCAGCTCGTGTCCAGGCTGTAAGAATTTCTGAGAGGACAGGATGGAGGGAATTGGAGTGGTGATGAGGGGTTTTCTGCTCCCTAGAGAGTCCCTGAGTTAGAAGCAGCAATGGCTGGAAGTGTGGAGCCTCTCATCCCATGGAGCCATGATCTGCCAGCATAAAAATATGTATAATCCCTGCATAATCCCTCTCTGATTTAAAATAATCACTTAGGTGTCCTATATGCTAGTGAACAATGCGTGGCAGTATTCCCAAACAGGAATATTTTTGCACTTGCTGTTAAATTGTTAGAAGGTTCCCTGGCACATTTTGGCCCAGCACTACATGATTTGGAAGCCAGCTCAGGTAGAAGACCAGCCCCAGGAGCCAGGTTAAACTTTGGGACAGTGGGACAGTTAGGTGGGCCAGACATAAGGCACCCCAAGCTGCCTCAGGTCATGGGAATCATCTTGGAAACATCTGAGTTCCTAATTATGAACATAGCCTTTGATGTCTCTCTAATTAAAAATGTCAGGTTTTTAACAAAACCTCAATTTTCTGAGTCCAGGAATCTTCCAGATCAGGTTCACAGCTCAGGGCAGCCCAGGGTCCTGTGTCACTGGGGTTATGCCACCCCTGGCACTGTTAGCAGCTCCTGAAAGCAGAGCTGATCAGAGGCCAAAGGCCACCCCTGTATTGTTAGAGCTTCAAGAAGTGCAAAGCGTGAACATGGGGTATAAAGTTTTTTAAGTCCCTTCTTCCCCAGCAGTGTGAATGTCAGAGCACCGGGACAAATGCTCACTTTGGGATCTCCAGGCAGCTCGGTGCTGATCTACTTGTTGGCACCATCCCGTCTTTCCAGCTCTGGCACTGGCAGCCTGCCAGACACCTGAGGGTCACTCCTAATTTGCCTATTTATTATTGATTGAATGCTGCCCAATGTACCCATTTTCGTAAATCAACATAGGTTCTATTTGTTTTAATTAATGCATCCTTTTGCAGTTTTAATATGTACTATCAATCCGTTTCATGAACTGTGGGAAAATAAAACCAGGTGAATGAAGCCTAGGGAACAAATGGCACTTTTTTACCTAAAATCCACCTTTCTTCCCAGTGTTGACGTGCTTTTGAGAAGAGCTGTTAGGAAATGAGCTGCACTTTCTAATTGTTCCTGTGCTCGTATGTAGAACAGACCTGCCCTGAACAACCCCTACGGATGCTCATGCAGGCATACACCAGTCCATTTAGCTTCTGGGAATTACTCTTCTGGACTTCCAGAGCCCTTTATCAGCAGAACTGTTTGTGGTGCCTTTCCTGAAGCACAGCATCCCTTTGCTAGGCTGAGAAGATTAGAAGCAGCACAGCAATCAGATAATTCCCATGTTTCCCGTAAGAGTTCATTTTTAATGATGATGGCAAAGGTGACCAAAAAGTGAGAGAGGGAGATAGAAAGCTTGCATAAAATGTATCGAGAGATTGTCTGCTGATTCTATTCCTTTCTGATACATATGCAAGTTAGGTGGATTTGTGTTTGCCAAGATAGTTAGGATTTGTATAGATACCTGGACTAAAATAGCTGAGGAACTGTGCTGAATCTTCCTTATCCCATTCTAAAGCACCAAAACTGGAATACTCTATTTTGGTTTGGTTTTTTCTCTCTCTTGCAGTAGCATTTGTGTGTTAAACCAGAGAAAGCAAGATAAAATGAGCAAAAAAGAAATGATGAAAGATTAGCTGTGGGACTTTATTTGTCACATGTACTCCATTATAAAAATATTTATTGATTTTAGATAGAATACTTGTAATAGGAGAAACTGTTCACTGACAATGCTGCATCTGGGTATTATCAACAGGCACTGTTCTCATGTGGTAGAGGGGGAAAATCTAATGCTAAGAGTAGAGGGAAAACATTCTGGTAGGGTACATTTTGGCAGGGTACCTTTTGTTAGGATATTACAATTTTGCCAAAGTGCCAGGATAAAGCAGGTGAATTTCTGGTTCCTGGCAGCTCTGTTCTCCTGGTCAATACCTAAAATCTTTAGGTAACACTGGTGCAAGAATTTTGTCTTTTGATAGTAGGCAATGTGGTGCGCTCCCTCCCAGGCTGTTGGAACTGTAAGCATAATAATTATGTAATTTTTCTCTCCTTGTGTGTTAGCATGAACTTGCAGAGGTGAAGTACCTCTTGGCGGGATTAGATCCACGAGTCTTTCATCAAGTTCCATCTGGATTTAATAAGTGGACTGCAAAATTATTCTAATCCTAATAATGTTCAGTAAAGGACATGCCTTCACATAGCAGGTTGCTTTTCAAGTGTGATTAAAGAGTCCTCAGATGTAGAAAACAATTTGAAACATTATTTATGTTTCAGCAGTCTTGATGTTTATCACATAGATCAAATAAGTCAATAGTTCAAATTAATACAGATACTTCCAGTAAGATTACTTCAAAAAAAAGGAATAACTTTTCAAAACTAGATTTTCTCAGATGTCAATTTCTGTCCTTGGTGATATATACCATATAATGGCATTTTGCTTCCTGAGTGCAATATTAAGGACTAATCTGAGTTTTTAAATGGCTTGTCCCTCTGTCATTTCTCTTTATAGCATATACTCTTAAATTTTAATGCACTGAACATAGGCTATGTCTTTTTTATGACTAAGATTACGTGAGAAGAAATAAGAGGATTTTGGTTTGGTTGGAAAGGTTAAAAATAATTTCTGGCTACAGCATCCATACTAATGCCAGTTGATTTTTCATGCCCACAGGAAGATGTTAAATTTATTCTCCAGGTGTAAAAAGGAAGCTAAAGAAAATCAATCATTTGAAGGAAGCACTGTGTTAAATTAATGCGTGTTAGGATCCCAAGTGGATTTAATTCTACCAGAAAAAAAGAAAAAAAAAGGCCTGAATTTAGACCCTGCTGTAACTTCATGAATATCAACGTGTTAAATTCTAACATATATTGTTTTCATCTATTTAATTGATTTTTCTCTGACTTTCTACAAGTCTTCTGAAGTCAAGAAGTTTGTAGTTTAAAACCAGATATTTGAAAATGAATTGCAAACCAAGAAGGATATAATACTCCATTCTTCATCCTATATAGTATGGGTATAGAAATTATGTTACAGGAGGAAAAATGTTAATTATGATGTGACTTCTAAATTTATGTTTCTAGGTTTCTGAGAAAAGCCAAACCCATTCTTCAGAAAGTGTACAAGAAACATGCATATATAATTGAACAATTCATCTAGGGTTGTAATCATTTGCATTTAATTTCCATCAAATATCTGGATGAACTTGTTGTTATTAATATTTTTATAATTAATATATTTCATAGGAATATTTGAGCAAGAAAGGTAGTGCTGGTATTTACACCTCACCAGCCAGGAAATGAAGAAATAGTATATGGTTATGCAAAATTCATACTGTAAACACTGTCAACATAATGTTCATAAATCATATACAGGCAGAGGGTGTCTGCTAACTCCCATGTGATCATTAATTTGTGAAAACAGCAAAAAAAATCTTAAATTTAAAATAACAGAGAAGAATCCATATATTCACTACAAATGATTTGCTCCGCTTGGCTGGCTGGTCATACTCAGAAAGGCTTTACCTACTAGTCTCTTCTTTTTATTAGGATATAGGTAGTGTAGCTGAAATATATATATAGGATTTGCATTTTTCATCCTCCTAAAGTCCCTGTTATTTCAGCAGGAAAGCGCTGAAGTACAGGGAAAGAGCTGAAGTACAGTAGTCCAATCAGATGCTTACTGGGAAGTAAAGTAATTAAATCTACTGGTAGAAAACAAAAGGATTTTTTCCCCTCATAAATTTCTGTGCAGGCTGACTAATTTTTGCCTGCCCAGAACTTTAATGATACTTGCAGGGCCATGGTTTTTATTGCTCTCCAGCAGAACACCAGCATATCCATATGGTCACGCACTGCCAAGACACATCCCATCTATTAAGATATGAAGCTGTCTACAGTCTCCACAGGGAGTCATCTTCCTAACTGCTCTGTCCTTTTATGGTGCATTGTACACAAGGTTTTCTTTGTAAGGGTCATATTATTTCCTTCAAAAGTAGCCCATTTTCATCATCTTAGTGCATTTTTGTACGTTTTTGTTGAAGTCCCTGTTCAGTACCAGCACCAAGCAGTATGGGTTGTCCACTTTCAACATCTTCACCTCAGGATGATTTGGTTTTTACTGTTCTCCTTCGAGTATGATTATTCTGCCCTCAAATCACATTTTAACAATGTGTTCTCTGAGAAGTGGAGCTGCAAAAGCAGTTTTGTTATTTTTTATCCCTGCTCATCGACAGTACTTTTATACTGTTCCCTTGTGTATCCCTCAGACTGACATATATTTCTGTCTGCTGTGCAATATAAACATTGAGGGTGAATATTTTTTTTTTCTAGTTGTGGGTAAAAGCAGAAAAAAAAATAAAAAGACTGAAAAAAATCATTGCTTGGACTCTCCAACTCTTGCAGAACTATCTGCTTTGAAGGTGCTTAGGAGGCCTGCAGAATAGATGTTTAAATACATCACTATTTTTAGTTTATCTTCACAAAAGCTGCATAGATCAGTGTTGAGCTAAGAAAGTGAGTCACAGAAGCAGCGTCCATCCAGGACACGCAAAATTCTTGCAGCAAATGTCCCAAGTTCCCAGGTACTGCCATTTGCTCCTGCTTTTCTTTTCCAAGGCACTCTGCTAAAATAGCAGTTGAGTTTCAAGCACAAGCAAAAGAAGGCAATCAACTCCCCACTGCTGCTCTTAACTTCTATCTTTGGCCTTTATTTTCCATATGATATATTTACAGTTCTGGTGTTATCTAGCAGAAAGTTGGCCAGAGCACAGGAGTAGAGGGAGCACAGCAGCAGCCAGCTACAAATTCAAGTGCTGAAAACTGCACATCCTCAGCCTCAGCATGTACCACCTCTCTGTTCAGTTGTTGATCATTCCCAGATAAATCCCATTTTGTCATTTACAAAATCTTGACCAAATGTTCGTGTTGTATCTACATAGCTCAAGTTATTTCTGTAGGGTCTCAATCAGAGATTCCGATGCTGTAGTGAGGATAAGTATTTATATTTCAACTCCTTTTCTTCTTCAGTTCTTCAGTTAAAGGTCTTAGAGCACTTTCCCACTCCTAATTAATCCTCGAGCTATAAGTAGTTCAAGAACAGAGCATCTAATCAGTGTCCTGGTTCTTGGGTCCCTTCAGACAGAATCCTCACCAATGGGTGGCTTGTCCTTAAGTGCCCAGCTGAGCTCAGACTCTGGAAGCTAGTCACCAGGTGTAAATGTGATGGGATGGCAGACAGTTCCCTGTTTATGGTTACTGCTCACCTGTAGAAGAAGTTTCATTGCCATTCACACCCTCAGAGTGCCCAGACAATGCAGGAATACGCTCAGGACAATCCCGTCAAAGCAAGTTCACCACAGATCCATCACCCCTAGCTGCCCAAAAGGGTTTCTGGTGAGCACTGAATTAATTGTCCTGACATTAGAGCCAAGACAATAAATCTGCAGTTTCAGCAGTCTTGTGAACCATGCAAGGCTACAAGTGATTCCTGCTGAGCTGAAAGAGGGTTTTCCATATCCTAAAAAAGAGTTATTTCTTCCTTCTTTTCAGAGCAATACTTCGCTCTGATGCTGCTGTAATTCCATGTATTATTTCTTGCTGGGAGGTACTTTCTTGGCACATTCAAAAGTAATGGCAAAAACTGCAGAAGCAAATTTGCAAGAATGCTGGCACACATCTAGCTTGAGTATCACCTGCTGTCCTTCTTTGGCTTGTCTGAATCCTAAACTGCTTTGCTTGTTCAGGCTCCAGGAACAGCATAACCGTGGAGTTCAATATGAGTAGGTTAAATTCACTCGTGGTGTCATCTAAGCTAGTTCATTTGGAGCTTGTATCTCTACACTGCTCTGCCATCTGCATTGTAGTTAGTCATCCAGGCTTCAGATTTTCTTTCCTGAAAGAAAGCTGTAGGAGGGGAAAACTTAATCTGAGAGTGTGCGTGCGTACTGATTCCTCTGCTAGCTCTTTGTCACAAGCAGTGCAGAAGGCATCCTCAGGCGATGCCACTTATTTTTTGCAATCTAACCCAAATGGGGGCCTGAATTTCACTGTTTCCTCATGAAGACTGTTTTGTGTGTTTGTTTCCCTTGCCATGGATTACCCCTTGCAGTACTGCCACAGGACTCCTCAACAAAGAAGCTCTCTGCTTTCTCCACCACACACACTCTGCCTCTTATGCTGTGCTCCCTACAGCTACCAGAAAAGAAAGAGGGTGCAGCCAGGTGTGGGTCAGTCTCTTCTTCCATGTAACCAGTGATAGGACAAGAGGAAATGGCTTCAAGTTGCATCAGGGGAAGTTAGGTTAGATACTAGGAAAAATTTTTTTGCTAAATGTGGTCGGGCATTGCAACTGGCTGCCCAGGGAAGCAGTGGAATTACCATCCCTGGAAGGGTTCAACAAGCATGTAGATGTGGTGCTCAGGGATATGGTTTGGTGGTGGACTCAGCAGTGTTTGATTCAATGAGGACTCAGAATGGTTCAATCCAATGATCT
Source organism: Rhipidura dahli (assembly GCA_013399225.1). Classification (NCBI taxonomy): domain Eukaryota; kingdom Metazoa; phylum Chordata; class Aves; order Passeriformes; family Rhipiduridae; genus Rhipidura; species Rhipidura dahli. Next base: position 650,073 of record VXAC01001104.1, on the reverse strand, counting down.
TAAAGGCCTTTTCCATCTGCAATTTGTGATTTTTTACTGTGATGTCTGTAGAGCTGTTGCTTTCTCCATGTGTCAGTACTTGCTGTAGGTAACATGAAGGACTATGCCAAGCTGACAGATTTTCATCACCATCCTCAGAGGAGTCAAGTGTATCATTCCTGTGCTGTACTTCTTCCCAAATCAGCCACCTACTCCTCCCACCACAGAGTGCACGCAAAGTTAAACTGCGAATCCAGGGAGGATCTTCATGGCTCCACCATTCTTTGCCATTCCAAGCTGTTAACTCGTTTGCTTCCTTCGTCAGGTTTACAAGGAGTTGACTGTGGGACCTTCTGTTTGTGTAAAAGATGTGTAAACGGTGCTTGCCTGGTTTCCTACTACATTTAAACTTCTAGCTAACAGTGAATCTTTAGCTACTTTTCCAGCTCATAGAGCTATTAAGTCCTTTATGATTTCTTCTGGATTTGAATATCAACCTTCAGACAAATTTAACTCATTTAAAAGGGAACAGCAAAAGGAAACACAACGTTCAATGGAAAATGAAAGTCAAGAAAACAAAACAAAAATTATAAACTAGTTCTGGATTCTGAACTATATCCTCCAAGTCTCTCAGTTCTTTTAACTAGTTGAACTAACCTAAGCCATACAGAAAATCAACATTTTTATGAAATCTCAAACTCTTCCTATGGTATCTGCTGACTTATTAATGAGTGGCTGTATTGTTCCAGGTTCATGGGGTGCTATAAAAGGCTTTTCAAATCAAATAAAATCAAATACAGGCAGTCTCTCCAGAGGCTCTAGGGAAAGTGCCATCTGGCCTTCCTTCCTTTTAGCTGCTCTTCTTTATCACTGATAGGATCATTCATTTGCTTAAAACTATGAAGCCACCATTAGGAGAGATCAACCTTCCTAACTAGCAAAGCAACTTCTTGTCACTGCCCTTGATCAACTTAAATTGCTCTCTTGGGCATCTGTTCATTCAGACGTAGCTGAATATCCTTTTTAATTCTCTTTTTTCTGTATTTTTTCAAACACAGTCCTCATTCAGAAAGAGTACTTGAGCTTTCACTCTGCACTTGTAGCAAAAGAGATGTCACTTGAGGAAGGATAGTATTGTAATACAGGAAAATATTATTATAGAAATAGCACTTGTACAGCCCTTTACATCTTCAAAGCCCTGTGCTAGCTAATTTCTTAATTAATCTAAATACACACTTTTATTCATTTGTACTTATCAGGATTAATCTTGGAAACTGAAACTATTTAAATACTGTTCTTACATGAAGTTTCAGGTGTGCAACATTGAAAGAAAATTAATTTCTATATTGCCTTGCTGCGGCAACTAAATTAATTGAGATTGTCACTGTTGTTTATTTTGCAGTGTGGGATGTATGAAAGTTACAGCAATGATATCTGTCTGACTCAATGTGTACTATTTTACCAGATATTTATAAAAGGGTAAATTCTCATAATATCTCATTATGGATTCAGACCACAGACAATGGAGTAGTTTGTGAAACTTGTAAATCCTGTGGTCTCAGCTGGAATTAAGTTTGATAGATTTCTGTACTCAAAAGGAATGATAATCCTATCTCTACCCTACAACCCTTCAGAGTGTATAGGTGGGGAAATTCCCTGTAACTAGGGAGGGTCTTGATCCAGTGTAATAAAAGACCTTTACGATTATGCTCAGCTGATTTTGATTTGAAGAAAGGTAGATCTCAGAATTAACTAACTCATACAGATTTCATGCTAATACTTAGCTGGATTAGGGAGGGAGAGCTAAATTACTGCCTTTGCTGGGAGGAAGGTGGGAAGTGACTTGCAGCCCTTGATATTCCTTGTCCTATAAGGGGCCCAGGATAAGCTGGGCTGTTGTAAAGTTGTGCAAACTGAGGCAGAGCAGTGGGTTGAGCCTACGATGAAAGAAAAAGCACCTGTAAGAAAAAAAGTGCTTTTACACCTCCTGATCATTGGAAAGCTTGGGCTTTTTGTTATTACTGCTCTTCTGGATGATATTATCTGATAAATGCCCAGTGCTTTTCAACATCCTGCTGGGCTCTTTGCTTTAGAGATACTCTCTGACAGTGCCATCAAAGGGCTATCAGATGAAAGTGTAAATCCAGGGTAAAAATGTATCCAGTGCAAGTCTGACAAAAAATCAGTAAGGAAATTGAAGATTGCTAAATGCAGGACACTGAATAAACACCTCTTCAGTTTGCAAGATGGCATCATAGGCTACATGGCAAGGATTGTCACCCAGAGCACTGGTCATCCATACCATCTGGTGTAGCCTGGAAATTGTCTCTGTTGGTGCACATTTTTTCACCAGAAACTCCAGGTCCACACTGTGGAGATCCTGGAGATCTAGTTTTGCTTCAGTGAGGTGTGAGTTAACAGTACTAGTTAATTTGTGATCTTGATAGTATCAAACCTGCCTGTAGTTCTTTTTAATTTGAATTTACCTTTGCTTCTTCTCCTCTTGTTATTCCAGCTGAATGCCCTGATTTTTCCCCAGTGATCTGTGTGCTCCTTATACAGCAAATGAGATATCCATGATGTGTAGTCAATATAGTCCATGTGATTATGGAAGAAAGAAGTGATGTTTTGGTAGCAAATGGGAACACTTTTGTGTTGTTGTTTTTTTGGGTTTTTTTCATTTTTAGATCATTTCTATTTTTGCAGCTTGAAGTGAAGAACATCAGAGTCAATACCAAATGCCTTAAAAATACATACTCTATATATATATGTAGGTATACAGAAATCTGGCAGCCATATGGGATTTTCACACACCTGTCAGTGGAGTGAGTATGTTTGAATGTGAAATCTCACACTCTGTGCCAGAGTGTAAGAACAGAGCCCCAAGGACATGGGTAGTGTGTTGAGCGTATTAAATCACCTTGAAGGTAGCACTTTTACAGACATTGTAAAAGTCATTGTTGACTGTTATTGCACTATCAGCTGTATTACCCATGGAAAGGTAACATGGAAACCAGGAAAACTAATTAAAAATTGCAAGTGTGAAACAGGGTAGCAATTTTTCTTAAAATTGTGGCTCTTATATAATACCACAGACTGTGGTTTATGCATGCCACCTACACACAGCTATGAAATATTGCTGTGGCTTACATTAGAGAGATATTGGTCACTTTTACAAACATTTTCTTCAGTAAATGAAAGCTGAATTTTAGCATGAGTGTTGTGTTGGTCAAGGACATTCAACTATGCATTGCTTGTGTCTTACTCACGCAGCAGCAAACTGTTATAAGGCAGTGTCATGTTTACACAGATCCTTGGGAAGCCTCTTAGAGTCTGAATGGCTAAGGCAAAACAAAAAGGAAAATAGGGCATTCTGGCACATATGGTTTGAAACTGTCTCTTATAAAAAATAGGTCAAAAAGCCCTAATTAGTGCACAAGACAACAAACTGTTGTAATCAGGCCATTTTAGGGAACCTCCATGATATGCACGTGAAATATGTAAACCCCTGAGAATAGAATTTGGCTCTAAAAGCCAAACCCAGTAGCACAGTTTTTTTTTTTTTTTCTTTTTCTTAATGAGCCAGGGTTTATCATTTGGAATGTTTTCTGCCTATATCGGATTATTCTCGGTCAGCATCACTGGAGAATCCAATTATTGGATCTCAGCTGTCCTTTCCTCTGAGAAAGACAGAGACATCAAAACTGTTACTCTGATGAAATCCTGATAGGTCTCCCCTACACTCTGCCACCCAGCTCTAGAGAGCTTCTTCTTCAGACAGGCCGCTGTAGTAAGAGCCAGGAGCGCATGCAGAAACACTGCTCATGCCTCTGGCCCTGAGTGATTTTTTTCTCAGATAGTAAAGGTGCTGAACACAAAGAGACAAATGAGGAATGGGGTGGAACAAACAGCTGAGAACAGGAGGAAAGGGATATATATGTATATATATAGGACTAGCTTTTGCAATGCATGAAATGCAACACCCTGTTCCCACATTGTGACGCACATCAGTCGGTCCAGATGGTGAGAAGGGTTGGGTTTCTGCCTGGGGCTGCCGGCGCAGGCTTCATTTGCATTCCTCAGCCCAGTTGTTCATGGAAAAGCATCCAGGCAATGCACAGCCGCTCACACAACTGTGCTCACCTTCCCAAGCACAGCATTTCTGCATGGCACCAAAAACTGCGGGAGTTTTACAGGCATGGGAAATGAAAGGAGCTGCATCCAGTGTTCCAAATGGAACCCTCTGAGAATCATCACCAGTGATGTAGAAATAGAAAATCCTGTTGAATAAAGTGTTTATTCCCACTCTGCACTCACACAAAGAGCCGTGAGTTTTGTAAAACACGTACAAAATTCCATGGAGCTCAACTCTGAAAGAGCAACTTCTGCTCCCTCATAAAAAATTGCCATACAAACCCCTTTCCAGTGGCTGATCCCGGGCTGTGTTTTACCATTACCATAACCAGTTTTGCTTGTTAGGGGCCAATTGTGAGTGATAATTTGTGGCATGTGCAACAACTGGGATTGTTATTGCTGTAATTAATCCCATTTGAAAATGTTTAGTTTAATTTATTGGATTAATGAGTCTAAGCTTTAGGTGTTTGATTCTGTTATTTTTGTATCTGTACATTGACTTTAAAAACTGTGCAAGCATATTGGAAAAATAAAGTATTAGGGAAGTGAAGAGCATTACAAATACATCCTTACAATTTAGAGGATGTTCTTAAAACCTTTCAGCTTTTTTAGGAGGAATTTAAAATCGGCACAGAATTTCACCTTACAAGTATACTGCTTTTAAGAGTCATTCTGCCTGGAGTAATGCTTTTAGGTTATCCGTGCTAATGTCCCTGGAATTTGCCTGAATAATTTCCACTCACAGTAGTAGAAGTAACAAACACTGTGTTAGTCATTAAACGAGAACTGTGTCTTTAAGAAGGGAAGATTTTATGAAGATTTTTTTTTTAAATCAAGAAAATCGTTGCCTAGAGGATATCGCAGCTACATTTACTACTGCATTAAGAAATGTTTTGGTGAAGAATTTGTGTTGGTAGATGGTTTCTTCTGTGAGTTTTGCCTCCCTCCCCAGAGCAGTTGATCATTCCACCTTAACAAGGTGCAGTGATTGACAGGTAGAGATGTTGCACGGAGCAGAAGGTGGGAGTCTGCTCTATTGGTTTGTGCTTGTACATCCTGAGCACCAATTACTGTCACTGCTGCCAGCACTGATGTGTTTATCAGGATGAGTTATAGCAGAATATATGTACACAGGCAGTGTGTATGCTGGATGACCACCCCCTGTGATGTAAAATATGAGAGTCTGGGAGCTACCGTTTTATAATTCATCAGGTTCAGCAACTGAATGTTGTTGGTTGGCTTAGTTATAAAGGCAAGTGTGAAGCAAACAGCAGACAGGAGCATCTTGCATTGAGAGTCCTGCAAAGCTGCATTTGGTGACTGGGCTCCGCTTTTGTTCAAGTGAATTCAGTCCTCGGTGAGTGATGGGGGTTCTGTCGAGCTAAAGCTGTTATTATATAAGCTGGGGAAACCTGCCTGCTAGTTTTATGTGTATTTTGCTGCTGGAAGTCCTTGTCTGTGGTTGTTTTTAGATTTTGCAATATTTTCAGTTGTGTACGTTACTGGCACAAAATGAGATGAAAAGAAAAATGCAATGATGAATTATTCACCATCGTGCTGCGAGGATCTCTTTCCTAGCTAAAGTTACTTTCCTTTAGTGAGTGTGTTGGGGGTTCAAAGAAGCTACAAACCAGCAAACCTACCTGTCATTAAATTGCTTTTATTAGCGCTTAAAGAGAGTGATAGCTGTGGCTTTTGTAACAAGAGGAAGGAAAAGAATAATCAAATATCAGAAGCATTTACAAATTCTTTGCTTTTTTGTACATGTGGCTTTTCAGATGCAGCATTAAATCTTTTGTGTGCAGCGAGGGGCTGTAAAGAATTTGAATTGTAGAGCTTTTTAATTAGATAATCAGTAAGACGGTAGCTTCTTTCTGGTTTTGTGGTAATATGCTTAGTATCACATTAAAATGAATGATTCCCCATCTTGCATAACAACAGTGCTGAAATATATGTAAGATGAAAGGCAAAGGGAGACTTTGAAACAAACTGTGGAAGCATACTGTAGCACAGCTAGGCAGAGAAAGGTATATTTCCTATACTGTCTGCATGACTTTTAGAATTTCACCAGCTTTAGATTCTTTGCTCTAATTATCACTTGCTTCTTTCTGACCTCTGCATCTTTTCAAGCAAGCTCTGTTAATATGTCGACACAATCTTGCCAGTAACCTTTAAAGATCAGTAAGCCTGCAGTTGTTTTGTTGTTTCAATCAGAAAGGAATTGAAAAGCAGAATTTATGAAGCTGAAATATTAAGGCTGCCACACAATACCTGTATGTCCTCTCAGGAGAGGCAAGTGATCACGAGTAAAAATTTTACTTTTTCTTTTATCAGTAGCAGTATTACAGTCATTGCTTCTGTCTCATTGTACCGGCTTTGGGGTTGTTTTTTTGTTCTCTGTGGGTTGGAGAAGCAAGTTTGTTGCATCCAAATATCAAGAGAGCTTGGCAGAACAGCACCTGTTGTCTTATTGCTGTATTATTAATAGCTGGAGAGAGACGCTCTCTTCCAGAGACCTCTCACCTGGTATCAGTCCAAATTGTTTACTCTGTAGTGATTTGGACTTGTATTGTGCTTCTCACTTTGAAATTATTTGCTCAGTGAGTTTTATATGAAGCATTAAAGCTGCAGGACTGATCCTGGTTTGATTAATAAGGTGTCTCATTTCAATGTCAATTTTTATTTAAAGAGAAAGGCTGTTGGCAAAGTGGCTTTTGTCACTGACTTCCTTTGCTGAGAAGATTTGCACTTACTCTTTATAAATCATGAATTTGAAAAAATAAGAGGTTTTTGTGATTATTATTTCCTAGCAGCCTAACAGACTAGAGCCTATTTCTAGGAAAGAGTATATACCTTTGTCAGCAGTACTTTATTTAAGAGTATTGCACTGCTTTTTAAGCATTCAGATCTATTTTCAGTGACCCCTGTGCCAGCAAATGGGTTTCTTGAAGTGTGAGCTTCTGGCTTTGCAAGTTCTCCTCCTTTCAGAAATCTGTGATACTGCATCCATCTGTCTAGGCATTTATATTGCATGCATCACAATGGTGTAATCTCAGCAATATGAACATTAACCATGTAAATGTATGTACTGTAACTTACGAAGTATAAATTAGGACAGGAAAAGCAACCCTAAAAGGAGAAAGTTATGGTATGGGCATATGAGCTCTTGTGGGAACCCGAGATCCAGACTCGATATTTGTTATTACACAATAAATTAAGCTGACAACTAGTTCAGTCTCCAGGCAGTGGTATGGAGGCTTGGGCACAGATGAGACCAGCTTCTCAAAGTTCACTCCAAATAAGAGCAAGGAAAATAGCCACAGGATGTGGCAAAAATCCCATTTTATCCTGGGTGCATGCCTACTGCTCCTTTGTGGTCATAACCCAGGAGGGATGCTGAAGAAAAAACAACAGTGTCTAAGAATTGTATTTTACATCATCTGGATCTGGAGGATGCAGTTGTTTTATCTGGATATTAGTTTGGTGCTGTGATCCATGCCTCCCACCTGGCAGTAAGCGACAGCAGTGCTCTCTATGGAGTGCTGTGACTTAAATGCCCTTAGGGCTGGTCCAGGAAACAGCCATCCCTGTTGTTAGTGCTACATCCTGCTGGAAGCACACTGCAACACAACTCCAAGGGTGTGTTGGCTTCCTGTCCATTTCTGAATAGAGGTCATGTTTTAGGATTGATGCATAGCACACTCGAGTAGCAGAAATCCACTCTCCAAGAGGAATCTTTCTCTGCTTTTGCCTTTTGGTTACAGATGAAACCAAACAAGGCACCTATGTTCACAGTATCTTTTGTATAAAATAAAAATGCCCAGGAAAAATATCTTGAATAAAAATCCGTAGCTCAATAATTGATCTTTTAATCTTCTTTCTTTGGTCTAAAACACCTCCAGTTTGCTGGGAAGTCCCATGGCAGCTTGGGGTCAACCCTTTTGACAAAATAGATTATTGGATAAGAGAGCATTTGTTTTTGGAGAGTTATTTTTTGGTGTGACTGTGCTCTTTATGTAAAAAGTGATTAGAGAGGGCATCAGGGGTGTGTAAACTCACAAGTTTGTATGTCTGATACACTTCTGTTTGGCTCTTTCAAGCACACAGTACACAAGCAATGGTTTTAAATAGAGCAATACATTTATAATACCAAGTCTTGAGCACAGAAATATCTAATGCATAGATTTGAAAGCTGTTAACTATATATTAACTGTCTTACTTTTCATTGAAGAGAAAGTGACACTGTGCGCTATTTTTAAGAATTCTCAGGTTTGAATTCAGTATTCAAGATGGGTGTGAAACAGAGCTGTACAGACACTGGCAATCATGATGAGCTTTCAGAGATAGGGCCTTCGGTGGAAAAATGGATGAAATGATAGGTTAGACATGTAGCATCCTCAGTGCTGGAAATAGCCAATGTAACTTTTTGGAAGGGAAGAGATAGAACATGTCAGTGGAAAGCAGTAGAGGTTTTTGTATATCCAGAAAACTAGGTAGAGAAGCTCAATTTTAAAGGACTGTCAAACACTCAGTGCATTACAGGAATAAATTTGGCAGCTGGAGCAGAGAGAGAGCTTGTTCATAAACACAGCATGTCCTTTGACGTTGGTCTGTTCTTTGTGCTGTGAGTGAAATACATGTAAATGTCTAATCCTGCAGAAGAGATTTTGGCTAGGTTTTATATGATTGTACAAGCAGGAGGGGATAGTCAAGTTATTAAACCCATGAAAGGTTCACTTGTAAGCAAAATACATCTCATAAATGCTAACTTCAGTTTGTTTGTGGATTCAAGTGTTTGGTTTGTTTAGTGGCTCCTGGTGTCTTGGCATCTATTATTTTCAAAAAGGGGGGTGGGGGGAAAGGAACTGTTAATGTAAGTAGTCCTTGCTGGAGAAAAAATAAAATAAAATAAAATAAAAACACATTCCTTGCTGCCAGATGGTTAAAATGAAAAACAGATCTGTCAGTCCCTGAAACCTCACAGGTGAAAAGCGTGTGCTCCAGGGTAGTAGAGCTGGTTCTGGAGAATTCAACCCTGAAAATCAGTAGGAGCAAGATGTCAATGAAATAAAGTGATACAAATTATCTGTTTTCTGCATGCCATTTAATGTAGTCTAGACAATCAACAACATGAAAAGTATTCAATCAAGAGTCCTTTCGAAGCTCATGTCAGCTTTCAGTGGAGTTTTTCCATGTTTTCAGGGTGCATGCATGGTCAGAAGGGTGCCATTTCCTAGAGCCATGTCTCTGCTACAGGGTAGTTACAAACCCTGGAGAAGCTGTCCATAAAGAGAAGTGTAGGATTTGACTCATATCCAGGATCATCTCTGGTAAAGGCCCTACAGCGTTGAGTCCTGCTGTCAGGACTTGGACATGTGTCCCAAGAAAGCTGCCCTGGAAGTCCCTGTGCATTCCTTTAGGTGAACACTTTTCAACTTTTTCATATCACAACAAAAAAAAAAAATCTGTGGAAGATGGAGAACATTTGTCATTCCACTTGCAGTAAGCCAACAGGAGTGATGCTCCTCTGCAGCAGGTTCATTTGTTGTCTGGGCAACACTGGTGTACTCCTTCTGTCCTTCTGATTAATATTAATATACAAATTTTATATTGTACTACATGGAAATGCTTATGGCATCAACAACTTTCCACATGGGAATTACCAATGTGCTCACTCAAAAGTCAGCCTGATAAAACTGCAGATGGAGTCCTCATTCCCAGAATACTTTCGTAGTGTTAGCAGAAATCTCCTATTATTTTAGCCAGGCAGGAGAGTAATCTGAATTGACAAGAGTTTTTTAAATCCTGAGAGTTAATGTCATCTTTACATCACACTGGTCAGTGTGTTGTGTTTGAAGAACCTGCAGAGTGACAGAGTGAGACATGGGGTGTCCCTTCCAATTCATTCCTGTACTCCTGAGGAGATGTGTCCCGTTCAGGAGACAGCACAAGCCCACCACTCTGTAAGCATGATTTGCAGTAATGTTTGTGCTGGGTTCTAAGGACAGGGGTTAGTGCAGAGGCATTTGAACTAAGCAAATGCTAATTTAAGAACCCACTATTATGCCTTTTGTGTTTTGTGGTAATAATCTTTAGCATTACAAAATAATAAAGAGCTGATTGAACTGTGCTGTGTGCAGCCACATGCTGGAACTGAATGAGTGAGCAAGCCAGGCAGGATAATATATTCACTTTGTTGGGGGGATGGTGTTTGTTTTGTTTCTTTCCTTCTATTGCTATTTATTTCTATATTTTAAGGAAATTGTACTCTCAGAAGCATTTTTTGTTCCGTTCAGTACTGTGTTCCCTAAGCAGAAAAAAATATCCGCAGCAGCAAGTAACACTAGTGGTATCTAAGTAAAGTAATTAAATATCACTCACTAAAGAAAAATCTCTATTTTCTTTCAAAAAAATCTACTTATAGGTTTTAAGAAGGTATAAACATAAATACAGTGTAGAGTACTTTTCTTGTAAATGGTATTTTATTCTCTCTGGTTTTATTTACAGTACTGTTAATCTCAGTTTCTTTATAGGAATAGATCTTTGTCCCTCACTACCAAAATATTCCTTGTGAAAGGAATCTATTATTCCAGATAGAAAAGTGATAATAGGAAAAATCATTATCTGCTCTCAGTGTTCCATGGATTATCCTTGCCCTTCTCAGGTAGGTGTTTCTGGTAGACATTCCATAGGAAAATGACAGTGCACACTGGCTGCTGCTAGCTTTGGGTTGGGCTGTAGTCCAGAAATACAAAACAAAATTATTAGTAGGTGGCCTTAGGTAAAACTCAGCTGTTACCTGTAGTGGTCTGTATTTCTTCTCTTTGAGGTACAACCACAACTGTTAAATACTTGAGTGAAATGTATCCATCAAACACAGAAGCAAGTTTGAGAGGAGGGAAAAGTAGCACTACTCCATTCAAAACAGGTTTTCCAGGTGCGGAAGTAATTTCATTTCACATTTCTTTGCAATTTGTTAGATAAAAACCATACAATTTTCTGTAGATATTCTAAAATGTTCTTCTTTGAATTAAAGAAAGTGTTCTGTAATACTGAATGCACTTTAAACGTTTTCTGCTCATGTTTGCTTTCTTCTATTTCTGTCCAAATTTTGTTATCTTTGAATTGTAATAGTAGACTGACCTAGTTGTACAAGTTTCATGAAACAGCTTTACAGAGAAACTTGGATATTTTTATGGCAGCAATTACATGTTGATCTTTTAAGGTAATGGGGTGCAAATATTTTGCACTCAAATCTCTTTCCTTGGTTTTCACTCTTTCATGTCTTGCGACTGGCACCTGACTCCTGAAATGACAACACTCATATTCAGATTTATCCCATCTTTTCAGAGATGCAAATAAATTCTGCTTTGTTTTTATGAAATTCATTTCAGTGCATAGATATTGAACATAGGGGTCTGAAACAGGAAAAGTGCAAGTGATAGAGGACAGAAAGCAGGAAGGATTACATCTTTTTGTGCGTTTTTCCAGTGGAATTACTGTGAAGTGCATCTGTAAATTTTAGTTTAGGTTTATATACCAATCATAAACTAGTCCAGCTTTTGCCCTACACTATTCATAAGAATTGAAATCCAACATTTTTCCTCAATTTTTTGAGATATTTAATATGAAATGTTGATTGGTTGCTGGCCAAAGAAGCAGCTAAATTTTTCAAGATGGAAACAATGAAATTTTGTGTTTCTGCTTGCTTAATAGAAGAAGAAACAAGCTTAGTCTATAGAAGTTGTCTGTAGAGAGTCAACTAAATCTTAAAATACATTTGATCAAGAATTATTGATTTGTATTTATTGTAGGAGGTGTTTTTAAGATTTGAAACATGGGGGAAAAATTACAAATACTTGTTTTACTTTAAATTAATCAGCTAGCTGGTATGTTTTCTTGTGAATCATGCAATAATAACACTTTAATCTTCTGCCTTTCTTTTACTCCTTAAAGCTTTCCCCAGTGTTAGGTTACCACACCTGATTACCATCCTAGATTCTGCTGAATTTTGGTGTATTTGTTTTTAAGGTATACATGAAGGTAAAATATAAGTGATATTTTATGCCAATGCAAGGTTCAAAATACCAGAAATATGTCAATTTTTTTTTCAGGCTTATATCCCTAAACATAAATATGTGTTGGCGAGAGAGCTCAATAGGGGGAAAAAATAAATCAAAAAATAAAGCCGTAGGTAGAGGTAGATACTTCCGATAAATTTCCATTGTCCAAAACTGTAATTTGAGGGAGGGAGAAAAAGGGGCAGGAGGAATTAATGTTTGACTATCTGTGCTGAAAAATGGTATCCCCACTGGCAAATTGCATTTAGATTAAAAAGTTGGTTTTTCATTGAAGAAACATCTTTAATCTACTGGTTTGCCCAGAAAAAAAAAAAAAAAAATAGATACTTGAGTTTAATGTGCAAGTAAATAACTTGAATTCAAATACTGAAGTCACTCACTGAATTTGGTAATGGAAACTGTTGAGGTCTAAGCACTGGTGTGGAAACATCCAGAGCCTGATTGGGATCCTTCTTACACCATTTGCATATAACTAAAAGCCTGTAACTCGAAGACCAGCCTGTTAATGTGTGCTTTAACCTCTGGTTAACATCTGTGAGGCCTGACTCAGCCTTTCATCTTCTGGTGAATGTGTCTCTTGCTGACTGTGACTCAAACTATCTGTAGGTCTTTCAGACAAAGTTGTAGTTAAATTAATCTGCTCAGCCTGAAGGTCAAGCATGATTTTAATTTAGCCACTGTTCTGTCCTTTGATTTACTTGCAGCACTTCTGTAATTGTGACTGACACCCTTGAGGTGGATACCATTGATATATAGAGCTTGTACTGCAGTCTGTGAAACACATCAGGATTCTTTTGGATAATGGTAAATTATTTGAGCATGGGATTTGTGAGATCCACTCTCTCTCAGATGAATTACATAAACTGCCATATAAAAATAAATTTAGTATGTAATCTTGGGACATCTATTTTTTTAGTGAAGCTCCTTCTCAGAGAAACATTTCAGACATTATGACACTAACTCGCTGTATTTTTGTTTCAACTTAATTTTTTTGTGAGGTTGGTTAATGCAGAAAGGAAAGACCACTTGCATGCTGTTAAACTGTATTTGAGCATAAGAGATACGTGACATCTGCCACTGAAAATTATGCCCCAGGGAATTTCCCAAACATTTTTTCTGATAGGTGAAATGCAGCCACCTCTGCTGATGAAAGGGCAGGAAGATGAATGCCAAACATGGCAATATTCTGCATTAGGGGAAAACCAAATCAAAACAATATTCATTTTGTATGATAGCCTAATATGTTTGTAGTTTGTGTGTGAATAAATGTGTTGTTAAGCACTCACCTAAAAGTTCTACAAGCTGCACACATTTCAGTGCATTTAATTCACAAAAATACAGTGCTTAGTTGATCTTCCCTAGGATTTGTACTTGGACTCCACCAACTCCAGGTATTTCAAATATAGATTCTTAGTCATCATCTCTAGTGCTAAATGCCAGCAATTATAAGTACTAGTTGACTCATTTCTATACTCCATGAGTTTTTATGGCTGTTATAAAACTCTGAAAATGCTGACAGACCTGCAGCCATGGTGGGCACTGCCTGTATCAGGGTTCGATATTAAATATAGCCAGATATTAAACCTTTATATTGCCATACCCAACTGTTCAATAACCTTGTCACCTGGGAGAATAACGCAAGCCAGGGGGCATTAAGTGTAATATTTTATTTATTCTAATAATCTTTGCATTCTAAACAGCTGAATTTGTCAACCATACATTATCTTGCCAGTGGGTTTTACCAGCTCTGTGTTTCTAAGCCTAAGAGGAGAAAGAGCTTTGCTTGTATGTTACATTTGTATAACTGCAGAAAATTAGAGCTATTGTTTCACAAAACCACAGAACAGTAAAGGCTGGAAGGTAACTGGATAATCTGTTCCAACACCAGCCACTCTAGTAGGGTCAACAAGGGCAGGTTGCTCAGGGTCATGTAGCATCAAGTTTTTAATATCTCTACAATTCTGGAATACCTGTTCCTCTATCCACTCGTCCTTAGAATAAAAAAAAAAAAAAAGGTTTTCTAATGTTTAAATGGAATTTTCTATATTTCAATTTGTGCCAAGTACCTCTTGTTGCACTGCTGGGAACCACTAAGAGCCATCTTCTTTACAGGCCTCCATCAGGAATGTAAACTGGCTAAAATCTTTTACATGTGGCACTACTGTCCCCGCTTGGCCAAACCATTCCCTAGTGTTTGAGGTATGACCTCCTATGTGCCTTCAATATGGCAAGGAGGAGCCAGACTTCTCAAAAGACATGTGAATCCTTCTCAGTATTCTGAGAGTACTCTCAGGCTCTTTCTGGGTGTGAGGTTCTGGACATTACTAAATATCATTCTTGTTGTTCAGAATTTAAATTAGACAATGCTGCTTTTGTCCAATACCTTTTCCCTTTTGTTCACACCTGCCAAATGCTTGCTTGGAAGTTAAGTTCACTCTGAAATTCTGGTGGGTAATGAGAATTCTAGGTCTGACTGTTTTTCATCCTTCTATATAGATGGTAATTATTTCTGAATCTGCCTGCCGGAAATTAAACAGAATCTCATGCAAACAAAAGAAACCTTTTCTTAATTGGGAGACTTGCCTACATGGCACAGAGTGTGAAAGCAAAAGTGTGCTTTCATAATCTTGTAGCTGGCTTCAGCATTGGGTTGACTGATTAAAGAAAAATCCTCTATGAATAGAGGATGGCCTATATAAAAGAAGTTAAAACCTCAAATTTGCTTGCATTTGTTAACGTCCTCTTTAGCAGCCTTTCTACTCCAGAGATTTCCCTTCTTTCCTTTCAGTGTAAGTTGTTCTCATTAAGTTTTGTGATTACAAACAAGGCTTAGCAGTATTAAATTACTAGATATTTTTATGGCCAAATGGGATTACTTTGATAATTGGCTCTGATCTGTTGCAGAACTTGTTCTCCTGTACTTGCTGCATCGAGTCTTGTAACATGACAGAAGTACCATCCAACTGACATTGACCAGGTCCTTTGATCCTGGATCTCTTCAGAAGTCTGGTTTCTTTTCGGCTGTAGGCAGCATACCACAGCCCTTATAGAATTTTTTATTTCTTTTGACATTGTCCATGCTGGTGACTTCGAAACTGTGTCACGAAATTGTGATGAAGAATGACAAGGCTTAAAATAGGGACATCCACACAGCATTTCACGTGGCCATTTCTTTCCCAGGTCCTCAATCTCAGCCATCATGTAGTCAGACCAGATTGTGCTCTTAGGTCAGAACTCTTTACTCAGGCTATTTGTGGCAGATCAAGCTTAAGAGAGGTTGACAGAAACTGCCAGCACTGAAATTACAGACTGATAGTATGGTGTCATCCACCAGCAATTATGGAATTTGGGATCCATATTCCTTGATGTTGTGTCATGGTTTAACCCCAGCTGCAAATCAGTCCAGTGCAACTGCTCACTCACAGCCCCACAGTGCAATGGGGGAGAGAATGAGAGGGGTACAAGGGAGACAGCTGTTGGGTTGAGATAAGGACAGTTTGATAGGTAAAGCCAAAGCAAAGCAGAGCAAGGAATTCATTAATCACTTTCCATGGGCAGGCAGGTGTTTGGCCATCCCCAGGACAGCAGGGTTCCATCAAGCCAACAAGGGAAGGCAAACACCATCTCTCAGTGTGAACATTCCCCTATTTCTTCTTCTCCCCAGAGCTTTACAGGTGGTACATTATGTGAGATAGACTGGGATAACCCTTGGGTCAGGTGGGTCAGCTGTCCCACCTGTGTCCCCTCCTGAATCCTTGTGCACCCCCAGACTTCTCACTGATGGAGTCAGGTGAGAAGCAGCGAAGAACTTGACTCTGTGCAAGCCCTGGTCAGCAGTAATGAAAACATTCTTGTGTTATCAATGCTGTTGCCAACAAAAATTCAAACCATAGTCCCATACCAGCTACCATGAAGAAAATTAACTCTATCCGTGATAAAATTAGCACACCTTGCAATGACAGATCCCTGTGTCTGGCCTGGGATAAGTAAACCAGTTAAGAACTCAGAACAGTCAAAAACAAATAAAAACTAAATAGCTTCTTTATTCTTGTCAAGGCCACATTCTGTCTTACAGAACAGAAAGGACCAGTCCAATACAGTCAGTTTACAGCCACAGGTTTGAGGAGATGCAGAATTCAGAATTATCTTGCACAGGACTTTTGTGTGCCTTGAAGTGAAGAAATATTGCTGTCTACATTTGTCCACACAATTATGTAATGTGTTAACCTTCTTCACCACGGTTTTAATAAGGCTGCACCAGTAATAGCAAAACACTTCAAATTAAATCTTGAACTGTAAAAGTTCAGATGTTGCCCTGATGATCTTCCCATTTATTTCTTTGGAAAAACTAGCAGACACCAACTCGGGCTTGGTGCTGATTATTTAATTAGAGATTCTGTGATGATGCATTGAAGTAGATACTCAAGAGAAAGGGAAATCAGGCTCCTTATGATACTGTGGAACATGTTAATAAAATTCAGAGATAGTCCCAGAAAGCAGCTGCGTAACAGAAGCCCAGTGTTACTGTCCCTGCAATCTGACCTAGGGAAAAAAAGTCCTCCTTCAGCCCAGATGAAGTACCCAGATGGTATTTCATTTAACCCTGAGCAGTACAGCCCACCTTGGTGTCGTTCTTACAATGTCTGTTCATAGTCACAGGGTACAAGCATTTTTTAATATGTAAATGTTTATCAAAATTAATCAGAAATGCAGAAGGTATGGAGTTTGAAATTATTTGTGGTATCTGTATCCCCAGAAGTGTTCTCTGTAACTCTGAGAAGAGGATGCTTCTGTATTTGGAAATCCTGAAGTGGTGAATTCATCAGAAAGTCAGGATTAGCCTGTAACAAAAAAACCACCACTCTCAGTGCCAGGGATACTTCAGCAGCTTTGAAAGCTTTACTTGATTAAAATATATTCTCTAAAGTCCTTTCTGTAATGACTGAAAGGTGCCACAGAATGCTCATAAAACCGTGAATAATCTGTGTATGTTTTCAGCTGGCATTATTCTGGGTGTAAGCATGCATTTTTGTAGCAGCTTTACAGGCTGGGGGCTAATGCATGCACAGTACTTCTGTGACTGTGCTCTGATTTATTTGGAGCAGGGCATGTTTATGGCAGTGCTTCTCTTAACTAGCCAGGAGCATAATCCTGCCAAGTTCTGTTGTCAGTCTGTTGGTAAAAATAATGTCAATAGTAATCAGTCACTGCCCAATTTCATCCCTCCTGCCTTCTGTGCTCCCAAGGATAGCCACTGTCAGGTGATGCACATTGCCAGTTTTGCTCCAGTCTTACAGGAAAGGGATTTTCCCTCACCACTCTCCTTTAGCAGGATGTGACCATTGCTTACACCACTCTTTAATCTCCTACTGGAAATAATATTTTTTTTTAAAAAAGTAAGAAAAGTCTACCTTACAGGCAGCCAACTGTTTGGATAAATGTCATGCTTAGCCTGACATTTCTTGCTGCTAGTCCCTGGGTAGCCCAGTGAGCAGGGACTGCAGCCCAGAGGGTAATGGGAGAAGACACGTAAAGGTCGTTGTGATTATAGTCAAGGAGATACTTTAAAGCAGAATATGAATATAAAACCTTGTAGATGCTGGCATGCAATTAAAATGTAAATAAAGTTGACAAGCTTTCCAGCAAGACATCAAACTGCCAAAGGGCAAATCTGTCTTCTCCAGGCCTTTTCTGCCCTTCGTGAGCACACTACAGATGTTTCCTCAGCCAGCAACAATAGTAACCTCTAGGGGAAGGAGGAATAGGAAAGTCGTAGTGATTCTTAGCAGCTGTCACATTTGCAGTGGTTTCCCTTCAGAGTATTTCATAATCCTTTTTTTCAGTTTACTTGCCTTAGAAATTTAGGTTACGCAAGCACTAGAAATGAATAAACAAAAAAATATAAATGATATGTATATACATGAACAAGCTTCCACGGCAGTCTTAGAGCTACGAAATTCTTACAAGCTACATGAAAACAGGGTAATTGTGGGAGGCTATTCCACACTGTTGGCATAATTTGATAGCAAAGAAATGGAGAAAGATGAGGGGTTGAAAGAGAATAGTCTCTGATATAGATCCTTCATTGAATTATATTTAAACTGTAGCAGAAACTAGAAAAGGTTGATGGGGTGAGAGAGAGTTTTGAAGATGAAGGAGCTGAGGTAGGAGTCACAAGATAAGAAGTCTTACAATTCTCAGAATAGGTTCACATTCAGCATCCTGGTGTCAGAGAGATATGTGAGTAATTATTACTACTACTACTATTATTATTTTTATTATAATTATTATTATTATTGTTATTGCTTTGAGCAGTCTACTTTAATTTGTTTGTTTGATTTTTTTTTGATTGGATTTTTAATTCCTTCTGGTTTAGCATGTGGCAGAAATTCATTTGTGTATATTTAAAAGCAGATGTGCAGTGCTTCCCTCGGCATCCCTTCCCACCCTTTGAAGGGTGCTGCCCTCCTGTGCCTTTGGAGCAGCTGCTTGGCATGACCTGCACAGCAGTGCCAGCTGCATGGCAGACCTCTCCAAAGCTGATTTTTGCGTCCCTTTGTCAGTGCATGGTACTTGCTGCCTGTTGGGATGCTTTTAGAGGCCTCCTGTGCCAGCCATCTCCAAACAGGAATGGTTTGCTGCAGTAATAGTGTCTGCTAATGTCTCATTACAATCAATTTAAGTGCTTCAGTTCCACTGAGAGCTAATAACACATGAAAGTCAAACTAGGCTCATAATTTCAAAGACACATATTTTTTTGCAATGAACAGAACTATTATGCCCTGTTGAAAGTTGACTATAAAAGATTTTAAACCTGTATTTGCAATGTCATTAGGGCTTCTTCATATGTGTCTTCTAAGCTTGAAATTGCAAGGTATTCTTTCTGTTTACCTTTAAGAAAATAACAAAACTTTATCTGTTGTTCTTCACAATTTTACACATTCACATCTCCTTTTTTAATAGTATTAGAAAATTGAATTATATAAACCATTGTGATTTACCTAGGTTCCAGAGTGTTTCGCATCACTTTTTATATAAAAAAGAGTCCATTTCACTGCCCTCATCATGGGCCACTCTTCAGGTGGATATCTGATGTAAGAATGGAGAAAAACTGGACACAACAAGCTCAGTATCTGGCTGAAGTTACAGAAACAAAGCCGGATTCATATATAAAAAGGAAAATGAAGTTTAAATGGTTCTCAAACAGTTCCATGACCCTGCCACATCTGCAGTGGGTAGGACACTGAAGGCTTTGGGAAACAGACAATAGAACAATGATGCTGAAAAGGAGGAGAAAGCAGGCTTATATATTCTTTAAAAACTATTTTTCAGCTAATTTATGAGTAGTGATGGAGAGGTGAGGCAGAGGACTGAAAGGAGGAAAGAAGTGTGGAGATTAACCCCTCTGGACAGGCAAAGAACAAGGCACAGGGCACACTAACATATGCTGGGCAGTTTGCAAGTGGAGAAGAGCTGTTGCTCACCAGCAACACCTGTGTTGCCCACCTGTGTACTGAGGGCTGTAGGAGGTGCAGGGAGGATGCCTAGCTCTCACAGCCTCTGGTCAGGTTATGGATGAGCCCAGGGAGCAGAAAAGGGGATGGAGGGACTGGAAAACCTGAAGCTTTGAGGGCTTTCTTGTTATACAGGGGCTGGGAAAGCTGTAACAAAACCTCTACCCACTTGTATCCACCTCCTTGTCAGAGATGACTGAGCCCACTGTTAAGGTCCTTAAAAACAGAGCTAAACTTTCACTCTCATCCCACCAGCAGATGGGAACTGATGGGTGATGGGGGCAGACACACACAGCTTGGTGTTACCATTAAATGCAGCATGCCATGACATTGTATTCCAAGGGTGCAACAGAAAGGAAGAGAGGCAACATCTGGGCTTTGATTTGATGTGTTGAGCAGACAGGACAGAAGGGCCTCAGAACCCTGCTCTTATTGGCAGGGGCAAGGAAGTTTTGTCCACCAGGCTCCTCTGTGCTCAGTGGCACAGAAGGTTCTCTGGAGGTTGGTGGCCCTGAGTGGAGCGGTGGGTAAACCTCTTTTTCAGGTCTCTAGAAGATTAACCCCAACAGGCTGAACTCAGCCTTTATGATTTGCCCTGTCATCTGCCCACCTCAGGGTGGTGGGTGAGAGGCCAGGGAACAAGCAGGGATCCAGGAATGGGATTTGATTGTGAGGCTTCTGCTCTGTTGCCCTCACATTATTGTGGTTGCACATCTGCAGGGGACGACCAAAGACTGCAGCTGTGTCTTAAGGAGTGATGGTTTGAGATGTTTATAATGACCACTCATATGGGACTGCATCCCTTTGAAGGAAGGCAAGCTAGACAAGGTGCAAAAGTTAATTTAACACCAACTGCAGAAAAGAGATCAAAGAAGTTCTAATTATCCATTCCTAGCATAGCCAGTCACTGTCCAGAAAGTGCAACAATAGTCACAGCTACAGGACAGTTTAGTTCATGCTGTGAAGGTTAATTTGCCCTATTGCACTGACAGGTGATGACAGTGTTTCTTCAGCCTAAAGCTAACAGGAAACAGAAATTGTCTGTCCACTGCAAGATGTTTTATTTTAGTGGGAGAATAAAAAGCAACAAGCACAGAAATAAGTTATCTTCTCTCATCCTGTCCCTTTACACTGAACCACCCTCTGATTTGTCTTGACTTCAACCATGTTCTCTCTCAGTCCTCCAGGTAGTTGTTTTTTATTATTTTCCCATCTTGCCCATGACTAAGTTGAGAAGCATTCAAGTCCCTCTGAATTATCCTACAGTCACTTGGACTTAGGGTTTTATGCACGAAAGAATTTTATCTTCTCGCTTGTGTGCATGCAGCACCATGCTTTGCCCTAGAAGTCAAACAAGATGAAAACCTAACTCACCCTGGAGAACAGTCTATTCTGAGACCAGCCAGCCCCTTGATCAGGCTAAAGAACCTGCCCAAATCTTTTATCTTATTAATTTATGTGTCAAGAGCTAGTGCATCACTTATTCACTTAGGAGTGAGTCTCACAATACATTTATCCCAAGAAGATGGGAAACTATCGCAATGGTTTTATCACAAGTGAAAGCTAAGATGGGTTTATGTGACATTCTTGGAGCTACAGTGCCTTGTGCAAGTCAACAGGAAAATATTGCTATTTCACAAAATGCCACTGCAGCCAGATTGGTTTGGGCATCGCTGATCTTGTGTGAATTAGCACAAATTAATTTTCACATTAACCTGCTTAAAGCCATGAACATTGCACTAGGTACTAGGGGATTCAGTTAATTACAATAATAGCACTTTTGTGCTAATTACAGGGACGCACCAAAAAGGTTTCTGTAGCAATAGTAACCCATTTTATAGCATGTAGGCCACAGGCAGTAATGAGCTTCATCTGTCCCAATTCATATACAGTAATCTTCTTTAAGGTCTCATTTCTGACACTTGCAGACTTTTTCAAAAGGTTTACCTTTGCAAAACCATCCCTGCTTGCCTGTTTAGCTGCATTCCTCTTTTTCATTACTTTTTGTAATTTTACTGTAGTGTTATTCTTTAAATATTTCAGTGTGCTGTATTATTTTCTTGTATTCGTTGTGAATTAGAATGAACAGTCTTAAGAAGCACCAAAAAAGCTTAAGATGGGGCATTAGGGAAAAAATGCAGCTGCAGAAAGGAGAGTGAACCATAAGAATAGACTGTTTCAGGGGGTTGAAATGTCTCCATCTCTGAGGATCTCAGTAACAAATTAGCAAACATCTGTGAAAAGATCTAATTGCGACTTAGGGCCCCCAAAGACTTTCTGCTCACTCACTGACAACCTCTTCATCTCTTGTTACTTCTGAGAAATCAGGCTTATGCTCCAGTTGCAAGTTTCTGATGCCTGGCACCCATGTGAGAGTCCTGTTTGTCCTTGGAAAATGCTAGGCAGTGCAATTCAATACAGCCCTTTAGCATTGCAGTCTAAGCTAAATCATCTCCATTTGCTTCAGAAGGTGCAGTCAATTTTCCCAACACAGACCACATTTAGGAACTTGATCACAAATCCCAGACCATAATACACTCCCAGACGATCTCGCCTGATTCTCTCATTTGATCTGAGTACATCTCTTTCTTGGACAAGTGTGTATAGGAAACTTAAATCATTCATCATTGTCAAAAACATTTCTGAAGTGTTTATTGGTTTTGATCATTCCTGTCCAATCTCTGAAAGCTGTATGGATGTGACATTTGTTAGTGCTAAAAGCTGTTTAATCATAAACATTGTAAGCATCCTCTTGGATCATCTTGATCCACTGCTTTTCCCTACCTGGATCATCCCGAGCAGTTACAAGTAGTGAAACAGAAAATTGGAGAGCTGTGGAGAAACCAGCCTGAGAAAGATAGATAGATAGATAGATAGATAGATAGATAGATAGATAGATAGATAGATAGATAGATAGATATAGATATAGATACAGATATGCATTAAACTGACTTTCTGTAAGGAAACCACTGATAAATCAGTAACACCCACCACATAAGGATAACAAAGTATTCATTTACTCCAGAGAGCAAACAACTGGTCCTTGGGAAAAGCTGTACAAGTTGCCATTCTTATTCTGGGATGCTCGTCAGAATTATGAAATAATAAAAGAAGCCTGGATATCAGGTGGGAAGATCTCAGCACTTCCATTTTCTGTTGATCTATAAGCCTTGTCTGCAACATGGCTCACCAGCACAGCAGGGAGACAGCAGAGATCTGCTTCCTGTAGGACTGACTCTGATATTTTCTTTGTTAACTAAGATTGGTTTGTTTATTTAGCAAAATGGAAATTGGTGGGTGAAGTTGTGTTTTCTCTCTAAATCTGTCATGAGAATCAATATACAAAGGAAAAGAGCAATTTACACAGAAGAACAGTGCTGGGGTAAAAGCCAATAAGTCAGCTTCAGCTGTGTTCAGCAACAAGAATGAATCTACCTATTTGAGAATTGGATGCTAAGAGTGGCCTTCCAACAGCTGAGAAATGGCAAAATGAAACTTATTGTAGGAAAGTATTTGAAGAGTTTGTGCACGGTGTTTTAGGGTTCGTTTTTCTGTGAAAGCAGGACTTGGATTTGCTTAAGGAGACCTTTTCCAGCTAAGTCTTTCCTGCCATAAGGGTGGGTTTTGGCAGTTCTGTGAATGATGGTGTCAGTGATATCACCAGTAATTGCAAGGCATTTACAGTGCTTTTCCAGACATTATTCCAGTTTTACATGATCTGATGCTCAAGTTAAACAACATTTCTGAGCATCCATAGCTATATCCTCCATTTCTAATTAGTGGACAAATGCCCAACATACTGCAGAGGACTCAAAATATTCCCTATAATAAGCTAAGAGGGATGCAGGAAGCATGACTTATCCTGAGGTAATATATGTATTTGTCTTGTTTAAATTCGTTCAAGCTTGTAATGTGCTGAACCATTCCCTATTACCTGTTTTTATTAGAAACAGTAATCCCCCTTTAATCAGGAAGCTCTAGCAAACTAATACAATTCTGCAGCTGCTCTCAATATTGCCTCTTAGAAAAGATCAATACACAAGTGGGAATGTTTCAATCCATTTTCTTCTTTTCTTTTTTTATTCAGGGTATTTGGGAATGTTTAAAGGGTTTTTTTTTTTTAATGGTAAAAATGGATAGTTTTGTTTCCGGTCTTTGCTGAAATCTTCCTTTTAATTCAATAAAATGTCCCAGACAACCTTAAGAGATGGCTGAAGATATCCTTGGCTGGAAGAGCAGCACTGTTGAGTATAGGAAGCTGGCAGTTACAGGGGGAGGTAGATTTTACATGGCAGATTTTGAAATCAAGGAGTGAATCATTTATTAATGGCATTTCCAATGTTAGGAAATGGTATTAATCATAAGAGCAAAAGCCTGAGGAAGTATATCCGTGTTTATTTTCATATCACTTTTGCCAACATTCTGTTTCTGTTACTGATGGTCCTTCTGATCTCTGTGTTTTTGGTAGTCTATAAGGCTGTCCTGTTCTGTAAATGGTTCCCTCTGGTGCTGTTGGTATTCTTGCTACTGTTTAATTTTCTGCTTTGGCTTATAATGATTCTAAATTATTTGTGGGTTGTGGTTTTGAGGTTTTGTTGTTTTGGTTTTTTTACTGTAGGCTACAACTTTCATGCTGGTTTATGGAATTAATAAATTACATTAGCTTCCATATCACTCTATTTTCAGAAATAAACTTCCCCACCCCCACCCCCCCTCAAGTCTCTTCCCACTCTGAGAATATCAGAATTCCATTGAGTATAAGTACAAAACTGGCATATGATGTCTTAGCTGTGGAAGTTTTTGTGTAAGTTTTCATAGAAGTTTACTTGGGAATTTTGAGCCCTGATTAAGCAGTGTCTTTTTTTTTTCATTTTTGTCTGAAAATCAGGTGGGTCAGACTGATCTACATTTCCAGTTTTATTTCAAAAAGATTCTCACATAATTCCTAGGTGAGTCCTGTCCCTCCTTAGTCACATTTGGTTGCTGTTGTTTCTGGAGATGATGAAGTAGAATTGTACCCTTTTTTTCTTTTCCCGACAGTGTAGGAGAAGGTGGCATCTTCTGCACACAGCAGTGTTGAAGCTGATCCCATCTGCCCCAGAGTGCTCCCAGCTCTGTATCCACATATTTGTGTCACAGTGCTTTCCATTCTGGATCAGTCAGACTTGGCCATTGATGTAAATAGAGAACACAGGCCAAGCCCATTCATTCTCATTGAGAGGGATTTGGAAACACACAGGTGGGACACTCAGGAGGAAATTTGTAAACAGCTGTAGGCAGGTAGGAATCATTTGCCATCATTTACAAGTCTGGAAAAGAGGAATACCTACCCAATGCAGTCACAGGGTTAGCTGAGAATACCAAATTGCTTTCCCAGTATTGCCAGGCCTGGGAAACTCTAGAAGTGGTCAGCTCTGTGTTGTTTCTTCGTGCCAACTCATGTCTTAAGCAAGCTAAGTGAGCATCTTCATTAAGATATCAGTGTAATGTGCTCGGCTCCCAAGAAATAGAACTACACATGGTATAAAGCAGAAGCAAAAA
>VXAC01001104.1:405633-624775 GCA_013399225.1 Rhipidura dahli | reverse complement strand
AAAAAAAAACAAAGCAAAAACAAGTAACAAATGCCCCAGGGCAATCATTTTGGATGGGGAATCATGGAAATTGAATAAATGTCTGAAAATATGGTCTTCCACCACTAGCCTGAAGCATCAAAATAACTAAATTAATTAGCTTAGCTATTACTAGAAAGTAGATTTTGTTCCTTTGCAGTGTCTCACATAAATATTTGTTGAAGAAAGAAGATTCCAAGGCAGGGAAGTCTTTTATTTTTTTTTTTTCCACCTTGACAGAGTCATTTTGTGCCTAAAACACCAGAGATATCTAGAAATGTGTCTGCACTGTACCAAACAGTAATTCCTACAGAGCTATCAAGGTTAATGAGACATAAGCTGTCTCTGCTGGGTGAGCATGGCTGTGCAAGTTGGATGCCAGGGCTGAAGAGATGTGTCAAACTTTTCCAAGACTTCACACTGTGCTGCCAAGGCAGACCATGTGGAGGGGTATGGCTGTTTCAGATCTGAAACTGTGCTCTTTATTTGCCTTGCCCCTTCTTGGACATGTTTACACGCAACGTTATCCAAAATTCTGGCTCAAACTGGGCCTCAGGGAATTTGAAAGGGTGCCACAAGCACTCCTGTTTAGCTCAGGGTGCATCAGTCAAAATGACAGGGAGGCAATTTTTGGAGAATGCAGTAAAATTCAGTGCAGGATAAAACTCCTCAGAGTCTTGTGAGGGGTTCTTTTCAAAAGCTGTTGAGTTACTTGGAGTTTTCTTCAGTGGTTGGAAGAAGTTGCAGAAATTTCCATCTGAGAAGGTCTAAGCTGGCACTTCCTGAACCAAGGATAGGCTTTAAGGGAGCAGGTAGAATAGCACCTCAGTAGGATACATAGACCTTTTGCTCACTAATAGCTTGGTTTGTTTTAGTACATCTCTTCCATAAGGATGAAGAGATTCCTTGAATCTAAAACTTCTAGAGACTACTTTGGCTTGGAATTATATTCCCTGTGACTACAGATAGAACATGTTATTAGTCTCCTGAATGTATCCTGGACAGAAGATATATTTTCAGGGGTCTTTTCACAACTAACACAAAATGAGGGCTGTATCTAATGGTGTAACACATGGAGAAAGCATTATACTCAGTAATAAAGCAAAAAAACATATAAATTTAGTGGTGGTATTAAGACAATCAGTCCAGCTGCAGAACAAACATATAGGGTGAACTTTTAATTGGAATAGAGGCCAAAATGTAAATACCTGTATATTGGTAAAGGAAGACAACCAACCAGTATGAAAGAATACAGACATTAATAGTCCTATTGTGCTGAGGCTTTAAAGTGCAAAGCAATCAGTAAATCAGCAAATATGCCTGTGTCATTATTTCTGAAAGGTTTCTGAAAAGGGATATGGAAAATATTTCAATAAAAACAGGTAGATATATTCAGAGTAATAAAATGTAAATGTATCTTTCCTTCCCTAGTATTAAAATCTGTGTTTTTCATTTCCTTTGAGTGAGCTCAAGGGAACTCTATGACTGATAAGAAATAGAAGCATCACTTGTTCTGTTACTTATTGCATCATGAATGGAGCAAGGCTTTTTGAGCAGCACTTTCTCCAGTCAATAGGGCCCACTGTGCAGGTTTTTCCTGTTGAGTCACAAATTTAGCTGAGAGTAAAGTTAACTGGTTTTTTGGATTTATTAAAAGCATAGCATTTACCATAAAATATAAAACCCAAAGCCAGCCTTGTACAGCTTTGTGTCCCTGGCAGTGGCCAACATGAGACATGGCAGAGGAAGATAAAGGAACCAAAGGTCCAGTGAACTGTACCTAACCACTGCATGTTTGTTTGTATGTTTATTTCTTACAAAATTACCACAGATTGCCACAAAGATTTGTCACCGTCATTAGCCTGCTGTGTAAATGCTTGCAGCATCAGACAGCTATAGAAATGATCCCCGTATCATCTAAAAAGTGTACTTTCAGCAAAAAAATTGACTTAAACATCGAAAAAAATTTCCTAAAGAGAAGACATAAAATACTAGTATTATCAGTTCATGTCTTTTTGTACACTTGCTCACTTTCCATGTGTATTAGAGTAGTTTCAAAGGCTTCCAGGGCTGTGGGATGCCAGGCCCTTGGCCGGCATAGCCAAAGACAGTGTTAATCTCCAACAGCCATATCTCTGCCATAGCTGTCACAGTGTGGTGAGACCGACTCATTCTGGCTCACACAGCTTCACTCTGTAAATCTGTGGAAAAGAAGAACCAGACCCAGTACTCAGAAGTCTTGATGCTGGTCTTCTCACCTTCCTCTCACCTCCAAGTATAAAAACAGTGGTGACTGGAAACAGTCACCATCACAGTGTGTTGAAATGGAAGAACACTCACTCTAGGAAAATGAGTGTTCTGTTATTTCAAGTCTTAAAGCCAAGACACTTACTAAGAGGAGGCAAAGGAAAAAATATTTGCATAAATAGCATAAATAATAGTATCATGATATTAGTGTTATGCACATCGCTGTCTCAGATGTCCAAGGCAATGGAAGCATACAATTTGTGTTCCCTTAAACAGAAGAAAATCTGAGAAGGTTTATGCTGTCCTGCATCCACTGAAATTATGCTCGATTGATACTGATAGTGAAGCTGGTCTGCCAGCTGTTTCTTTATTACAGTTTCTAGAGCTATTCAACATACTTTATTTGAGGTGATAAAGTTCTCTTATTAATGCCTTCCTCGTTTGTTTGTGATTTGGTGTTTAGCTTTTCTTAAGATGTGTAGTCTGGTAAAATAGGACAGTTCAAGTTTTACTTTCCAGCTCGAGTTTCTACTTTTTAGTAAATGTCTTATCATCTAGAAGCAAATGGTGATTGTCCTGACTTATGCAGAAAAGCAAATCTGCTACTGGCTGGCAGAAAGAATTGCTATCTCTCTAAAGGGGCCAGCACTAAAAGCATTCAAGTAATAAACACATGGACTGGGCTGCTGAAATATTATTTTCACTGTTGTGTTGTATGTCACCATTTCAGTTTCTTAACTGTGCTTTACTTGTAGGATCAGGACTTTTTTTGTTATCGTGTTCTTTGAATTCAATCAATACTACAATTTTTGTTATAAATATGAAAGTCAAAAATAACAGTGTTGTAGCTTTGTAAAGTTCTGCAAGTTTTTCTCATACAAAAGCTGCAGAATATTTATTTTATTTAACATAGATATTCTTTATTTCTACGACCAAAAATTAGCATCAAGCTATCAGATATAATATCTCCATCTTTGCTATTTTCGTATTCAGAAATTGTTTGATTTTAAGGTTTACTTTCTTGCATTTATTTTTGAGCTCTCAAAGGCATCTAAGACTTCCAGCAGCTTTCGTGTATTCCCAAGTGTCTTTTGTATTCTCAGCCTTTCAGGCCATTTCTGAATTCATTTTGAAAACTTTTAAACCATAATTTCAATATACTGCTTATATTAATAGAAGCCCTTGCTCCGTGTATATGAAAGGTCATCGCAGCAAAACTCATCCCAAACTGTCCTTACTGTCTTTACATCCATCACAGGTCTCACAAACTCATGATATTTGGAGAGACTCATGATTCATGGAGAGACTTAAGTGTTAAGTAATCAGACTCACAGAAGTTCACATACCAAGTCTGACTGTGGACCCCCAAAGAGAGCCAGTAGGAAACTCAAAAGAGAGGGGTGTCTTTGTGTTAAAACATTTCCTTCCCACCATGTCGGTCCCCAATTGCACAGTGGGTGGATGAGTTGGCAGAATTTTACGTATCTAAATCACTTCAGCAGTAAAACCTTTGGTATCTGCATCCCCTGAGATAACAAAGTGGATTAGGCAAGATTTTGTAGATCAAAGTTTTTTGATCTTGGCCAGCTAAACATGAAGTGTATCAGTCTTTGGATATGAGGTTTTAGATGGTTTTTTTAACAGGGCTGTCCATTTGTCTTGCTTTGATTTCTCAGTATGTGAGCTAAGGAGAAGCTTCAAGGTGCTTGAAGTTTACTCCCAAAGATCTATCCAGTCCTTTCAATGTGTCCAAGTGCTTTGGAAAGGAAAGGATTGCATCAATATTTGAAGGTTAGAATATGTATGAGTCCCACATACAGCATTTGGCAAGGTGTTGGAATGGGGTAGAAGGAAAATCACCAGCTCCATTAATTCCATTTATTCAGTCTAAGGAATGTATGAAGCAGACAAACAGTAGTTCTTCAAACTGGTATCTTTATTTGATAAATACACTGTTTTGGCCTCAGTTGGGGGCACTTCACATTGTAGCCATTCAAGCTGACTCGTCTCTCTCTCTCCTCACTGACCAGAGAGCTGAGTGGAGCCAGCAGACTCTTGGCACAATGGGGATTTGCCTGTGGCAGCATTGCCAGAGCCCTGAAAGTTGGTCTTGCTCTCCCTGTAGCTGGGCCACTTCACACAGCAGCAATCTCCTCTCCCACATCCAGTGCCACTAGCTCCACCTGTCTGGGGGCAATGAGTGCTACCTGTATCTTTGGGATAGCCAAATTCAGGTCTGCCTACACTGCCATGAGCCCTGGGCCAGCTCTAAACTGGTGTCTGAACAAACACTTCCCTCCACCCCATTTACCCTGTTTCTTACAGCAACAATCCCAGAGTCACAGGCTAGCACAAACCATTGGACCATCAGTTGTGACCCCAGAAATAATACAGGTTGCAGTTTGCTCCCCCATTTTCCCTTTTAGC
Organism: Rhipidura dahli; assembly: GCA_013399225.1. Classification (NCBI taxonomy): domain Eukaryota; kingdom Metazoa; phylum Chordata; class Aves; order Passeriformes; family Rhipiduridae; genus Rhipidura; species Rhipidura dahli. The sequence continues at coordinate 620,083 of VXAC01001104.1, read as the reverse complement.
CTAGTGTGTAGCTTTATCAGATTCTTAAGCTACCAGAATTGTTAAATTGTTACTAAATCAGGCAACAGGTAGGATCTTTGCAGATGGATTGTAATAAGTAAAATTTGGAATGCTTTGCTAATGAAGCATTCCAGCAGCAACATACTCTGTGTTCTCCTTTCTTCAAAGAGCATGAAATTAGTGAATCAGCTTTAACCGTATTTTTTGTTAGTATGTCACAACCTCAGTGTCCTTTTAATTGTGTAGCAGCCTTGAAAGTGTGTTGTTTAGATTCAGTGCTGAATTTGAAGGAAGCATGAAGTGCTTTTCTGGACTTTAGCACTATCCTTATTCACACCTAACAAATGCAAAGCTATTAGGAAACAACTCCTCTGGAATGACCCAACCTACAAAGAAGTGTTAAGAAAAAAGGACACTTTCCCAGTGGGCAGAGCTACCACAGCAGTTCTGATGGCAGAGCATCTCTGTTTCTTTTTCTGTTCACATTTCAAATGCAGCTGTCACTGTAGCATCAAGGAATCATTGGTAGAACTAGGAGGACTGAGAGTAAAGTAACTGGTCTGAGCTGAGGTAAACACTGCCTCCATTGATGGTCATGCAATTTTCGGTCCTGGCATTTGCCAGGAAAAGGGGACAAGTGTACATTTCAGTATTTTTTACACAAAAATGTGAAGAAGGTGCAGTAGGAAAATATAGTCCCATAAATTTGTTTTCTTTCAAATTATCTATGTGTTTAAATCTAGAGGAAAAAAAAATCTCAAGAAGCAAAGTAACAGAATATCATTAGTACTTCAGTAATTTTTTATATCAAGCAGGGAGGGGGTCCTTGAACCTTGAGCTTCCATGACACACTTATTAGACAATTTTTAGTATGTCTCATGGCTTCAAGAGATCTCCCAGAAAGAGAGAGATTCTTGAATTCAGAATAAGTTTACAGTCAGTTAAAAATGGTTAAATTACAAGTGTGCTCTAAAGTAAGAACACAAGCGATATTACCATCATCTGACCAAACTGTAGTCATTTGAGTATCTGATGCTCAAGTTGCAAATAGCTGGATGCTGTGCTAGAGAAAATCAGATTTTCAGTCCTCTCTTCTCACTCTCCAGATTGGTGTCTAAATCTGGGAGTTACTCCCACACCTTACATACAGAGTCAGCCTGGGATGCGGATGCTTATTAAAGGGAAAGTTGCCCTGCTGTAGATCATTCATATCTTTGGCATTGCCCAGATGTAAAACATTAAAGAAGCTGAATTACACTGTATGTTTACTGTCTACTTCAGTGTATCCACCATAAATGAAAGAGAGCTAGTAACGACCCTTAAATTTGTAATATTCTGTCTGTTTGTGTAGGACTGATACTGTATGAGGAAGAGAAATGCAAGATTTGGTCCTTAAGATCACCTTTCCTATTTGCCAAGAAGAAATGTTAGATTTGTTTTAATGAAATATAAGCTAAACAAAGCTTTGCTCAGAAGATGATTATTTACTAAATAAATTCTAAAGCAGGGGATTAGAACAAATATGATTCACATAGAGCAAACTTTAATCCTACACTGGGATAAACACTTCAAAACTAAACTCCACTTAAAAAAAAGAACCCATCAGTTGGTAGGAGCCTTAGTTCTACTGATAATTTGTGCTTTTAAATCTCTAAGTTTAAAGATGCACTCTGGGTGAAAGAAATTAGCAAGAAATAAGCTATAGAATAAATCTAAAATACAGTCTGCATGTAGGAGTTTCTCTTCTCCTGACATACGGGATTTCAGTTGTAGTCAGTGAAGTCATAGCTATGTGGGAAGACTGAAGAGCCTTATACCACAGCAGTGGTTCCCAACTGACGAGCAAAGTAGCCACTGTCACTTAACAGACTGATAATGCCAAGGAAGCTCAGTGCAAAGGGAGGCAAAGTGTGTCAAGAGAGAAGGAGGGGAAAAAACCCAAACACAAAACCTCAAATCAAGCTGCTCTGCTAAGCCAGCTTGGAGTTGGCTAATGTCTATGCAAAATGTGGGATCTTGTAAAGGTCAGGTGTTATTACCCAATGAAAGTGTAGAGTGTACTGAATAAAATGAATTAGTTGTTGCAAAGCATCTAGACATTCTGGGAAGTGAGCCAGTAGGATCAGCAAATGATCAAACAAAAATAATGCTGAGTTCTTCTAGGAGAAAAAATGCGAATGTTGCTGTCTTACAGCACTTTCCTGTAGCTCAAACAGCAACAAACAAGATGCAGACCAATGGGTTATAAATTCACTGTAAAGATTTATTTGCTTAAGCTGGGAGGTGGTTTGATCTGGTGGGAGGTACCTCCATCCTTTAAGGGAGGAAACCTTGTTCACTGGTTTCACTTCTGCTTTAGCCTTGCCGTGGGGAAAGGGACCCTGCTTTTGAAGGCATCAGTGAAATAAAACACTGAGGTGCAGGGAACATCATCTTCTCTTTGCTGGCATCAGTCTGCAACATCTTACTCTTTAAAGTGTCACTGACTCACTGAAATGTATTTTGCACACCCCCTCAGCTCAGTCTTATAGCTCACATCAGTAGATTCCCTGGGTTTAAGTTGAATTATAGCTCTCTTTGTTGCTGGAGCTTCTCAGTTTCAAGGAATTAGAGCTTGCCTCCAAAACTTCAACCTCTCTTCTTGCAACCCAAACTTGTGGGTCACACAGTGAGCAGGGGGAACATGGCAGCTGGAGGGACGATTGACCAAGCTGCATTCTGTCAGAGAGGAAGTCTCACCAAATGATGTGGCTCTAGCTGATCCTGTGTTGCTGGGCAGCAGGTCACAACATTTTGCAGAGCTGCCAGTCGAACTATGGAGGTGAACAAGGTGGGGGGATAGTTCTGTGCCGCTGTTATGCAGATGAGGTTTGGAGTTTCTGGGATTATCCACCCTGAGACCAAGATAAGGTTCCACCTATTTAAAAGAAACAGAGCCCAAGCCTCAGTGGGCAGAGTAAATAAGGTGGCTGATTGCTCATACAGTGATTTGCCAGCTGCTTTGGGGATAATTTGACTTAGAAATATCTCCTTGATTTTGATGTGATTTTACAGTAATTTATTGACTCATAGTGCACCATCCCACTGACCTTAACAAGGTATCACATTGGAAGGAGGAATGATACAGTGGAAAACAGCTTTGAACATCCTTCCCACAGACTGAAAGACATTTGTTAGCACACTTTAAACCTCCTTTCCTTTCCTGAAACCACAGGACCATGGGTGTAGATATCTGATTCCTCACCTAGTTGATGTTGAAATGTTCAGGTATCACAATAAAAAGGGCATATATTTACCTAAGGTAATACATTAATGCAAGGTTCTATGGAACCTCAATTTTCAAGACATGCCTTACACTCATTAATTTAATGTTAATTTGCATTTAGCAGCCCTAATGATTATATAGGTCAAGAAAACTAAAATATCTTTATTCTCTGGGGTTTTCTTATCTCCTTAGAGTACGCTCGATTTGAGGCAAAAATCCATGACCTGCGTGAGCAGATGATGAATCACAGCATGAGTTCTGGGTCTGGCTCCCTGAGGACTAATCAGAAGAGGTCACTGTATGTCAGGTAAGCAGGAAGAGCCTTCTCCTGGGAATATGTTGGCAGCTACCTTGTCTATGCCTGATGTGTGGTGTTGGTTCGGCAAGATGGGAAAGAAGTGAGGAGCTGCCTTGAAATGAACTGAGAAATGCATCCATCTTAAAAGCACAGCATCATTAATGAGAAAATTGGATAAAAACCCTGTCTGCCCAATTTGACCATTTAGAGTAATTTGCAAAGAGCATTATACTTTTATAGTGATTTGGGTTTATAAGATTTCTTAGCTCTGTCAGTATCTCAGATGGATATTGTGGAGTAAGGATGCAGTGTGTTTCTGTGTGAGGTCTTGCCCAGGCATGGAATGAGTGTTCTCAGAAAGAGCACCATTTGCCAAAACCTTTCTCTTGCAAAACACAAACTCTTATAGCTGTTCTAAATGCATGGCAATCTGCTGCTATCTCCTTGTGTATGTTTACCCTTCTATCAGTCTATGCTGCAAAGAATTTGCCATCTACCTATCAAGATCAAATGTGCAGATGAGATGGTAACCAAGCTGCTATCCATAGCGTAAATGGGGTCGTGAATAACAAAGGAATTACTTCTGTCATTTACTGGGAGCAGTGGTTGTAGTTTCATTTTGACTGTACAAGTCTCTTGCCAGACTGGGTGTTGCCCAATTGCCCCAGCAAAATTCTCACTGTTACTTACCCCTTTGGGGACTCGTGGAGACTATGGGACTCTGTCAAGTATTTTAATAATCTTAATAATTATGCTTCTCTAGGCTTTCATTTTCACTCCCCTCTTTGTCCCCTCCCTCCTCCCCATGCTCAGCATATAATTTGAAATTCCTGACAATCATGAAGTAGAGGGAAGCAATTTGTCAGCCTCTAGGCAGTGATAATTATTCACAGGGGAGCTAATTCAGGTGATAACATTGCAGAGATCCAATTAAGGCTAAATTCTACATTTTGTCATTATGTTCTCAGCATGAAGGAGTAAGGTAGCAGAGAAGCAAGGGAAAACCTAAATGTTAGCATGAAGGGTCTTATTCTAATGGGCATCAACCACATGAAGCACTAACTGGTACTGCTGTCAGAAAGAGCAATGACTAAAGGGATATGGATCACTCTTAGAAATGATGTTGCTGTTGGGCAAGGTCAGATTAGAAGTGTTGAAGTTTTCAATGCATCTCCAACCTTCTCTGACCTGAAGTAGGTTTTCTTCCAGACCAGAGTGACTTTTTTGTCAAGACCTTTGGTCAGCTCCCTGAATTTGCATTTTATGAAAAGCCACAATTGTGTGTGTAAGGATGGATAGATCCAAGCTTCCTTTCTCAAGGTAAGCTAGGAACCCAAAATGTAGGGAGTAATGGTGTGAGAAGCCCAAGCCAGCAACTACAGGTTAATTATGTGTGCACATAAAGGGCTGACACAGGGTCCTGAACACCTTGCTGCAGTTTGAACTGCAACAAAGCTTGATCCCTGCCGTGTGAGCACTGACCTGGTAAGCTCTGCTGAGAACTGAGGCTTATTAACTTGCACTCTGAGCAAAGCTGAGATATCTGTGCTGCATCTGGACTAGCCTAGCTCTTCTGTACAGTATTTCTCTCTGTGCACTGATGAGCCTGGTTTTCTGCTAGTTCATAAATTCTGGCTGTGGCTTGTCTCAGTAAGCTGCTATGCCCTGGTGCTTCACTGCAGGAGCCTTTGATGTCTTAGCTGCTTATCTAAATGGCAAACTTCCCAAACCACAAATACAAAACCTGCTCTTTTATTCCAGAGTCGTTCTAACAAATACCCCAATCCTCTGAAGCAGAAAACCACAAAAGCCTCAGTCACTTTTGTTAGCATTTACTTTTTTCACTCAGACCCTCACAATTGGCTGTGTCCATGTCTGAGCAGCCTGTTTGAGAGGCTCTGTATCCTACATGTTACCATAACGTGGTTGTAGTGCAGTAGCACCTGCAGCCTTGTGCCTGTCACTGTTGGTTCAGTTCACATACACTAATTACAAAGGTAGCTTATGTCTGTGTTAGGCACTAAGGAAAAATAAATGTGGGCTCAGAAATGTACTTGTTTTCAGAGATGAACATTTTCTCTTTATGGATACTCTTTACTGGCAGGGCCCATGTGAAAAGCTAGGATCTAGCATTTGGTTTCTATTTTTACAACTCAGGACATTTCTGTTTCAATGGATTATTTTAGTCAGCATGTGCAAGAGAGCTAGAGGCAAATGACCATATATTGTTGTAAATCTCTAGCTGTAATGCCAAGTTTATGATTCAAGTTTGTTGTTTTCCTTTCTTTGGGATGTAGTGATTTTGCTGTCCTTCACTGAGTACAGCAAGCATGGTTATTTTTTAACCAGAAAGCTGAAATGAAGCAAATCACTACAATTTAGGCAACATAAGGAATTAAATTAAGATACAGATAGGTTGTAATAATTGAAAATAAGTATCATTACCTGCTCATAGAAAAGCCAACAAAAGAGAGTGAGAAAAAATAAGGCTACAGTTATGCCAGTGGTTGTGGAGTTCATTGGATGCAAGGGTTTCTTCTTTACCTTACAGTCTATGATTTCCCCATCAAGCCCCTACTAAAAAAGCATAGCATTGAGATATGTGAAAGAAGCTACATTAAATTAAGTGAGGCAAAATGTAATATGGAGTTAAAGGGTTGAATGTAGGACTAGAAGTAGGAGGCTCAAAGCAGTTAAAAGTCTCACTTCAGGAGTGTGTACAACACAGGAAAGAGATCAAGAATTATTTGTTCAGAAAAACTGTGTAGCTCTTTGACATGAGATCTTTTTATCTCTGCATACTCTGGTGTTTCAGATTTGCATTAGTTTTTTCTTTCTTTATCCTAGTCTGTCTCTCTGACACCTCCTGGAATATTTCCCACAAATTCCCTGATTTTTTTTTTTTTCAGTACTGCCTGGTCCTTTTGTATCACAGATCCTGTATATCTTTTTCAGATGTCATCAGAGAGTCCACAACACTAAAGGCAAAGTATGAGACTCCAGGGGAGAATGGAGCAGTGGGAAATGCTTTTAATCCTTTTGGGAGCTCACAACTTCTTTGTCACTAAATCTGTTGAGGAAAAGAAATACATAAAAAAATGCAGAAAGTGAGAGAATAGATAGGAAACATAGAAAATGTTATTATTCGTGCTTTATTTGGTGGCAAAAGTGAATGAATTTAAATTGAGTTCACTAACTGCAATGATAGGCTAAAAAAAATCTGCTATTATAATTTTTAAGTCATTGGAATTCAGTCATCAGCTCATGATCAACAAGGAGAGTAAACAAACCCATCACCAGCTAAACATTGTGCTATATACATTCATAGCAGGGTCTTATACAAATTCTTGTCTTTTTGTCTTTTTAGCTCAAGGTTTTAAAACCTGCTCTTGTAAGATTATATATTTTTTTGTCTTGAAATAAATACAGACTTTGCTTTGTCCTTCTAGGTCCATATCAATAGTCAGATTTTTTAGGTTACATGTGGTTGCTGTTGCCACTCTTAGGAAATGCCAGATCATGTTATTTAATTCACAGGCTATGGAACATGACAGGCTTTTGAAGAGTTAAGCATCAGGGAAGTACAGTCCTTTTAAAAGTTTGTTGAAATGGAGCAGGCACTGAAACTTTAACTTGCAAGCTTTGGAGGAAACTGAGAGCTTAAGTGGTTTTCCTGTTGTTTTACTAGATTATTCCTGAGCTTAAAATACTTGTGTTAGATTGCTGAGGAGAAGAGTAGATGCTTCAGTAATTGCTGCAATACATGCAAAGAAAAGGTTTTCAGGAATTATCTGGCATCCAAAAGTGCCATCATAGTGCCTGGTTTTGGTTTACAGATGAAAATTAGTGAGATACACTTATAATAAACAGTCACTGGACCATTTAAGCTTTATTCAAACCAGACAACTTCTGAAATAATGTTTATATTTAAAAATTTGTCTAAAGCCACAACCAGGCTGCCAGAGGTGCATCACTCTGCAGAAATAGTTCAAAAGCTTCACCCCCCCCAGCCCTTTCACCGCCACTTCTCTGTTGAAAATCCATTCAGTGCTGTCAGTGACCAGACATGATTTCACCTCATCAGGGCTCCTTGTTGCTGTGTATGAAAGGACTGCTTGAGCTTACTGAAATGCAGCTATTTTAGCTTCAGCACTACTGTCAGATATATCAGTACCAAATGAATGGTACAGTTGGCTGTAAGTGTGGGGATGGAAATCAGGGCTGGGGCAGGACTGCAATGTCAGAAGAAGTGGTTCTGAAGCTGCCTGTGGTTCTGAAGCTGCCTCTCCACCATGTAGGGGGGAAGAACAACACTACAGTGGGAAGGGCTCTTCCCAATAAGATGAAGAAGCTCACAGTCAACCTTTTTATTTCCAGTCCATGTTGCACTATTTATAAAAAATGTGCACGGTGCAAAGGGGTGCCCCTTAGTTCACTACATTTTTGTCTTCTTCTAACTGGAATTAGTGCTAAGCATTTCATAGCTGTGATAGATATGAGCCATACAAACACACATAATTATATGTTAAAAATGTGTGTCTTCTGGTTCATTTTTTTATTGAGCCATGAGGAAGAATCTGGAGATTAGACGTAGCATCAGCAAAAGGGAAGTCAAAGCTGAGGTACTTTGGTACTTTACTCTCATTCCCGGCACACTGGATTCTCCAGTAGGTATTAGACACCTTTATACACATTTTCTGAACTTAGAAATTAGTGTGTTGCTATATCATAGATTCATGGATGGGTTGGGTTAGAAGAGACCTTAAAGATCATCTGATTTCAAACCCCTGCCATGGACAGGGACATCTTCTGCTAGGGAGACTGATTTTCAACAGATCACAGAAATTCTCAGTTATTAATTTTTCAGAGCTACAACTGAAATTTGGTAGAGGCAGTTTGTGAAGATTGAATCTGATATCCAGGGCTGGTTTTATGCAATGTCTGTTGCAACCACCGTTCAGTCTCCCTGTCTTCTCTGAGGCAGTGAGGCCTCACAAGCTAGTGAACATCAGGTCAACATGGGCAGAATTATCTTGGGAATCTGCACAGCCAGTTGCAATGCAGTCTGAAATCCACCTGAGAAATGCAATTCGTGGAGACATCATGGTAGTGAAACCTGAACATGGACTGGGTGATGGATAGATCTAGCTTGTAGGTCTGGAAGGAGAAATGCAGTGAAGAGGTAATTGCACCATGGGTTTCCAGAAGGAGGTACTGAGGAAACCAGAGAGAGGTATGAAAGGATCATGATTAAATACTCATAACAAGGAGAGAGAATGTGGTTTTTTTGATTATGTGTATGTATATATAGAAAGAAAAAATCCAAATAGATACGTTAGCTTTAATTACACGCTATATCCACACACATTGCAAAAATCTTCACTGAAGCGAGTTGCCTGGTGTCTCTCTTGAGTCAGTGGACTGCACTTGGCACTTTCAGAGTACAATTCATGTCATCCAGAAGTAGACATCTAAAATTGCTCAGGCGAATCATGCCCTAAAAATGTCTCTTTCTCACACTTGAGTGGACGGAGCCTCAGGTGATTAGCTGAGATGTAAACATCAGTATTAGAGACATTTCAAGTTGTGTGACCTGAATCCCATGCACACTTTCTCCTTTGCTCTCTCACACACACAAAAGTGTTCCTGTGCATATCTAGGAGCTGTAGCATCAGGCTTCCGACTGTTGGCTGTGCATTTTTCTGTGACATAGCTTGGAAACACCAACACTCTTGTTTAATTGGGCTGGTTTTTTGCCCATATTCTTATTCCCCAGGATTCCTTCTGAATTCATTTGTCACTTTAGTTAGCACTGCTGAGGATCCACAGATAGTACATGGTCATCAAGCTGGATGAGTTTATGACTCCGGCAACTGGGAGCATCCAAACTGTAGTTCCTTTCGGGTTTTGCAGCACTGTAGGTCAGTGCAGATTTCTGGAGAGCAAATGTGAGTGAGCTTGGCACCTAGACATTATTTTTTGTGGTTTTTTTAGTGAGGAAATAGCCATAGCTTACATAGCCATGCCTGTACCTTAATGGCATGATAGAACTATTAGAATTTCTTTTACTGAACAGTAAGTGGAGGAAAATGAAATTTTAGTACAGTTTTTTCACTTACCTCAGACTCCTAGGCAATTGAACGGTCCAAATTGTAGGACAGAATGGAAACATGCATTCAGAAAATGTGTCATAAATGGCATAATGCAGATATCTTTGGAAATGGCCAGATAGGTATGCACACAAATTCAGTTTGTGAAAGGGCTTATTGGACTTGAAATTCCTTTTCAGACTGGAAATGTTGGAATGTCACTCATTTCACATGTCCTGGTTAAGAAAGAGTTTGTGAACTCTGAGATATTCAGTTACTACTTTTTAACAGTTCTTTCTCTGATTCCAGATCCTCCTGGCACAAATATTCTCCCTGGCTTCAGTGAGAGCTGCTCAGATTCAGAACCAAGGAAATAGTGTAAATCTTTATTTTTCAAAGCCAGGAGGGTCACTGTGTGCTTTGGAGACCTTTTCCCCAGGGGGACATTCAAGAGCTGAACTGTATCACTGAGTAACTGTTCACTCAGGTCTTCATTAATTATCAGGAGCATTGAGGAACTGAGGAGGATGAGGGATTTGCTGGGATATGAGAATCATCTAATACAATGGGAAATAAAGTAGTTGTTATTTATTGCACTGAATTTCATGTTTAAAGAAAAAGCATCTGGCTTACAGGACGTGATTATCTGTAAAATGAAAAAGGAAGATGAAACCAACTCTTGTCTTTGGCAAAGCAAATCTAATATTTTCTTACAAAATACATCCTGTTTATATGCTTAGAGGCATTTGCAAAAAATATCATGTTCATCATTCTGCTGCTAAGAACAGAGCAAATGAGAAATTAAAAATTTCAACTGAAAATTGAGGAACAGAGGATATCTGGAGAGAAACTGTTTTGTTGGGGGTTTTTTTAAGGTGGCCTCTCGGTGTCAGTGGGAACTGTGAGCATTTCGCACTTCTTTATATTATGCCTCTGAAATTTTCCCAGGTCCTTAACTGAAGTGTTCTAAGACTCACAATGCTTATACCACTCTCAGCTGAATGTGAGAATTATTAATCTTGGACTACTCACAATTCAAAGGCCTTCAGGTTTATAGTTTGATAGCAGTCTGATGCTAAAATAATCCACTCTAAAATGTGATGCTGTAAATATAACAATATGTCTCACCGATACCCTAGGCCTGTGAAAATTGACATATTTGATAGACAGTCAGTTGAAACTATTACCCACCTCACAAGCAATTACAGTTTTTGCTAACAGTCACTGCAATTCTTATTCATCTGATACTTTTTTGTGTTGATACTAATGAGCAGTTAAGAAAAAATGATGTTTGTTTGCAATTCTTCACAACGTTTCACAGACAAAGACGAAGCAGTTAATGGAGAGTGAAAACTGAACATGTAAACACATCAGTCAAGCAGTCTCATCTCTGTGTCTGACACCAGCTCTCTCCTTCACATCTTCATGTTGATCATTTCTGCTGCTCTTAGCTACCGGCTGGGTACTGAGTTCAGCCAATGCCTCCCCGAGATGCAGTGCAATGCATCGTTAGCTGCAGCATGAACCAACAGCCCAGCAAGCCTTTTATCAATGGGTGTTTCTCCAGCTGAGTCAAAAAGGGGGCAAAAGCAGTTTTATTTCTATGTGGTTGTGGCTTTGCAAAGCATTGACTAGTTTGTGTTCAAAATTATGAGGTATTGTACGTGGTACTGAGCACCTGGAAGGACAGAGCTCCTTGTGAATCAACCACAGCCTGGAGGAATCTGAGATAACATGTTCTGCCTAAAGTTCAGAATAGAAACCAGAATATAAAGCAGCTCCTTTTCAAAGCCATTGTTGCCTAAGTCATCTTATCTTTATATCTTCAGTAAAATTTCTGTGTATTTAAAATAACTGTCTCAGACCTGGAATCGTGTTCTCAGTGCTGAATTATTAGTGCCTGGTGTGAAACAGCTTTTCTATTAGCAACTTCAATAGGCATAAATAGTACATAGTTGTGGCCATTTTTCATATTGTTCTGTTTCGTAAGTTATTAAAATAATGTCCCAGAACAGGTAATGTGCTTGACATGATGTCTGCTCTACAGAAGCAGCACACCTTTTTCTTTTCTCAAGAGATGCCTTAATATCTTTTCATTGCACATATATTGTGCTGTTCCATTCCCTAGAGGGACTGCCTGCTTTCTGCATCAGAGAATAGAAAGTGTCAGCTAGGATAATATCCAAGCCAAAAGATGATGAGGATGAAGATCTTGGCCTCATGTGGGAATAGGATTTGGTTGAAATTTTTATAACTAAGATAGACACAGTTTCAGCCTCGTTTCTAAGCAAAAATCTGAACATGAGCCATCAGTGCAGGGTGGGGACATGAAAGTGAAGATAAACTGTCTGTGGCTTAAAATGGCTGAAAGTGAGTCAGCAAAACATGCATTTAAGCTGTGTCTGTTCTCTGTGAAATAGCAGTCTGATCCAACAAATAGTTGCTTATGATGTTTCCATGTCAACAGCTATTATAGGACACCGTCAGTTTGTGCAGCTCTCAACTGGAAAAGTACAAGGCAGTAGCCTAGACCACGAATATAGAGAAGAGAGCCTATTGAAATAAAAGCTTGTGTGAGTACAGTCAAAGCTGGAAATCTAAATATGTGTGTTAGCACACAGAACAGTGGCTAATGTGGGAGAAAGATGCCCTATTGAAGACTTTTCTACCTGAAATCTTGTAGAGAAAAGCCACAAAGCCACTATAGAACAGGCTCTCCAAATCAGCTGTGTTGAAACAAAGCTGAGAAAAGTGTGAAACAGGACAAAGCACTGCTGGAAAAGGTAGTGGGAATCTGCATACAAAGTTCCTTTCAATAAAGACAAATGAGGAGGATCTTTGGTCTCACTGCAAGGAAGTCCATCTATGGAGTGGGAGCCCTGCCAAGTTAAGTGAGGAGGATAAGTGGGGCCAGTAGTCTTTTCTGATCCTTTTACTTCTCATTAGAAATAGAAATTACTGTAATTATGGTGTGGTGAGCCTGGGAGGATCTGGGGAATTGCCTGCCTGAATTGGGGATCATATGGAGCTCCTCAGGAACTCCATTTGGTCCATTTGCTGCCACCCCCCTCTTATAACAAGAAAAAAAAAGTACTAATCAGGTCCTCCCAGGCTTCACTGACATCCTGTTGAGTAAGCCCTGGTTTAGATGCAGCTACTTTACTGTTTCTGCTGTGAGTGGTGCCTGTGTGGCAGTGGTTGATAATTAAAGGTGGTGTCCAAGGGGACCCAGCTCAGTGTGCCATTCCCAGCAGGTCTTGCACTACTTGCCCCATCTCTGTCCCTCTTGCATACCAGTGTTGACAAGTAGGATTTGATCCTCTCCAAACATGCTTCATATCCAGAACAAATGGAGAAAAAAGTTATTTGAGATTAAGACAGCTGTGTGTGTGTGTACATCTGCATTCTGCTGTGTCTCCAACTTCATCTCTTGAGAAGAGTCTGATTATGTGTGGCTCATTCTTCTCTTAAAATCTTCTTACACTAATTGCTTTATCTATTAACTTAGCAAGTAAAAGGAGACTGTCAGAGTTACCTGGTGAAGAGTTAGCCAGATGTTCCTCACCAAATAGAAATTATAATAATTAAACATTCATCCACTTTCCATAGATTCTATTTCTTATGCTTTTTAATTGACCTTACAGGTAACCACATTCCTTCACCTGATATATTAGGCTGCTACAATCATCAACACACCTGCTTAGCACAGCATAATATCTACTCCTATACAAAGCTCTGCTTACAGAGAAGGCAATAACACTTTGCTATTTCTACTCCTACATCTTCCTGCTAGTTGTTTCAAAGGGTCCTGGCATAGTGGGCAGCAGCTGAAAGCCTTGGGAAAAAATTAGGGCAGAAAAAGTTACTTAACAACATAGAAGGCTTTGGGGGTTTTATAACCTCATATTTCTAACCACTTAGATTTTAGTTATGTGAGGTTGGAATAGTTTTTACCTTAGTGTGCTGCTAATGATACCTGTCCTTCCCATTTCCAAAAAGTATCAATATTTATTGCACTCTGGGAGCTGGAAAGGTCTGTAATCTTTTTCTATTAAAAAGCTCTATCTCTGCAGACAGGCCTTTTCCTCTTGATGTGCTTGAAACATTTTAGAGTCCAGGTAGAGGCTGCCCTGGACTGTAGTAATTACTTCTTTCAGCAGAGACTGTAGGACAGTTTGGAGAGAAAAGTATCATAGGTTGTCAATGACAAAATGAAAGCACAGGCTAATGGCCATCAAGCAGTATTTTGCCACTTTCTTGCAGATGGTTCAAGATTCAAAACTGTATTTCAGTCCTTTCTGCTGTTCCCATCTGTGACATGACTTTGTCTGTCATGTTCCATTTTCCTGAGAATACTTCAGGAACTACTCTTGTAAAAGAAGTAGAGCTTAGATTTGAAAAATGTCTATGGTTTCTTCATGTATTTATAGACAAGGAAACAGGTTTCTTTGTGAACCCATCTTGAAAACAGATTGAGACTAGACAGTATCAAAATAATTTTCAGAAGCACGGCAAGAAACAAGGTAGAAGTGATGTTTCTAACAGGGTTTGCAGATTCCAAATGCAATTGCCCTTTCAGTACAAGCATTGAAAGTTATTTTTCCTTTTGTATGCTGGCTGGCAGAGCATTGATCCATGGAGAGCTATTGTGACAAGAAGGCTCTGCTGCAGTGAGAAGCTGTGGATGTAATCTCTCAACAGATATCCTGGAAAGTAAATTTGATCTCAGAGTCACTCTGCCCAGTGTCCCATTGAGACATGACATTACAGACACATTTTTATGACATCCATTTGTTAATAATTCAATAGCAGATTTATCACATTATATTGTTTAGGGCACTGGTGTCTGGTCCTGATTTCCTACCCGGTCTTCTTTACAGAAAAAAGATTGAGCTACAGGAACATTTTCAAGGTCAGAACCAGGTTCCTAAAACCTCTTCTGGAGTTACGAGTTACGGAATGACTTCAGTGCATGGTGCTTCTTCAGATCTCATTTATACAGCTCTCATTCTGCTTAAGTTAACCCCAACTAAACTGCAATTAGGGTCTCTACTCAGTCTTTACTCTGGTTTCAAGTCAGAATCATGAGATGTTCCAGGAGTAAAAATCAGAATTCCTCTTTCATCATTGGTATTTAGATGTGGATTCATCTTGAAAGCCTTGTGAACTTTAGCAGGTCTTTCAGCAAAACTGAACTGGACATAAATTTTCTTCATAAGTCTTTGACAATCTCTTCACCTACTTATACTTTAATAATTAATTAGAACACCAGTAAGAAGAACAAAATATGAATAAATAGATGTGGACCATGAGACACTTCATACCAATTTCTGTGTTGGGCTTACTATCTGGCCAAATCTAATGGTTACTACTAGAAGATGATGGCTCAGTTTGCAGTCCCCAGCTCACCACATCTCCTGCTGCAGGTGCAATTACCACAGATCATTAACTCTCAAACAAAAAAAAAAAAAACAGATATGAAACCTGGCAGCTAGGTGAGTTTCAGTGGTTTAGTGGTAAATAACTCTACTTTCCTGTAAATCTGATCTCATTCATCAAATGCCTGATAATTTCTTTCAATATCTGAATCATATGCTGTCTTTTCACACAGGCCAAGGAGTATGACCTTTTATTATAGCTACTGTGTTAGTGAAATCATCTTTTTTTAATTGATGGTTTCAGGATTGTAGTGTACTTTAATTTGTATTATTTCTTGATGTTAAAATTCAGAATATGTTTAAACAGAACATGATTAGAAATACTGGGTTTTCTTTTCAGTGTCCTCAGTGATCAATTTATCTGCCTTTGTCTGTCTGCTACACCACCAGCAGATAGTCATTCATTTAGCAATGCATACGTATAGGTTTCCTTCAAGAATATCTAAACAATTTAAAATTTTGGATAAAATTCGACAGATAATTTTGGCTTTAATGAGGATTGCAACAGCTTTGGCTGCAAGAAGTCTGGAGAAAAAGATTGTAAAAGAAATAATCGACAGACAGGATGTTTTTCTCACTGAAAACGTGAAAGAATAGGCAAAGTGACTGAATTAATGACTTTAAAATTATTCAGCATAATGCAAGGATCATGGCTGAATTTAGCCTGTAGAAAATGGGGTTATTTTTCTCTCAACAGAGTATGAGAGTCTTGTTTGGTAGATGGATTTTCAGCTACTTTAGTTTTAATTTCTCTATATTGCCATCCTAAAGACATCAGGCTTGGACAGACATAAGAATATATTCCCTTCTAACGTGCACAGCGTGCAGAAGGATTAAAGTTTCCTCTCCCTAAACTTCTTACTTGCTGTAATTTCCTTGCTTCAGTGCAGTAGCTTTAATTTGCATTAAGATGAGGAAAGGAAAATCCCTACTTTGTTTGTTGGAATTTGA
This sequence comes from Rhipidura dahli, assembly GCA_013399225.1. Lineage (NCBI taxonomy): Eukaryota > Metazoa > Chordata > Aves > Passeriformes > Rhipiduridae > Rhipidura > Rhipidura dahli. Next base: position 604,042 of record VXAC01001104.1, on the reverse strand, counting down.
GTTTTTAGGGAAGGACACTTCAATTATACTCAGATTTCAGTGCTGCTTTTTTAGGAAATTTTATAAAATATTAAGCTGCTGCAGTTGTACTTTTAGTGTTCCATCTATGGAAATGCACCACTTACCCCAGCATGTTGCACAAAAGATTTGCACTCATTTTTCTACTTGCCTTGAGTTCTAAATATATTCCAGAGCAACTGGGGACATGAGTTTGAAAGGGAATTTTGTTGTCTTTGGGAAGAGCAGATAGATAAGTATATGAAATTTGGGAAAGACTGTAAATTTATTTATTCAACACTCCATAATAATGATGTCTTCTACAAAATCAGTAAACCCCATCTGCATTCAATATAACCAGTAATGTGGAGTAAATTGAGGAGACATACACTACCATAGCTCAGACAAAAATCTTAGTGATAGCAAGAATTTTACTCCAAGTTACTGTTTAGAAGGTCTCTGCCTGTTAAAAGCACACAAAGAATTTTCCATCCTGTCTGAGTTCTTTCTCCAGAAAGAAGAAGAAGATAAGTGGTATCATGCTGGAATTGAGTAGCTCAGATTCTGCCTTGATTTAGGACCTAAAGATACACATTTATATTGTTAGAGATATTAGGTGATGCAGGAGCACTACAATGAGCTGCTTGTTCCTTGTAGGACACCCAAGTGCAGTTATTGGAGATAAATAGATTTTGAATAAGTCGTCTCAGAATCAGACAAACTCTGATGAGTCTGACATCAACTTGTATCTGAGATTTCTGAATTTGATGTGTGAAAAGAGGTTGGTTGGGGTTTTTTGTACTGCAGCCTGAATGGAAGTTTTTCTAATGGGATCACAAGAGTACATCTAATGCTTCAGGTTCAGGTCAATATGACTGAGGCTCTGGTAGTACTTTTATGATGTGTCATAAACAAGAAAACCTCAACAGGTTTAAGAAATGGATGATCCAGTCTCTCTCCCCCTGACTTCTGACATATTATTAAGGTACTGGAACAAAAAATCATGAGGAAAACTCCATTGACAACACATGACTATATCCATTCCTTTGAAAGCACGACATGTACCTGGCCTTCCATCCATTTCTGCTATGAGAGGCAGAGCAAAAGCAAAAATAAATCTTTGGTGTTTTCAGTGCTGTTACTTCTCTGCAGAGCTGTAGCTTTTTGAGTCATGGACTTGTTTTTTCAGTCAGCAAAAAGGGAATATTTCCTGTAATTGTGTCTTTATTACATACCAAAAAGACTACACCCACAAGAGAGATTCAGGAAAGCAGCATGTATGCTTTCTTTGAGTACTGCTAAAAAGTACATCTGCTGACTTTTAGGTCAAATACTTCAGTAAGATTCTCTCTGAGTGATCTTTCTACCAGAAACTTTGCAATACTCAAAACATTCACTCAGAGTGAAACACTGGATATGTTTTTCATGTTGTGTTTTACCTCTGATCACACTGGTAATAGGACATGGGATAAAGAGCATTTAAAAATGTCAGCTCTGCAGACTGTTCTTGGAAAAATGAAGTACCAACAGAAGTAATTTAGTGTAATTAGATCTGGAGAAGTTCTTGTATGAAAATATAAATACTTTTTAAATAATCATGGTAGGCTGGGACTTAAAGATTCTTCATTTCTGTGAATTATTTTTTCATAACGTTTACACAGAATAATCATCCCCAATTACAAGAATAATTGAAACTTTATTTGAGATTATTAGCTAATTTTAGAATTTATTTTCTGATTTCTTAGCATTTTTCACTGATGAAAGTAGTCATCCACCAGCAAGGCTAAAGTTTCCTCTACCAATATTTTGCCTGACATAGGCTTCCCTAATGGATGATTAATGGGAAATTTGCCTTGGTAAAATAAAAAATTAGATGTTTACAGTTTTGGGTTGCTGAGCAGTGATGTTCTGTAGAAGGGGGCTGTTCTTTACATTTCCCAAAGTCCTATCAAATTGTACCTCGTGCTTTTTTGGAGGGAGAGCATTTACTGTTTAACTCCATTAAGCTGCATTTGCAGCTTAAAATTACAATAATGGAATAGAATCATAGAAAATTTTGGGTTGAAAGGGACCTTAGAGACCATCTGTGAATTCCATCCCCCTGCCATAGGCAGGGACACCTTCCACTAGACCAGAGTGCTTAAAGCTTTGGCTTTCCCAAAACCAACCTTTACATGCTTAGGCAAGGTTTCTAAATTCCTCCTGTGAGCTGTCCCTGTATCCACCCCCATGTACTCATCAAGCATCTCGCAGCAGTATCTGCCCAGTAGATCAAATTTTTTTAATAGTTTAAGTTGCATCTTTCCTTTACTCATGTTTTATCTGTTCTCTCTACATTAAATCACAGAATCAGTAAGGTTGGAAAAGACCTCTAAGATCATTCTGTCCAACCATTAAACCAGCACTGCCAGGTCCACCTCTAAACCATGACCCTGAGCACCACATCTACATAGTTGGTGAACTCTTCCAGGGACGGTGATTCCACCATTTCCCTCTTCTGCAAGATAATTCCATCGTGCCTTTTTTTCTGCTCTAATTGGTTGACATACATGAAATATGCATGTAAACTGAAATTATTAGCATCACTCTGTTGTGTTCCTGCTCTACTTGTCTCTTTCATGTTGTGTTTGGATGGTTCCAGCTCTCCACATGCTTCTCCACAGTATACTGCAGGTACCTTGGGGAAGTTTCCATTAGTTCTTTGATGGACTACAGGCAACTTGTTAGGTAATCTATTATCTAAGACCTCATCAGTCATGCTTTTCAGCTCTTTATTCCTTTAGTGGCACAACTACAGTCATTACATTTCACATCTTTCAACCCTTCACAGCCATGCTTTTGTGTTTGTCTGGCACTCCGAGTGAAGGGTACTAGATTTTGGCTGCCTAGGTCACCGGCTGAAATGCACAAATCTAGAAGACGTTCACTGTGATTGTAGTCACAGACATCTATTATTTGGGGGGCAAGTGAGAAGCAAATGAGTGAGAGTTGCCACTGCTCAGTACTTGTTCCCTAGAGCAGAGTTTTGTAATTATAGTCCATCCCTTGATACACATTTCCACTCTTGCAGTCAAGTTGGGTATTTCGACTGAATTGTTCTAGATTGATTTGGATTCAGTTATTTCTGCATTTCAGAAAGAATGGGATTACACTTCCCTAAAAGATTACTCCATTCAGGTCATTGCATCAAGATGCAAATAAACGGTAATTGAAAAAAATACACTTTTATCAGTGATGGATTTTAGTGTTACAAGAATTCTGCTAAACTGAATCACATCACAATTCACTTTGCTATAACAAGAGCATCACAATAAATTCTCATCCATTCAGTGATCTGGCCCGTTCTCAAATTTCAAAAGACATCAGTTAAAACATAATTAAACCATCATGAATGCCTTCTGCTTCTGGTCTCTCTTCTCCAGTAATTCACCCCTCATTATTAATTAAGTGGGATGAGGAAACAGATTAATTTTAACTGCTTGAAAACATATTCTTACACCTAATACAATATATAAATTATGGTGTTTCAGCAGCATTTCTTTCAGATTCATCTTAACTGGAAATGAAGAAATGCTTAAATTGCAGCAAGGCATGGTAGTGTAATAGTCCCCACATTTTAATGTTCTGATTTTTTCAGGCTCCCCCAGACCTTTGTAATAATAAATCTTGCCATTGCTGTCCCATCACTCCTACCTTATTTTAAATCCTCATCCCTGTCCTTATGCTCTGTAGGCAGGCGATAATCTCATTTTATTTGGTAAGTCTCTAGGTTTTGTTTTGTAAAACTCAGAGATGAGCTGCTCCTTTTAATGACAGGGAGCAAAATAAGTGAGCTTTGAGATAATCCCATTTGGTGACAGTCTGTGAAAGAGGGTAATGCATTTTTTTAGAACTTTCCCAGTATTTGGCTTATTGTGTTATTTGTGCATCAAATACTGTTCTTTACCTCTTTTTTTTATCTCTTAAGGGAAAGAGTAAGAGACTTCTTTCCATGACACCATTTTTCAGTGAAGTATTGATTTATTTTCATTGATCTCACTGCATAGTGTTTAAGAAATTGATGTTGCCATTCAGTAACATGTCATACTCTTGTTCTCCCTCAAGTCAGTACAGAACAGGTCAAATCTTGAACCAGCACTTTCCATTCTCAATAGTTTTCAGTGTCACCCAAGGAGAGTTCTTGGTCCAAGTAGAGAATTTAGAGCTATGTATAAAAACATTGCTGCTGTTTGATGGGGGGAGAAACTTGGAAGTGACTTTGCTAAAATGCTAAAAGCATTTTCCAAGGTGGCTGTAGGAAGAAGCAATCCTCAGGGTGAGGATGCAGAGGCGAGGGAGCAGAACTGACTCAAAATTGCCAGTAGAACTGATGGAAGTGCACTCCACTTCCAAGCCATTTTATGAGCTACAAGAGCCCAGCTCTGGCATCCCAGCATCTCATGATGGTCTGTAAAGGGTGATCCAAGGTGCCCAACTTAGTTACATAAATTCTGTGTACCGTAAATGGAAATGTTGAGTAAGGAATTCAGTTTTGCTGTGCTAAGCAGGGACGTTGGCCAAATGCATCCTTAATGGAGCTCCCTTACAGAGTGCAGCAACACCTTAGGGATGGGCTGAGTTCAAACATGCTGCCCTGGATTTAGTTTACAAAAAAAAACTAAATTCTGGAATATATCTGAGTTCTCCTTCTGGCTGAAAGCCTGTTTTCAGTCTCTGTATTAGGTACCAACTCTTCAGGAATTTGAGACCAAAGTTCCACAAATGAGGATAGGCACTTTATTGAGCAGCAAAGCTGTTTAAAATATAAGAGGAAGAAATGGTGGTGGTGATGATGTTCTTCACGTTTTGCAAAACATTCTGACAAGAGCATATCCCTTTTCCCTGCATTATTGCTGTTTCAGTCAAAGCCAACCTGGGTCATTGATGACAGTCAGGATGGCTCATTCACCACTGCATTCCTCAGACTCCATTCCTTCTTCTAGAAACTAGAAAGTTTCTCCCAAACTTTCACCATCCTGACCCTTCAGTCACTGTGCTTTTCAAGAGAAGAGGTGAGAAATGTCCTTTCCAAAAATGGCTACCTGGTGGTTAAGACACTTCAGAGTGATGAGAGATGAAGATGAGAGACTTCTAGATTTGAATCCCATCAGTGTGCTAAGGAAACTGCATTTTTATCTCCCACTTCCTCAGACAGTGGTGTGGCAAAATCTTGAATTTCTCATACTCAAGTAAGTGTCTAGCTACCAGACTATTAGAAAAAGGTAAATATCATGTCTGTGGTTTTGAATGGGATTGGTCTTTCCTGTTGTGGTCTTTCTGCTTTCACTTTTGTATATGTTTGTTAGGCCTATTCAAAGTATAGTAATATTTAAATATATAAAATAAGATTAAATGCAGTCGGGATGTTTCCCTGTCTTGAATGTGAATTCCATAAATGTTTAAGTGAGAGAGAGAGACATCCAGCTTCTCACAAATTCGTGAGAATAAATGTAGTCTAAAACACTTGGTCCACTGAAGGAGCAGAAACTCTGAATTTTGCAATAGGGCTGTGGTGCTTAAAATGTTCATTTTAGGCATTAAAAATGATCAGTCTGAATCCTACTTTCAGCTTTGAGTAACCTATCAGTCTCCAGTAAGTTTTATCATGGACTGTATTCAGTACCTTTTGCCTTACTGTACTTCAGGTGAATATCAAAGATGTGAGATTAGATATGGTCCTAATTTTCAGGATTGTCTGAAGCTTTCTGAATAGCAACCATCAAGAAAGTCCAAGGCAATTGCAATCACAATCATAGCTGCAACTAAAATAAATCACATGCCAGCCTGGAATTTCACATTGCTGGAGCTGCCATTTTCTTTTTAAGAAGCCCTTAAACTAGGAGGCTATTTCAAAGATAATATCAGTGATTAGCAAAGAAAGTATCATAGTTAATTTGTGAGCCACATTCACGTGAATGAATTCATTTCACTCCAAAACAGGATTTCCACCTGCTGCAATATGATATGTTACATATGGCTTTACCTCACCGACAAAATGATATTATTTCTAAAAATATGTTTCTGTGGCACAATTCTTTGGGCATGACTGTGGAAGCCAGATAATCTTGCAGGCCACTTTGCACCCAGGGCCTTGATTTCTCACACTGCACTGCTCGTTTACTCCCAAGCTCTCTGTGAAGCAAACTAACTGGTTCCCTTAGAGGCCAAATGTGGAGAGCTTGGTTTTAGTTCACTCTGGAGGCTTCAGTGGGCAGAATGGATATGATATCAGCAGTCTGGATCCCTTTGTATGACACAGCCTCTCAGACTTTTGCTCTAGGAGATGTCTATACACCCTCATCCCACTCGATTAGGACATGCAACTCTATTCTGCTGTCATGCTGTAAAATGTCCTGTGAGGCTACAATGCTCTGTATCCATTACTTCAGCCACTTTTCAGAAGAAGAACACCACAGTTATCAACTGATCATTCCTTGGGGCCAGAGGTTGTGACATGGGCTCAAAGCAGCCCTGAGCCCAGTGCTGAGCTGTGTGCATGGTGTGTGCATGAGGGCATTAACCTTGGACACTGAGGCTGCAAACAGTTTGGCAATACTGAGCCCTCTCTGGTGCAATGTCTAACTGTGTAAATGCAGTCTAGCAATAAGGCATCTGCACCCTTTTATAATTAACTTATTTTACAAAGTGTCCTGATGCAAGAAGATCTTCACGACAACTATCTCAGTCTAGAGGAAACTTGGTAGACAGTGAAACCATACATGTGAGTTGTGTTGATTCAGATACGTCAGGGTATTTTTACATAGATGTCAAGAGTTATAAGAGCTGCGTTTTTCCCTCCAATATAATTATTTCACATATGTCCAACACATTCTGTTCAATCTCTGTCTTGCGAGGCTCAGTTGTGTGACATTTATAGTAAAGATGTACTGTTGTTTCTAATTTTGCTTCTCTTTAAAATTCTGCAGACATTGCAAAAGACCCAGCAGCTGTTGCTTTAAAATGCAGATAAGTAGGACACTATGCCACTCACGGGTGCCATCACTGCAGACCCATGTTACTGTTTTCTGTCAGCTAGAAGTTAATTGCTTCATTTTTTACCCTGTCACTCATTTACAGAGAGACAAGAACAAAGATATCTTTAAGGCATACATGCCATCTTTTTTCTCCAAGTCTTTTTTTTGCATTAACATTAGGATGATATTTCTCTTGTTTAGTTTAAAATGAAGTACTAGCAGAGGAAGATATTCCTTAAAACATTTCTTTACATGTTGTTGCTGCAGCATTTATTAACATGCAATTATAATACTTTATTTTCACTAGAAAATAAACTTTTTTAATAAGATTTGAAAAACAGTTTCCAGGAAATTTCTCTTCTGCTCATATCTTTACCCAAAGGCAAAGGGATCTAGTTTTGTAGTGGGGGAATTTATCTAAAAATGAGAACTACTTGGATAAACTGCAAGAAGAAATAGGGTACCATATGAGAACATTTTGGTCAAAATCAGTTTGGTCAAAATCCTAATATTGCTGTGGTAGGTCAGAAAGATGTGCATACATCCAAAGTCTTGTAACCTGAGCCATATTTATGTAAGTTGTTTTAATTAATGTAGGCACTAAGTCTTGCAGCAGTAAAATTCTGGTGCAAGCAAACAAGCAAAATTTACTTTTGTCTTGGAACACAGAATTAGTCCATAACATCTGTGTTTTTAGGAATATTCAGTGCTCTTACATCTGTGATGTCTTTTCAATCCTTTCGTTCAGTGTGATCACAGAACCACACAATAGCTTGGGTTAGAAGGGACCTTTAAATGTCATCCAGTTTGATCACCCTGTAGTGAGCAGGGACATCTTCAACTAGATGAGGTTCCTAATCATGCAACACTTCTTGATATTGGAAAACCAGAAGATTACTCAAAATTATCCAATAAAATTATATAAACTGCTTTGATTTAAAATTCTTAGTAACTGTGCCAAGACTTTCAAATAAAAATTAGCGCACCGTCCCTTTAAACCTAAACATCAGAGGAAAGAGAAAGGGAAGGACGTAGTATGAAAGAAGTGTTTTGATAATAACGTAAAAGTAGTTGTATCTACCTCTCAGTCAGTGTTTCTCATATCTCTAAGCTTTCTCTGAAGGAACAACTAGGTGAAGAAACAGATACGTAGACAATGACTTGCATTGCCTGAAGAAAATGGGAGTGGATCCCAGCTGTCTATGGGCAGCTGTACCACATTTGTACAAATGGGGTTTCAGCTTGAATTTCTTAGCTGGATTCAACAAATATGGCAGGATATAAACGTAAAAGTTGTCTCTCATGCAGGTTGTCACAAGCCAAAAGACAACTGTTTCAAGGTATACAGATCAAACCCAAACCCAGGGTAGGGTGAATGTGTGAAAGTGAACATGACCACCAAACTCAGGTGGACCAGAGGTCCCTCCCTCCAATTATTCTGTTTGCAATAGTGTGTGGTAGCAGGTTATCTGTGACTATTAAAATATCTCTGGATGGATTTTTCTCTTCCCTGAAAGACTTTTTTAGACCCATTTAAGTTTTCAGAGACCACAATACCTACTTGTTAATTGCATACTGTGTATTATGTTAGTGGCTATATCACACTTGCCCCCATTTTTTGGGAACAAGTGTCCCCTATTTCCTCTTTCTTGAAATCTGTAACTTCATTAATTTTATTATGCTTTTTTCTTGGTCATCTCTCTTAAAGCTGAGGAGGCTTTGTCCATATAGTCTGTTCCTGTGAGAAAATTGCCCTTATTGCCCTTTCTGCTCCTTCTTTACCTTTTCCAGGTGTTCTTTGGGATGAAAGGATCAGGACTGTCTGTAGAGGTGTGTGGGTGTCTGTATCATGGTATAATAACAATTATTTATTTTGTGTTCTTTATCAATTTCCTTAAATGGCATGTACAAATTTGCCTTTTTCACTAATGCCAAGCATTGAATTCACATTTTCCTAAAAGAATATTCAAAGTCTCCAGCACTTTTTCCCTGGGGAGTATTTGCTTACCCAGAATATATCAGTATGTAGACTTACTGAGGACTGATATTCCCCACGCTTCCCTTTGCATTTATTCACATTGAATTCCACAGAATTATGAAATAGTTTGGATTGGAAAGGAACTTAAAGATCATCTAGTTCCAACACCCCTGACATGGATGAGGATACCTTCCACTACCCCAGGTTACTCAAAGCCACACACAGCCAGTACTGCTCCAGCACCTCACCACCTTCATCATAAAAATTTTCTTCCAATCTAACCCTGACCTCTTTCTGATTAAAACCACTGTCCCCTGCCCTATTGCAACGGGCCCTGCTAAGCAGTCTGTCCCCATCTTTCTTTATAAGCCCCTTTCAAGTACTGAAAGGCCACAATGACAACTCCCTGCAGCCTTCACTTCTCCAGGCTGGACAACCACAACTGCCACAGCCTGTCCTCCCAGGAGAGGTGCTCCAGCCCTCGCATCATCTGCAGGGCCTCCTCTGGATTCACTGCAGCAGGTCTTTGTCCTTCACATGCTGGTGACCCCAGGGCTGGATGCAGCACTCCGGGTGCGGTCTCATGAGAGCAGAGGGGCAGAATCCCCTCCCTCAACTTTCTGGTCACTTCTTGTGATGCAGCCCAGGACAGGGTTGGCTTTCTGGGCTATAAGCACACATTGCCAGGTGTATCTTCAAGTGTTTTGTCATCCAGTCACTGGACATTTCATAATTCTTTTGCAAATCTTCTGAGTCAATTTTGGTTTTTCTACCCTTGATATTTCAATGTCTCTAGTAAATATTATTGCCTCATTTTTCATCACCTTTTCTAGATCACTTACAGGATTTACTCTTGTGAAGATAAAACCTCCTTTATTAACCCTTTTTTTCCTATCCTTTAAACATTTACTAATCCTTCACTGATAGAACACTGTTTTTTTCTCTTTTTCTTTACATTTCATGACATTTTGATAAAGAAGTCTGTTGTAAATTTTCTGGAAATTCTAGGTGATATTTCTGGTCCTTGAGTTTAATATTCCTGAGGAAGTTAAGCAGATCTACTTAACTTCCTTAGGAACATTAAGTTCCTTAGGAACTTAAGAAGTTAAGTTTCTCAAGTCAGATTTCATTTGCTGTCTCCCTTTAAAAAACTGGCTCAGTATTTTCCATTTCCACATTTGAGTCATTCATCTCATCCTGGTAATTTATTACTAGTTATTTTATTGATTTGTTATTAAACTTTGTCTACTGACACATCAAGTGCAGATGGTTCCACTGATCTGACAGGTCTGAAAGGCTCTTCTGTGGGTTCATCCTTAAACACATTCTGTAGTTGATTGTAAATAATTCATTTAGCTTTATTGCTATGGCCTTTTCTTTTCTCAGCTCTATTATTACACCCCAATGCCCTGTGTAATTGGTATTTAGTTTCTGAATGCTGAATGCTGCACAATCCTTACTGTAGTTATCCTCACAATTGTCCCTCGTGGTGGGGAAATGCCATCTATCCTTGCTCTGTAAAGCAGGGCCCCAGGAGAGAGACAGACTCTTGGTAAAGGGTGCTGAGTAATGGAACAGTCAGGCTTGCAGGTCCTCAAAAACATCTCCAGCTTTGAGCACAGAACCCCCAAGGAGAGATCTCACAGACTGAAAGGTATCAGCTTGAAGGAAGGAGATTAATTTGGTGCTAGAGGCTGGATTCATGGCAGGAGGTGCACTGAGTGTTGGGATACCTGCAGCAGCCAATCAAAAAGGCTGAGGAGTGGTGTGTGGGATGTTCTGACTGCTGTTGGTCTCTGTGATTCACAGCTGGAAGGCACTCCTTGCTGCCTGCCTTTTTTCATGCCCACCTCCTGCTCTAGCACTTCCTTCAGGCTGGCCATACACGAGCTGCCAACAAGCCTTTGAGGAGGTAGAAGAGTTTTGCAAAGATACTGCCAGTGGTGTTGTAAGGCCAGAACATTTCTGTTTTGCACCTTGGTTGTGGCAGGATTTGTGGTGGCACATCCTCTCCTCAGTGTCCCTGCAGAGCCAGGCTTGCCCCAGCATCTGCTGCTCCTTGAGCAGTGAGTGAACCTGGCCTGGGTCACAGGATCCTGCTGGAGATCAGCTCAAAGAAAGCACAGACGTCCCCACTGTGGCAGGCAAGAGATGCCTCAGCCTTGAGCGAAAGGGAGGAGCAATACAAACACTCAAAAACAAAGCAAGGATATTAAAAATCTCAACCCACCTCCCTAAAGACCAGTAGTGCAATGGAACTGGTAATTAGAGGCAGTAAATTATTGCTACAGCTGTGAGAGATACAAAGATTTTCAAAAGCAGTCCTGCTACTGGGAAGATTTTTTTGAAATTTTCCCTCTGAGGCAGTTGCATGCTGCAATGAGGCTTTGCTTAAAAAAGCCTTTTTCATAAAGAAGATGGTGCCTATATCTACCTTTTAAAAGAAGAGAGGATCTTATTCTTAAGTTCAAAAAAAGGATTTTAAGATACAGATTTTTGATATCATAAGGCAAAGGCCCCTTTGAAGATAAATCACGTTCCATACAGTTGATTTTTAAGGTGTTTTTAAATTCATATTTATTTCATCACACTGTGTCTTGTACTGACTTGCTTGTTTATATTAAAGAAAGAAAAAGAGGAAGTCATTTATTGCTATATAAAATCACTCAGTTTAGAGTCTTTTCACTAACTTGGTTCACTTTACAGAGCTTACTGACAGAACTGCAGGGGTACATTGTAGCTGTGGAAAAGAAACATTTCAGACTTTTCCTGGAGAAACAGATCTTTCCTTAGCTTAATGAATGACAAGAAATACTAGGTTAATGAAACAGAGACAGAAGGAAAACTATTTAGAATATAGCATTTGCTCTGCTAGTTGGATGATACATCAAACAACCAAATGTAATTTGGTCCCGTAAGGCCAGAGAGGTGAACGGTAGAGCTGGACATAGGAAAAATGTTTGGATATTGATTTGCTAAAATGATTGAAAGACTACACACTTGTGAAGCCAATGCTTTGGTCAACCTATAGAGTTAAGGCAGATCCATTTCAAAGGGGGCTTGAAACTCCTATTTACACTATTTCTGTTTAGTGCAACCCAGCACTTTTGTGCTGTGGCAGCTTTCATGTTGCTGAAGTAATATTAATTAATCTTCCCACACAGCCCTTGATAGAGGGACACAAGGGTCAAAATTTATTCAATATAACATTGACACATCCATGGAAACTCCACAGCTCCACAGTAATTGTCCCTCCCTGACCGCTATGGATTTCCCCAGCTCCCTGAGATGTCTGGCAGTCTACGGGTTGTCTGGGCAGCATTCCTGGTGCTGGGAATCACTCTCCTCCAGCTGACTGATGGGTGAGAGTCATCACCTACATGCAGGGAAAACTGTCAGCAAACTGAAGAGTTCAACCCGATTCTCCTTAAGCCACATTTTCATAATTTGTTACCCACAGATATTTCTAGTGTTTGATTATTTTGTTTTCTCTCTGGATTGCTTTATTTGTTTTTTTAAACATTGAACATTTTCCACATCCTTTTAACTGTCAGCATTAATGCAAGTCATGCAGACAATTTCAGTTTCTCACCTTCTCTATCTATTCTCCTCTATAAAGAAACACCAGTTTTGTCTTGCAGCTACCCTGGCTCAGAAGAAAGGTGCATCTAGCTGAGTGTCCTCCTGTGACAAGTGTCCTTTCTGTGGCACTGCTTAGCAGCAGATGTTTAGGGAGCATATAGGAACAGGGCACATATGGTCTGATCCTCTCCCTCCTGTTCACCACAACCTTCTCCAAAGACAGCAACCTTGCTCAGCCCCTAAATAAATCACTAAATTGCATTACTGTTTCCATGTTGGAAGTGAAAAAATATGAAGTTCCTACAGCTTGTAAATGAGGCTACAAAATATTAAAAATTCTAAGAATTGGTCTAGGAAAAAAAAAGCTTGTTGATGAATATTTTAATCTTTTACACATCAAGTGAAAGAAAAACATCTCTTCAGTCACAGACATTTGTTTGTTCACTCTCTTGCTTGTTTGTTTTTCCACAACTCTCTGGCATGTCAGAATAATAAAAAAAAAATTTTTTTTTGGTCCCTATTCTGTCATTCTGGAAGACTCAATTCATTTTGATGGCATGGGTTTTGTATAAGCAAATGCTAAATGACAGTGTAAATTATACTTCATGCTTTTCTGACAAAATGTGTAGCTTCAATAGATGCGTCTATTGAAATCAAAAACATTCCCCTCTTTATGTTCAATTTACCCATCACAGCTGTCGATATGGCCGTGTTACCACATTTTTTGAGCATGTCACAATACCCACTTTAAGTATTCTTATTTTGCCATTAGGAAAATGGACACTGAATCACAGAAATATTCACACCATTTGTACCAGCCCCATTTTTCTCATCTAATGCAAATGCTGAGAATTATTCCTTTCCCATAGGTATTTAGCTCTCTCCATTACTCTTGAGGGAGTTTAGACTTCTCTAAGAATATCTGCATTGCACCTAATTTGTTTTCCCAAAATATGAACAAAGAAAGCCCTCTCTGCTGTAATCCCATGGTTATGCCAGGAGTGCCTACACTGCCCAAGAATGGCTCAGCACTGCAGTTCCCAAATCACTTTCAACAGATTCAAGATTTTCTCAGTGTTGGTGCATGATTCTGAAGATCACCTGAAATTGTGCACAGCTTGAGCATCTCTGTACCATCCTCAGGTACCTTCATTGAGGCACTTCTAAGGCAAGTGAAGTATTTTTATCCACTACAGAAAGTGTTCTCACACACCAAAGTCTGTCATTTTCTACAGAATATATAATAAAAATTCTTGATATGCCCAAAAGTGATAAATATGGTCTAACCTCCTGTATCTGAAAATATTCCATACTTCAGTTCTTCTGAGTAGATACAGTCATAGGTAATTTAGTTTGAAGGAGATCATTCTGATGTTGTATGTCCAACCCTCCTCTCAAAACATGGTCAGAAAAGCTCTTGTCATATTTTCTCTACTGGGAGAGTGGAATTTGCTCCTCCTTCCTAGAGTGGAAACAAGGCTTGACCTCTTCCATCTTCCTTGTTAAGGACAAGGTTTGTTATTCTTTTGGAGGCATTTCCTCCGCCAAAGTGGAATGGAATGAAGGGAAGAAAATATTTCAGTTGGAAAGGACCTACAAGGATCATCTAGTCCAAAAGCCTGACCAATTCAGGGCTGAACACAAATTAAAGTGTGTTGTTAAGGGCATTGTACAAATGTTGCTTAAACACTGAAATGGACCAGCTCTCAAGGAAGCCTCATCAAATATCTCAGCAGGGCCAGCAAGCAAAATAACAGGAGGAAAGTTTTGGATCAGCCCATGGTGAATGTGACACACAAAGATATGCTTGTTAAACTGATCTTTTCTACAACTTTCCTACCTACAAGATCTTTTTGTAGGGGGCATTATTCAGTGTCTTTAAATAAGAGAGGAAAGAGGCCAGCATAACCTTTAAGCCAGTGAAGGAGTTACTGTTCATTTATAGCTGTCAGAGACATAAAGTGGGGTTTTTACCATTTTTGCCTCAGTCTTGTATTTCCTGCACACACATATCTTGCATTGTCTGGCTTGACACAATCCTTTGACTCAGACTTTGGAAGTGGTAGTGGTTTATGAGGTTTCAAACTGAGTTTTACATTCTGAAATGTGCAATTAATTTCTTTAAAATAAATTTATAGAAATGGTTTACCTAGGAGCAATGTTTGAGAAGCAACTGCACCTGTGAATTATTTTCTACTACATACAATGTGTCGTGGCACATTTAGGTCTAAGTACATGTAATCTGCTTGAAATTGGTCGGATAACTCAAATGCTAAACAAAATTTGGTTTAGGAGCCTGACTTAAGAGACTGCTAGTTTCACTTTGCTTAAACTTAAGGACATGGCTTTTACTAAATATTTCCCATCTAAATTGCTTTTTACCTCTGTAAGGGTTCATGGTAATTTTTTTTTCCTGCAGGACAGAGGAATGTCTTAAAATCAGTGTAAATTTACACCAGTATAGGTAGAAATTTGTAATGACAGGGGGAGGGAAAAGAACAATCTGGTTTTCCTGGACAATTTGGTTTTAGGCTTTTTATTGCCACAAGAATCATTTCAAATGAAGATAGTAAAAGGAAAGGTCCCAGTTGAGTTGCTTAAGTCAGAAATTACACACAGAATGAGGAGTATCATTATAGACAACACTATAAAACTCTGAGCTTCATTCATGGCAGCAGGAACTTATCCTAGTTCCTGGTTTCTCCTAGCTCCTAGCACCATCCAAGAGCAAGCAAACAATCAAAGCACTTCTGTTACTGCACCAGACCTTCATCTTGTCGGCCTCAGAGCAGCTTAAGGCAAATTCTGTCAATCTTAAAGCTGCTTAGGGTAATGTTTTCAAAGCGACTAAGCAATTCAAAGTCTAATCTTCATTGAAAGTCGACAAAACCTTGTCTCAGATGTGCTTAATTTACCTTTAAAAATGGGACTCAGGAACTTCTGATGTTATCCTTAATGCTGCTTTTGAGCCCACGTGAGCTGGAGCTCCCAGGAAGGAGGGAGCAGATAATGCAGTGGAGTGAATGAGGAGTTGCAAGGAGCTCAGTGCACTGTAGAACTAACTTTTTCTTTCACTGAGAGAAGCTAAGAATTTTAGCATCATCCTCTTGCAGCTTTGTTTCAAAAACATTAAAACAGATATTGCTGCTGTTAAATGTTTTGGGTAATGGTGGTCAATCAGCCCTTTTGTATTCAAAGTACATTTCTAAAGAAAATTGACAACCAGATACATAGTGAGACCACCAAATTTAATCCTTAACAAGAAGTAACAGTCACATTGTTTTGACACTGATGAGGTGAAATCAAAGACTATTATTTTAATGTTTCATTTTTGTTTGTTTGTTTCTGATTTTGAATATTCTGGCATCTTATTTTCAAGCTCTTGTCTGTGAGGAGCAGACACTAGTGAAAACTGCTGTTGAATTATTCATTTGACTCAAGAAGATGGAGTTGTATAGAAAATATCATCTACTAGAAAGTATTCAACTCAATCACAGAATAAAACTTCACAGGATAAACCTCTTTGCGATAAATAAGTGTTGACAGATAAGAGTTCAAGGAATCCACAAAACTGGTTGATCAAATAGAACATCTCTTCTCATAACTGCTGCTCTTCCAGGCAAACTTTCTCTGTTATTTCCATTACAGCTTGGAAGATTTCAGTCGAGTTCAGCTCAGGCCTGTTCCATTGATTTTTGAAGAGTTCCACCTTGTAAATCTGACAACTTTAGAGATTTCATGTTTACCCTCATGAAGCAGAGGTTATGTAGAGGCACCTGGCCTTTGTACTGCAGAAATTCATCTTTAGACTACAATTGCATTTGGATTTTTGCAAAATTATTCTTCAAAAGTCACCCTGTAAAAGAGACAAAATCAAACCCAGAAATTAATTGCATTGCTTCCATTTGAAGTCTACGCTAAAACCCAAAGAAAGGACTCATTCTATAGGCAACCTCCTCCTGCTGATTGAGTAAACTCCTAATCAGTTCCTCAAGTTTGGACCTAGAGACAAAAGGTTTTCATGATTTCTCAAACAGCTGCATCCAGCAGAGTTTATGTATTTAGTACATTTCTCCACATTAGGCAGGATAATTAATGTCCATAATAATTTTCAGTGGTTTTCCACAGTGTAGTTCCTTTTTGCATGGGGCTTCTCATTATCTCAGCAGAACCTACTCAGTCAACACAATAACAATGAAAATCCAAATTCTGACTCTTTCACTGTCAAAGGACAGCATTCAAGGGCAAGCAGAAACCATTAGTGAGAAAAAGCTGT
Organism: Rhipidura dahli; assembly: GCA_013399225.1. Lineage (NCBI taxonomy): Eukaryota > Metazoa > Chordata > Aves > Passeriformes > Rhipiduridae > Rhipidura > Rhipidura dahli. Next base: position 587,196 of record VXAC01001104.1, on the reverse strand, counting down.
TGCAAACAAACATCTTGACTTTTCCATAATGCCCTCTCTCCTCAGAGCAGACAGTGTTCTGTCTCATTAATACTTTCTCTGAGTCGTGCTTGTCTACACTTTTTCATAGCTAGAGAACAATATTTTTTCCAATAGCAGTTTCTAAAGGTTGGAGTGTATAAACAGATTTATTATGATATGAATGAATTATTATGATGATGATATGATTCATTATGTTATGAGCACTACCATGCTGGGAAAGTCTGTAGAGTTCCTTGCCTCTTACAACAGAAGTCAGAATATTCAGACTGACAAGGCTCCTGTTGATTTCTGGGGAGAAAACGAAAAAAAAAAACCCTCCATTTTGCTGACACAATTGTCTGAATTTTGGCTGGTGGGATGTTTTTTAGTAGTAGAGGCATTGTGCTTAGTCTGTCTCTTAGAACTCCTTTTGTCATCACCTTGTTCAAATCATACAGATCATAAATGTGGATCATTTTTCCATAGGCAGGCTTCCTCTTACTTAAGTTCTCCAGATGTCTAATATCCTTGTCCAAAATGAAATAGAAACTATCATAATCTGGCTGGTAGTAATAATTATGTTACCAGGGGGGTTCTTTTTGTGTGCTGAAAATTTCCTTTTGATTGTAAACAGGGGGAGCACAATTAATTCAGGTAGGCAACCTGGCCACAAGGGAATTTTAAAAGCTGCCAACAAATTCAGGTCATGATTAGGTCTAAGAGAAAGCAATTGCAAGAGTATCTGAGACAACTGCCCAAAAAAACCCATCTACCCAAAGCAGAGCTTTGAGTTCTATTGCAACAGTTAGAACTACTGTAGACCTAATTACTAACAAATATCTAAATCCAGTGCTTTTTTGCAGTGTATTCTCTAATAGTAGGAAGACACATTTGGGTGCAGGGGCGGTATGGGGGTAGCTACAGGCTGTGCTAACAGAGTCAGAATTTTCCTTTCAGTTTCACTGTCTTTGAAAGAAACTTGATTTGATTTTATTTATGTTTTATTGATTTTAATTTTTTTTAAATTTATTTTATTTTATTTTTCCCTGGGGAAAATATCCCTAAATTAATATTCTCAGACAGCAAATAAGTAACTAGGAGAGAGAATGACTGTTTGGCTCCTGTATCAATCCATGCAACCTCACAGGTTGCAATTCCAGGTGAATTACCCAGTAGTTTAAAATATCCCTGATTTGACATCCAGTCACATTTCCTTTCTGGATATGGATAATCTTAAATGTCTCAACACAGAAGTCTGCGTAGAGAAACTGTACTGATGCCTCAGAGAGAAACCAGAGAGGCAGTCAAACAGCAGCTTCACTTAGTCTGTATGGGGAGGAAAAAGCCCCAAGAATAAGACAGATTTCATATAATTTTGATGTATAATGCACAGGCCAGGCCAAGGTGAGTCAAAAATTATCTCATTTCTTTAGAAGAAACAGCTAAGTACAAGCCTGGCCCAAGTTTTGAGTTTGCTGTGAAATTTAAATCTCATGCACAAGTTTTGAGGTTTATTGTGAAATTTCACTCACAGACTCGGGAGTGCTGAAGAGGCCCTCCAGAATCAATTACAGATCTCCTCTGGAGTTTATCAAAATGCCTAAGGCTAAATCTAATCAGTGTCCTGACCCAAGGCCCTGTGTCCCTGTTTTAAAGCAAATCTCAAAGCTGAGAGTCTGGACTACATTGAGTCCAATGAGGATTTAAAAGCTTCTGTTTATCACAGGTGAAACTGGCAGCCAGATTTTCCTAGTCAATAAATTATGGTAAGGTGAGCATATGCTCACAGCTTGATACTGGTTTCAGGTGTTTGCAAGCAGAAGGGGGATTCTGTTTGGGTCTCTTATGCCCTGTAAAATGCCAAAGAAACAAAAAGTTTGTTCCTTGAAAGGAATTCCCTTTGTGTCAGCACAGGAGGAAGCATGAAGGAACTTCACTTTCTCAAGCTGCCTTACATCTCCTGCTGGAAGGAGTTAAAGCCAGGGAAACCTGGGAGCAATATTAATTCTGTCCACAACTGAAAGACTAAAGTGTCAGTCCTTGCTCACTATGAGATATTTTGCCTCTAACATAGTACGTTGTATACTGTTGTGTAGCAAGAACATGGAAGTGAAACATACTGCTTTGATACTTCTGAAAATGTTGACTTACATTTTTCAGTACAAAGTTTGCAGAACCCATTTCCTGCACAGAATATAAGCACTTGCTAAAAACTAAAAAAAGCCCATCAACAACATAGAGGTTGGCTTGTGAGAGCTGACATTAAGCTTCATGGCTGGATCTCCAAAATGAGCAGAATATTCCCACAGGACAAATGGCAGTCCTCTTTTCTGATAAACACCATAAAGAAAATGTATCCCTCTTCTTCATGAATTTTTTCTGGAACTAATGCTGCTGTCTCTGATCCTTTTTTTCATTGAGATCCATGGCATAAGTCTCTGACAAATTCCCACAGGAGGAAAAGAATAAGGAATTACTTGGACTGAATGGAGAAATAGCTGACTGAAGTAAAGAAATAATATGACAGCGGATGGAAAAAGGCTTGGATGCAGTATGCAATGGGATTTGCTGTAGTGGAGGTGCCTTAGGAGTAGCTAAGCTAACACCCTGAACTGCACACGACTGGGAGCGTGCCCCATGGCTCAGTGCCTGAACCTACCCTCTTACTAATTTAAAGCCATTTCTCCTTATCCTGTTACTACATGCTCTTGTAAAAAGTCCCTCTCCAGCTTTCTTGTAGTCCCTTAGGTAGTGGAAGATCGTAATAAAATCTCTTCAGAGCATTCTCTTCTCCAGGCTGAACAACCGCAATTCTCTCAGCTCGTGTTCATAGGAGAGGTGCCACAGATTAACTGCCTCTGATTATCTTCATGGCCTCCTCTGGACTCATTCCAGCAGGTCTGCATCCTTCTGGGGAGTGTCACAGCTGGACACAGAACTCACTCTCCACCTTAGGTGCACCCAAACTATTGCTGGTAATAGTCCCTAATCAGTGCTACCTTCCAACAGGAGCATGGCAACCGTGTTGCTGTGCCCTGGCATGACTCATTTTGGTAACACAGAAAGCTGACACTGTTCCTCTCAGCCTGACAAGGTTAAGGGGATTGGTTTCATGAAGAGTCACAACATCATTAAGATAGGGGGAAAAAAAAGAAAATAAAGGGGGAAAAAACAAAAGTAAAATAAGTAAAAGAAAAATAAGGGAAGGAAAAAGAAAAAGTAGGAATCATGATATATATGAGTGACAGGTCAAACATTCAGACAATTTTTGTTGAAACTACCTTGTTTTAGTATAATAATAAAAGCTAAATAAAAGCTGTTCTTCTCTCCAGTCCCCCCATCCCACTCTCTCAGAAGAGGTGACAATGCACGACAGAATCGTCTCGTGCACTGGGGCTATTCCAGCAGCCTCCAGTCTGAGCAAGCAGCACCTCAAAGCTTCCCAAACCTCCCAAGGAGAGAGAAACCTTTTCTGTATGCTCTACACGTAGGATTTACCAGTTCAGCTTCTCCAGATGGAAACAAAGCTGGGAGGAGAAGTTGAAAGTCTTTATTGACTTGCCAGTATGTGAAAATTTAACCCTTTTAATAGCATCTTAATTGCCTCGCAGTGGCTGCTTCGATCAGAGAACTGCTGTGCTCTCTGTTGTAGCTATAGCAATGAATTACATTAGCGTTTCTTTCATCTTCTTCTAATTTTTTCTTCAAGCTGAGCCTTCAAGTGGGTGGAAATACATTTATTACTGAGTGCAGAAAAGACAGCTATGAAACTTGGGGTCTGATTCTGACTATGATGCTGAATTACTGCCTAAAACCAGGCAAATGATTAAACCACTCTGCACTGGATTTCCCCATCTGTAAAAAAAATAGGGCAGGGGGTAGGACAGATGTGGTGAATGAGGAGAATAACATTTATCTCCCTTAGGATGATGCTATAAAACCTGATGTCTGAGAGTTGCTGTTCAAGAAATTTTCAGAGAAGAGAGAAATATCCTTTAGTGGTACATATGCAGATATGCTGGCAGATCACAGGAGAGTTAGGACTATTTACAGCAGCTGAAGATCTCTCTCTCTAAATGTTGTTGTCATTTCATAATCAAGTGAATAGCAAAGAGCAGTCTGTAAATTTATGTGCAAACTCCCATCTGTGCCAGAAGAAGAAAGCAATTTCAGAGATGCAAATAAAACTGCCACGCAGCACCTGAACTGTATCAAATTATGGGCCATTGATGTGGGAGTGGAAGATTTTGGGGTCTTGCATTGAACATACAGAAGCATTTGGTAAAATACATTCCTGTGTTGTAGATGAAGTAATATCCCTTGCTTTGCAAGGAAGATTATGAAGACTGCTACCAGTGGTGTTTACAGCATTAGCTGAGGAAGCTAAGAGGTTTCCCTGTTGAATTCTCTTTTCTGCTAAGGGCTTAGCAAGATCACTTAGTCTTTCTGTACCCTATTTTTCGTGTTACAAATGCTGGTAACAATGTAGGCATCATGGATGTCAATAGGTTGTAATATATGGAATTGCAGAAGGAATTGATTTTCTATTTTGTTACAGCTAATATATCTTCTACATCAAACATTTATTTCTCTAGCTGCAAGGTGTCATTAGGAATAAAAATTTACTGCACAAGGCAACTTAGCTTTTGGAAATGCCTCAAATAATAAACTATTTATGCTAAGTGGAAGAAAGAAAGATATCCCCATTTTTTTGGCCTTCATGCCATGTAGACACCTCACTGCATATTACAGCTTGGTAAAGTCAGTATTTTAATTTCATACTATTTTTGAGCAATTAATTTGAATGCTGTTGTGAAATGCTTGTCTCATGTTTTACGCTGATGCAGCCGACTGAAAATGATTAAGAAGCACCCAAGCACAAAAATAAAACCTGTTAGCTTCTTTCCAAATTGCTGCTGGAATTAGTCTAGTGTAATGATCACTTCTGAAGTCTGAAATAATATCAAGGAAGCAAGCCTCACATGTTCTTAAATATTTGTGATAACCAGCTTCTTCTAAATATTTGCACCTCCTGCTTCACTTCTCAGGACTGTTGCTTTGTTTTCTAGCAGCAAGAGGCTTTCACCAAGACAGCAATGCTTGGCATTTGAATGACACTTTTCACTTTCAAAATGTTGTACAGATATTAAACAGTTTTCCCTAAACAAAGGCAAGAACTGCGAACTGAGGGGAAAAAAACCCCTCAAGTGTTAATGGAAGTTTGGTGCATTTACCTTGCATCTTTGATAATCACACCCACTCCTGTTTCTGTTTTTCTAATAAGGGAACTAAGCTGACCAAATTATGGTTTCACCATATCTGTTTAACTGGTTAGCAGCAAGCTCTGTTCCCTATTCCAGTATTTTATCCATATCTCATGGTAGTTCCTGGGTTTACTGTATTTGTAACCTCAAAATACATTCTCTATCCTGTGTAACCCAAGGTCCTGCTTGTGAAATGCTCTGTCTAAAAGATACTGAACAGGAGTTTTCTGATGCTGGTGTGATCACCGCATTTGTGGCAGCTCTAAAGTGGAAGTTAAATAATTTAAACTGGTCTTCTTTGTTATAAAATATTGACTACCCCAATTCAAAAGTAGACCTAGTCATCTGACTTGGAAAAAAAAGCCTTACTGACACAGAGAAAGCCTTGTAGAGCTCTTGGTTCTGACCTCTAGGAGCCAGAAAAAGGCTGAACAGTGGATGCAAGCAGATAACTGAGCATATAAAACACCTGAAAGAACTTTAAGATGCACTTTTATAAGTTGTGGAGAAAAAAAAATAAGCTGTTCATGTTCAAGACTATTAGATAAATGTCATTAAAATGTTGTAAGGTTATTGAGATTATTATTCTTTAATACTGCAGTAAAAGACACTAAAGATGATTTACAGCTCTGTGCCATGAAGAACTGCCCAAGCAACCCATGAATGAGCAGACTCAGCCAGATGAAAGCATACAGCCCTATTAGCGAGTTCAGAAAGCTCACTAGCTCTGCTGAGCAGCCTCTCCACTGTCTGCACTATTGTGCTTGTGTTCTGGGGAGATACCTCTAATTCATCACAGAGAGAGAGGTGCTGTGACATGTCTTCTTGGTTTGGACCCTCTGGATGATTTGAATAACCCTGTTTCTATTAAACATCTCATTTTTGGAAAAGCGCTTGTCTGGTCCCGATCATGCTGATTCTTCTCTAGCTGAAAGGAAAATAAGGTGCTCAGCTCCCAGAGAGGGGCACCCTCTGGGCTAGGGTGGGTTTCTTGGAGGAGGACTGTGTTGTTTATGTCTTCTTCTCAACACATAATACTCAGCAATGGTGCAACTATTTTTTAAACTGTCCTCCAATAATCTCTGTGGCATGGCAGAACCTATCTAAGGTGTCTAACATACCCCTTAGGAGGCTATCCTGGTGAAGAAGCTTGCATAGAACAAATAGACTTTCCTGAGAGCTGACCTTGACTCTGATGAAAGTTTCACTGCTTGCAGGTGGTATTGTGTAAGACTTGGATGTCATTTTCTAAAAACATGAAAGAGCAAAGAAAAAAAGGCATCTTTTTCTGTGTGCCCTGCCCAGTTCCTTTACAAAACAAGAGGTCTGGCTGCATTCATTTTGTATCACTTCAGCTGACACTCAACACATACAGAGGTGTTATTTTTATGTACATCTGCAAGACCGAGCACAAACAGAACTGGGTGGTGTTCATCAGGTAGAAAATTAGAAATGACAAGTCAGTCTGTTAAAGACACTAGATTTTGCAATTGGATGTGTAGAGATCCAAATTGCCCTCACAGCCTGAGGTGGTGGGGATGAGCATGCCCAGGTCTCTCTATAGCCCAAAGTAGTGAACAGGGCCTGGAGTGAATGTCTCCATGGGCTTTATAGTTGGGCCAACAGCCAGCCAGCAAAAGCATGTTTTACAGAGCCAGAAATGTTATCAAAGTTGTAAGCTCAAATACAGCTGTTACCAAAACCTGGCTCTTAATTTGAAATGTTTAGGAAAGATCACTGAAGTCAGCTCTCATGTCATTTTCATTTGCTAATGGAGTAATCAACATCTGTAGAGCATCAGCCACAAAATCTTTCATTCAATGAAAAGTGTGCTCAAAATTCTCTTGTCTGAGATCTATAATCTCATTTTAATTAGCAATGCACATGATTACTCCAATCAGAGCAAGTCAGTGGCAAACATTGCCATCTGCATTCATCGTTAACATCAGCCAGTACGATGACAGTCTCATTTTAAGTCAATATGTGGGCTCTGAGGTGCAAATGTCTGTTCAAGGACAAAGAATATTGTCCTAATTTCTACTCCTTAACTTTTGAAAGACAACCTTCATCTTAGAACTTGCCAAATATGGAGCATTTCCAGTTTGGCATCAGGGAATGTTTTACATGGGCGATGTGACAGTCTTGCTTATTCCCTGCAGCAGAAGATCTTGTCCCTCGTTTTGAGTGATTTAATTATGCCTGGAACCAGGATTGCATGACATCTGCCCAGTATCCTGCATGGCCAACTGTGTGCTGAGGGGTTTTGGGATGCTGTTTGGCTTCTATGGCAAGGTGCACAATTAATTGGTAAATTTTTAAGACGGCTGCTCCATACGGTGGTGAAATTATGACCGCTGCCTGCTGCCGAGGGCAGTGCCCACAGGATGGTGTGTGCTGTGCCTGTTTGGGCACTCACTGCCATCTTCCTGGGGGATCCAGTGCCACCAACTGGTTAAGAAGAGGTGTCTAATGACACTTAACTCCTTCTGGATTTATAACTTCATCAAATGTCCTCACAGAAAGCTGTATTTGAGAAGCAGCAGATGACCTGGAACCAATAAGAGTCCTTTATGAATGTAAATGTTTAATAAGATATAGTCAGGTTTTCAAAAGAACTTTTCCACTGCTGAGCCATTACAATTTTTTCAAAGGCTACATGTATTCCAAGAACATTTACCAGAAAAGGCACAAGATTATGGATTATGTAAAATTCAGCAGTCTTCATCCTCAGAGAAGGGAATTATCTGGGCTTTTCTGAAGATGTTAGTTCAAGACTGTAAACTCTTTAAAAGAAGACATATTTCAAATAGCATTTTTCCTCCTCCTGAGCCAGGCTTGCCGTGCACAATTGCTTCTTATGAGAGCTTTAAATTATTTTGGTTGCAAAGTCACAATTCTGATAACTTCTTTTAACTTCTCATCATGAGAAGTAGCTTTGTGTGTTTTATATCTACCCATAAAACTGCTATAAACATTCTTTGCAATTACACTAGAATGCACAACAATTAATTACATCAAATCCTTCTCACAGAAGTGTTTACCAGTGAAAAGATTGCCATGGCTTTCTTTCTGACAATAAAAGAGTAAGAATTATTGGACACCACTTGGAATTTTACTGATCTAACATTTCTGCAGCCAGGGTTATGATCATATTTTTTCCCCATAGGAAATAAACATCAGTTCTTGACAGGCATGGTCTTTAAACAATATTTTACATGGGAAAAATATTCCCAAGTGGTTTTTTCCTGTAAGAAAGCAAGATCTGGATTTTTAGCTAGGTCACTCCAATGAGTGACCTGCACTTGCTGGGATTCATGTGCAGGGTCTTACCCTCAGAAAGTGGGGCACATCTATGCTGCTGTAGATGCCAGGCATAGGACTGGAAGGCATAGACTAAGAATTGCTATCAGATTATACCATTCAGTTTCTCTTAAAGGAAAAAAACCAAATAAAACAAAACAAAAAAGGGGAGGCTTCTGTAAAGACTAACTTCACAGTGGAAAGTTCTCCACTGAGTAAGACCTTTCCTTTCCTTAGGAAAACAGAAAGGGTTACCTGTGACATAAAATATAATTAATTGTTCAGAAGTGTACCCAGACTGATCTAATCATCTATCTGTCTTCATGTCTTTATTTCCTTTCACAGAGCCATGTTTGACTATGACAAGAGCAAAGACAGTGGCCTCCCAAGCCAAGGACTCAGCTTCAAGTATGGAGACATCCTTCATGTCATCAACGCCTCAGATGATGAATGGTGGCAGGCAAGGAGGGTCACTCTGGAGGGGGACAGTGAGGAGATGGGAGTTATACCCAGCAAGAGAAGGTGAGTGCTGCCTCCTCCTTCTTACCTCCTTGGCCATTATCTTAAAATATTTCAAAGATGGGGTGCATCAATCTATTGAAAAACTAGAGGCAGTAAAGGAAAAACTCACAGGTATTTCAAGAGTTGGAAGATGCAATTTTTGCTGTGAGATTTAAGGCATTCGGGCTTAATATATATATATATAAGCTATATATACTCAGGCTTCAGTTTATAACTGTCCTGAAAAGCAACTCAGAAGCTGACTCAATTGCTAGTAACTTCATAAAGAAATGGGAAAAGAAGGAGAGATAATTGTCTACTAAAGAGATTCAGAAAAAAAAAAAAAAGAATTACCAGAACCCCAGTCTAGGAATTTGCTCTGAATTTGAAGTGGAGCACATATTTTAATGTCAGGGTGATTAGCCATTGCATCAAACTGCTGAAGAATGTAATGAGTGTCTTGGCATTTTCAAATCAAGACTGTATGTCTTTCTTTTGAGAGGGTAATAGCGTTAAACTTCTCAGCCTGTGTGATGTAAAATATGGTGCTAAATTATATAATGGTCATCTTTGGCTTTGAAATCTGTTAATTTAATCTCTGCCTGCATGGAAACAGATGGATAATCAATATCACAGTAATTTTTTCATATAATGTAAATGATGGAAATTTCATCTGCTCTCCAAGCTAAATCTGAATCTTTTTTTGGCTGTGATGAATTCATGGTGACTGTCGGAGAGAGAACAAACATCCGAATCTCCCTCACTGTTTGTATTGTTTATTCTGTCTAGCTGCTTTTGTAAAATCAGCCACAAGTCTCTGATAGTATCAGAACTAGTACACAAACCAGTATTACTTCCTGGCTCTGTTGATAGTTGCTATAGAAAGGTCAAGAACTGAAAGGGTAGGAGGAAAATTAAATCTGTCAAAACATACTACATTTCTCTTTTGCAGCAATGCCGTCATACTGAGTATAAATTTTCTATTCCTAGCTGTGTCAGTTAGTATAAAAATGTATAAAAATGATCATGGTCATTTTTTATAGTGATGAAATGGGATGCTTGATGCTCTCTAGAGCATCTGCTGCTGTTTCAAGAGAGTTGGTCAAGCTACTGATAGAGCTTATGGTATTCATTGTTCTAAGTCATGTAAAAATAAACTAAAAGGCCATCAAATACTTTGTTGACATGAGCCCTGAAAGCATCTTAATTTCTCTAATGATCATGTTTGAATAGCCTCCACACCTGGTTTTTCAGCAAAGAGCAATTTTGGAGTTGTGTAATAGCTAGAAATAAAAGGTTAGGTAACAAGGTTAGGTTATAAGTTTTAAGATGGAAAATGTGGCCATTAACCAGACCTAGTCTGTAGATACTGAAAAAGGAATACTTGCCTGCTATTCATTGCTACAGTAAATACTGCTGTAATTACATTATTGGATCCTACATGGGAAGAGAGAGGAGTTTATCTAATTAATACTAAGGAAAGTATGTGCACAAAGCTCACTCACTGTGTGGTGCCTACTGTGAACAGGTGCAAAAAGCTGTCATACATAATAAAACAACTATGGAGGAGAAAAGGACAAAGCAAAGCTGCTAATTAAGATGTGGAATTGTATATCCTTTAAAGTGGAAAGGTGGTGTGTGCCTAAAGCTTATTGGGTTACCCACACAGCAGTCTTGTCAAGGACAAAAGATAGAGGTTCTCTAGTGAAGGTCAGACATAGAGCCCGGGAATAAGATGTAGCTTAGGAAACACTGGGAGAAAACAGAATAAAGAGACAATATGAAAACAGGTTGGTTAGAGGCTAAAAATAAGAGCCAGCAAAAAAGATGCAGATATAGTTTCCATGCTCTCCACTTGTCATCTTTATTCTTCACTAGTGAAGCTGAGGGGCCTGGAAAAATCAATGGCATCAATGATTTTCTGTCTGCATTAATGTAATGATACACCTGAGCTGGGGTGGGAGGAGGTTGTTGTTATTTCATGAAAGGTTTGAGTTGTACAAGGTTATTTTCTCCAATGCACTGAAAAGTGAGTATTGTTTCCTTCCTGTGGATTCTGGATGATTCCTGAGAGCCTGAGACTGAGGTGCTCTTGCCAGCATCTTCCGCGGTCATTTACACCCCCTGACGGGAAGATGAGCAATCAGTGCACACAGGGCCGAGTTGCAGAGAATAAAGCTAATCATATTTGCCAGATTGTGCTAATTCACAGTTAAATTTCCTCAGCAGGTGTGGGTTATTGACTGTAAGAGGATTAATCTAAAACAGAGTAGTCCTGGAATTCATTTGACCAAATACAGGCAGCGACGGCATGGAAATCCTCATTTAAGGTGTTGGCTCTAGGAGGCCGTGTCTCTTATAGTTTATATGGGATTCTATCTATAGGCATTGCTTTGCATATAATACAGCATGTGTAATATCTAGTAGTAAAATATTGTGATAGAAAGAAAGGAAGGAAGGAAGGAAGGAAGGAAGGAAGGAAGGAAGGANTTTAGCTGTATGCTTTACTTCTGTGTTACTTCTACTTCCTTAACTGGTGTCCAGCACCAGCTAAGATAACAATTCCTGCATTTCCCATAAGTGAAATCATGATGGAATAGCTCTGAAAGTTAGAGCTATTGACCACTTCAATTTTATTATATATATAAATATATATATAGGTATGTATGTATACAAATATATGTATATATATATATAAAAAACATGTGTGTATATCTGTGTACATAAACACACAAAGTTCTAACAACTACATATTACTTCTTTGAGGTGCTGTGTAATGGTAATTGCTTTCCATATGTTTAGGTTTTTTATTTTTTTACAGGAGAGCCCATCATATAGCAACATTTTAGAATGAGCTGATTAGAGAAATTTGGAATGATTAATCAAGACTCCTTACTCTATTTCTCCTCTATGACTTATGTGCTATACCAGCAAAAAAAAAAAAAAAATCATTATTTAGAAGTATAGAGGAGCTGCCACTCATTATTCTCTCCAGGTTTTTGGATACATTACCAAACTTTACCTCTTAGTGATTTAATAGAGTTTGAAAGCTTTTTTGTCATTAGATTTCAGTGCTGCTGCCAGCATGTGGATTTGTTGCCTTGTTTATGGTTAAATTGCCAAGTCAGGCTTTAAGAGGGAGTTTTGGAGGGCAGCACTGCAGCTGGAGGGGTGTTACGGAAAGAGGCAGCACAAAGTGAGGATGGCCCCAAGTTTCTCCACTGATCTGTGCAAGAACCAAATCTCATGAAGCAATGTGCCAGTGACCTCTGTGGAGATTAAAGCAAATTAAATTCTAAGTATCCTGCAGTCCTTAAATATGATTGCAATCATTTCTATGCCTGAAAACAACATTTTGTCCATTTGTCAGCATGTATTTACTGTCTGATTATAGCTGTTGTTCTCAACCACAGGACTGAGTAGCTGTTGGGTGGAAACCAAGTATAATGATACACAGGTTGTGTGGTGTTAAATCATGTTGGTGTTGGGAAGCACAGGACTTGAGCATGAGAGGCTGCAAACCACTTCAGTTGTGGTTTAACAACCACCAAATAGTTAACATATAGTATCAGTTAATCAACACTTTAGGCCAAATTTCTCCTGGTTCCACATCTGCCCAAAAGATTTATCCCAGCCATGTTTAAGATGACAGCAGAGTTGTATCAGGCAGGGTCTCCAAGGTGAGGGGACATAATCACCAGCCCTGTACCAATGTGTCATGCAGCCTGCAGCATTACCTGGTCACTGTGTTTACGTGTGAGAAGTGCTCCCTTATCACCAAAAATTGCTGTTTATACTAGAATGACCAACAGAATCAGATTTCCACTGGATTTTTTAGATTTGGATATATAGATTGATAGATACATACATATATACATATATATATGTCTAGATTTAGAGTTTCCACATAATCTGTGCATTTGATCATAAAACCTTTTATTTGCCTCATTGCCCTTCTTATAATCCATATTAAAAAAAAAAAAAAAGAATCAGTTTCCTATGAAAGGGCAGCAGCAAGCTGAGCAGCCCGTGTCTAAGATTCCCTCCCTGTGGAAACACTCATATCAGTTAAGGGGAATGAACAAAATGCATGAAACCAGTGTGCATAAGTTAGAGTGTTTTCAATTCCTGCACAGATGCTCTAATACTAAAGAGATTTTAATTTGCTGTAGCATTGATTTTACACCTCCAGTTCTTTTCACTTTTTCCTTGCTGAGTCTCCACACAGGGACAAGCTCCTACATTGCAAGCCCTCCACAACAGCAACCTCCCACCTCACAAATGTCAAGCCTCACTCTTTTCTGTGGTGTGTGTATATCTGCCTGACTTGAGTCCGTGGGTCTGAAATGCAGCCTGAGATTTCACACAGATTGCCCCAGAATGGTTGAGTATAAATTCTCACCACTTTTACTACTGCTCCCACTGCAGCCAACAAGGATTTGGCCTTAAAACACTTAAATAATTACAGTAATCTTTCTGTTGTCCTTAACATGTGCAGTCACAAACCTGCTGTCACACTGGACATCATTCTAAGATATCCATTTTCAGGTAGTTTAAGTACATCTGACTGCCAAATGGCATGCAGCTTGTCTCTCTGTTATTACCAGCTGTAATAATACCAGCCTGATACTTGTGTTCTCAGACAACATTCTCCCCACAAGTACATGTGGCCATGCTCTCCTTTCAGAGGAAAGTGGGGGGAAAAGCACATAAAACCCAATGTTTCACAAACATTTAAGGACAAGGAACAAGAGGTTTTCCCAGCACGGAAGTCCCTGTGGGTGAAAAGCCAACTTAAATTTGTTATTCTGCTCAGCTTGGCAGAAGGGCATGTTTATCCACTCAAGTGATTTTTATTTTTAATGGTTTCCTATAAATCGTCTACCTTTCTAAACAACCCTCAGCATTTTAATCCTTAGATGATAAAACTTTTTAAAATGGCATAATCATGTAAGCTTTGTCTAAAATAATTTATTTGTCCATACTCACTAATCTAATTGGAAAAATTTAATATGGAATTAAATTTGTATGTATGTGTAGGTATAAACCTCTTCTTGTGCTTTTGCAATGATGTGAAACTTCACTGCTGATGGAAAACAGCTGCTAGCTTTTAAACAGAATAAGGTTGTGCTACAATTTTATGAGAATTCACTTCCTAATGTCATTAGGTCTAGTCTTTTCATAAATATTGACCAGGTGCTGAGCTGCTTTTTGCAAGCAACACACTACAGATGGAGAGCTGAACCCAGAGCACATTCTCTCCTACTGAAAAATACATGTTTGGTTCAAAAATGCCACTTCAGGAATGCTCAAAAATAATTTTGAGAATGGGAATCTCTTGGTAAGTTCCGGTCTCACATCTCACAGAGGATGGAAGCAATAAAAAGCTATGAACAGAGACCACATATTTGAACTATAAATAGTGTATACATATTTTCACTTATCTTTCCCTTGATAGGCAGGCAAAACAAATATAGTGCAGGTGACCTGGAAATGGTGAAGCAAGACAAGAGACATAGCAAGGTCTTTCAAGTACCCATTTTATATTGCTTTCTTGTGTTTGCTGACTCTCCTCACTACAGGACTCATGCTGGATTTGGAAACAACTATCATCCTGCAAAACACCTCAGTGTCAAATCTGTGCAAATTAGGCTATTGTTACCATTTTATTTCATTCTAGAAACAAGTTTGCAATTTGCATCTATGTTCTACATCAGCGATGAGCACTGCTGTTGAAGATTAAAGCATTTTTCACATGATATTCTGCCTCTCCACTGTGAAGACTGATTAGTGCTTTTAGAAAGGCACTGGCAGAACTCCCACTGGTCCAGCAGTGGGTGATCACAGTTCATGTCTTGTTGAGTTATACTTGATTTTTTCTTGTTTGCAGCACTAATGAAGAACTCCAAGCCACATTTTGAAAAATCCCACAGGCCCATTATCAACAGCTACTTGTGCCCAGAAACACAAAAGCAGGCAGACATTGCAGTGCAGTGAGTGTTGCATCCCGTTAATAAGTTCCTCAGAAGAGTAAGAAGAGAACAGTATCCTAAAGATCTGAAATCTTGAACTTACTAGTGAGGGAACACTGAAGGCTGAAGTGTATTTTCAGTGTGCTGCTCCACTTCTCTAGCTTTACATGGGAAGAAGAGAGTGAATCCTGACCACTTCTGAAATAAGAAGGGCCAAGAGATATCTACTACCAGGAATGTTTTCAAGAGAGAGTGAGTATACACAGTATACTCCAAGTGTCCCAGAACTCAGATGATCTTAGACAATTTTCCTGAGCACAGCAGTGTTTCTGCAGGCAGCTATACTTGGAGAGTGGGTGGGAAGCTGGAGGTGAAATCCCCGTAAGTTGTGCCAGGGTGACACTGTCTCCACGCAGGACTCAGAGCTTTCCAGCTCCAGTCAGGTTTGAATGCTGGATGTACGTAGGTTTCTTTGAACATTGCTTGAAACCTCTTTGAGTTTCAGTGACCCTTCAGGCCTTTTTGAAAATGGGACTGAGCCATGAAGTTGTTTTGAAAATACTTATCCCTTAGGCATAGCTCTATCAGGTAAATATATAATGAGAAATTGTCATGGCAGCAATGTGTACATCAGGCACGTCAGGGTTGCAAGTCTGGGCTCTGTTTATCTGGGAGGTAGAGTCCTCCCCTTCACTTCACATTTGTGCACAACTCCCCATAATCCTGATTTGTCCAGCAGACAAATAGATATAGAAAAATGGGGATAGAAAAATGGTTACTGTGTTAAGTGAGACATTTCTTTCTTTAAAAGCAATTTCTTCAGCTCTTGGATCAAAATGTTGTTCAGCTGATGGTCAGCTGCTCTCAACTAAACCAATGTAAGGAATTTACACTCATATGCTATTTAGACATTCACAGTGTAAGCTGCTGCAAATAACCCTTTGGACTTAAACTTCTTTCTTCTTGGGGAAAACAAAGACAGTCAGGTTTATTTTTCCTTAAATATAGCAATTACAAACCTGCAAAAAAGTAAGTGTTTGAATTAGTGATCCTTTAAAAAGTGCCTTTTCTAAGAGCTGGATCAACAAATCTAAAAGAGCAGAGATTCAGAACTTTGTATTCATCAATTTAGTTCCTTTTTAGCTCTGTCTATAGCAAAAGTGTCCATAGCAGCTCCAAAGAGAAACAATGAGAACATCTTAGTTCGCTGAAGTCCTGCAGCCTGACCGTTTCAACAAAGACTAAATCTTTGGAGAACCAAAGCTAAATTCCAAGAGCTCTCCAGAGCATGTAAAACTGAAGCTTTTCAGAAATTTAGGTTCATTCCTTCAGGCAAATGAGAGGTATATTCCTAACACCAGAGCAACCCACTGCCACAATGCAAATTCCGGACCAAAGACACGAAGGCAATAGAGCACCTGAGCTGAAGCACTTTAAGATTATCATAAATTGGGCAAACCCATTTATTTTGTCCCAGCCTTTGTCTAACAGCTGACCCATTTTACTGACAGTTCAGGCAGCAACAGTAATGTAGTCAGCCTGAGACAGAACATTTCAGCTTGTAATTTTACAGTTTGGCTAAATTGTAGGTAACTGAGAAAAGTTTTATTGTGGAAGGTGTCACGCAAATTGTGATGGGAGGCAACATTGTGTGCTACCCTTAATACAGTGCCAGATGATGAAATGTTTGGAACATTCAGTAGGCATGCTGAGCATATATGATCATTGTTGTTAGGACTAATGGCACTTAATGGCATTATTTAAATGCTTCTCAAAGCCATGCAGAATGTTTCTGTAGCTCCTCATCTGTCTGCTATGCCTGTAGAAAGCAGCGATGCCTCCATGGCTGCTAACGCAATTATTACAAACTTCATAAATAAGATTCACTCTTCAGGGTTAATTTCCAAATTTCTTTATGCAGTGAATAAGAAATTAAGTTAAAAGCAGATGTTTTAAGAAGTTAGGCAGGGCTGGAATGAGTTTAAATGTTAACACAGATTAATAAGTTGAATATTGTGTTCATTTGTGCTAATTATTTCCTCAGAAGGCATCCATCCTATTTAGGCAATTACACAGCCTCAATCCTATTTAGGCAATTACACAGCCTCAAGTCTTCATTTCTTACCAGTACTACCAAGGGACTTCATCTGCTAGTTCAAGTTTGAGACTGTTCATGTGTTTCTAATAACATAGATTTAGTTTGAAAGATGCATTTGAGCTGTTTCCATGTGAATATTCCACACTTACAGAGAAAAGCATTTAAGCTAAATTTAAACTGTAGCTATAGTAACCAACATTCACTGTGTTTCAGGAGGGCATGTGTAAGCCTACTCAGACAGAAGGAAACGTGTTCTGTTAATTATCTCTGTATCAAAACAGTAGAGTTTGTACTTTGGAAAATAATTACCAGAAACTATGTATTCCTACTACCCAGGCTTAGAAAGCAAGAGATTTGCAGGAATGTATTCTAATGTCTCTCATAAGCTAGCTTTGCTGGATTCAATAGAGATTACTTATAGCAATTCCCAGTCTTAGACAAATAGGGTTTGTGTTTCAGTTTTGGGTAGATGATCATATTTTTTAACTTCAGCCAGTCAATGATAGATTGTGTAGATGATTTTGCAAAGGTAGGAAACATGTCTTATACAGTCAAGTCCATATTAATCAAGGTGAGTAAGGACACGTCCTTGTTTCATTCCTCTGACCATAGAACTCTAAATGTTGCCTGATTTTTGAGCAGCTTAAATCAGAGAGTAAATCTGTCTCTAGCATGCTTTTCCCCAGTCCCATGTCTGTTGAGGGGCAGTGCTGTTCTGCTGGTGCAGGGCAGACAAGACTCCTCAAGCCCAGTCCTGCATTGGCCAGAAACCTGCTGCCTGGCTGAGGAAGTGACCTCTTTTCAATGTATGAAATTTGCTTTAAATATTTGCTTTAGGTATAGTAAGCTGCCAGTGGAGAGATACCTGCTTGGGAGAGCAGGTATCAAAACATTTCACACAAAATGCTGCTAATAATCAACAAGTGTTTCTTCATTTGTGTTTTCTTTTCCCCAGAGTTGAAAGAAAAGAGCGTGCACGTTTGAAGACGGTGAAATTCAATGCGAAGCCTGGTGTAATTGATGCAAAAGGGGTACGTAAATAGTGAAACCTTCTGAAATTGCACTTTACAATTGCTTTATAGGTTTCAGAGTAGAGGAAATTTTAGCAGCATAAGGAATATTTAGGTTGTTGCGACCAAGACCTGCAGGAAAGTGAAATGTAGATCAGACATGAGTATGATAAAATCTCCAAAATAATTAAGTATGTTTTTTATAATAGTACTGAATGACAGTGCCTCCTAAGGGGAAGATACTAAGAAAATAAAGAGCATTCTGTGATAGCTGTGATTTTAGTTAAATGAAGGATAGAGAAGAAAATACTTTAAAAATGAATGCAGATGGATAGCAGTTTAATGAAACAGGACCAGACATGTAAAATCCCTGACTCCAAAAGCTGTTAAATCACAAACCAAAGGTTGTAAGTTAAGAAGTCCTGGATAGAAAAAAATTAGGTTTGGGGTGTTCTGCTTTGACAGTTGTGACAGACATTGAACACAGGTGTGTTTCACAGAGGGCACAATGGCCAAAACAACACAAAACATGTGAGGAATTTCCCTTCCACCAGCACTGCCTGGACAGAGCAGCATCCCTGCTGTTGCTGCTCCACGGAGCTGCTTTCCTGTGCCCAGGTCAGCAGTTCTCATTGGCCCCATGGCTACTATCCTGTCTGCTGCCATCTGCCTGGCAATTATTGCAGCATGAGAAATGCCCACAGTCCTGGCTGTCAAGGTTTACTTTTCTGCTGAAGTGTAGCTTGCAGTTGTAGCCGTAGTGAATACTTGACATTTGCAGGGATTTATTTTTGAAACCCGTCCAGTTGGCATGTTTGGAATTTACAGCTGAGGGGTTCTGTGAGCAAACTAGGAGACGGATTCAGCAGCCATCAGGGAAAAGTCCTGCTGGACTGCAGAAAACAGGACAGGGCCAAAACTGTGTGATGAGAGGACACGGCCATAGGTAGGAGCTAGCAAGGGAAATAAGAAAGTGGTTCAGCAGGACCCTTCCAGAGCTGCTGTTCCTGTGGCCTTCTGCCTAGTTTGAAATTCTCATTCTCAATCTCTTGTTCCTTCAGTTTCCCTCCATAATGGCAATACCAGTAATTCCCTTACTCCTGTTTATTCTGTCCTTTCAGATGGATTAGCAGGGTAAGGAACCCTTCTTGCTGAGGGCACACAGTTCCTAGCACAGGGGTTCCCAAGTCTCCACATGCCAGCAAATCATATTTCAGACTTGCAAATGCTTCCCTGTCACTGCTCTACAGAACAATTCCTGAATTCAGTGCAAATGCAGAATTATTGTACTGACTGAAACAAGTTTTCCAGACTTACAAGGTACATGGAACTGTGCATTATTTGCACATACAGATAATTTGGTATAAAATATGTAATGAAATGCTCTAAGGAAAGACTGATTCATCTCACTGCATTTCTTCAGAAGTCAGAATTCTATTTTTTAGTTTGAAATGACCACTCTCTGCAACCTTGTAAATTAATGTTGCCACTTATTTTGAGAGATAATAAGATTTTTATTGCCAAGGAAATCACTTGTTAAATGCCTATTTCCCGTATATAATCAAAGCTGCAGGGGAATAATTCATTCATATAACTAATGGTCCCTTTTCAAGTCATTCTGTCAAGAATTTAATTACCTCTTGATTCCCCAAATTGTTTTTCCATTTTTGTCATCAGTGTAACATTAATCTTTCAGCCACTCGACATCAGTGTTTGATTCATTGTTCAGGATTTGTGTAATTACAGATCAAGACCACTGTACCCTTTTGGTCCCTTTTGGGACCAAACCTTACATGTGAAATGACATATTTGAGTACACACATATGTATGTGGATTTCTGTTGTCAGTACTTCCATTTGGTCTTTCAGTGTCCAAAAAACAAGTAGCGTAAGCTGTCTAAAAGTCCATGCTTTACTTTTTTTATTTTGTTTTTTTTTCAAATCTGGAAGAAATTTAGCCCAGGTAAACAGGTCTGCAGTAGGCCCAGGAAAATGCTTTTGGTACAAAATCAAGCTAAAATTCAGATAGGAATGAGCTTATGCGTGTCTGTGGCACCTTTGGCTCATATATTCATGACTGTGTTGGCAAGTGTAAAGGTTTTAGTTTACTCTGAAGATGGAACTGAGAGAAATCTTTTCATGGAATATTTCTAAATTTGGCCAGGATCAAATGTGCGTGGAAGCATTTAAATAATAATAACAATAGTAGTAGTAATAGTAGTAGTAGTAATTATTATTATTATTACTATTACTATAACAACAACACCCCAACTGAATAAAGAGAATTCTTGGGGATTTTGAACAGGTGTACCCTACTGCAATTTTACCTGAATCATCTCACTAGCCCTGACTCCTTTCAAATCTCAAGAGCTAATAAGCCACAGCAAAGGTTTCCTGAGGTAATACCAAAATTTCTTTGCAATAACTGTGCTTTTAAAGCAGAAACTGTCTGGTTATTCTATGGGTTTATAGAGTCTTATGCATTTTCATCTGTTTATACCTCATTTTTAATCCCAAATCTGGCGATAAGCTAGAAAGAAAGTGTTACAGATAGGGTGACATTTGTAGTTGTTCAGTTCCTTGTATCTCACTGAAAAGGTGTTTCAGAATGCTCAGCAATGTAGTTAAAAATCTGTTTGTAGGGAGAGCTAAAAGGTAGTTTTTCCAAAGGCCCAAAGCTCCTCTTGTTAGGGCCAAACTTGTATGTTACTTCAGCTATAAAATTATCTTAGAACTTTTTAAAAATGTGGTTTAGAATATTTATAAGACTTTAGATTTGTTTCACTGGACTTCTCCCATCCATGCCTTGTGAAATTAAAGTCTACAAAATCAGGATGGATACAGAAATAGGGAATGTGAATCAAAATTAGGGAACTCTAGGGAAACCTTCTGGTCTCAATTTTAAATAGGGCAACAGATAGTACCTTTCCATGCAATGCATAATTAAATTCCCATGCTCATTATTACAGGATATTGCATAAAAAATAAATAAGTTAAAAAGGAATTAGGTAGGTTAGCAAGTAGCAAAACTAATGACAACTTTAAAACTTTTGTCATGTAATTCAGACTATATTAACTGTTGATTTCAAGACTATGTTATAAAAGAGAAAGGGTCATATTACTTCTACTTTTCCATTTAAACATCTGTTATTGGACAGTGTCAGAAAAGGTACTGGGCTAACTGGATCTCCAGCTTAACCCAGTAGGGCTGTTTCTCTATCATGTTCTGTTAATTTTGACCCAAAGAAATTTATTTGTTCAGGCTCAGAGAATTCACCAGGGTCCAGGCCCATAAACACTGTTAAAGATACCAGACCAGTTAGAGATGTTAACATCTATGTAGTAAGGAAAGAAATACAAATAAAGGCATAAACAGTTTCATTTCATCAAGCAAAGATTGTACTTCTGTCGGGTTGACCAAGTTCAGCCTCTGTCTTCACTCATATAATTGCTGTGGTGAACTTCAGCAGCTTTTGTGACTGTCACTGAAGCTGGCTGGCACATCCAATCCACCCCCTGCTCTGGTTCCCTGTGGCCACTCTCTGCTGCTGCAGCAAAGGACATGGTTTCCAGGGCACTGGAAACATTAAAAATAAAAGATAAATGAAGATAGATGACACAGTTATGATTTCCTGAGCATTTGTTTTCTCAGTCTTTGGGGCTCACTGGTCTGTGGATAATCAATGGAAACTGGAGCAGCCCAAAGGTTTATGTCTGATATTTTTGCTGGAGGGAGCCGAAGTTATGTAAGCACAAACTTCATTAAAAAGTATGTTTTATGCTATGTTGAACTCAAGATCATATCCCAAGTATCTTCTGATGCTCACCTTTGCACCAAAAGGAGCAGAGCATGTGAGTAGCTGTGAGCAGGGTTATGTATCTGCCAAAGCAGCATCCTGAATTCTTGGTAACTCTCCCTACCTCAGGCTTCAGACGGAGCAAAAATAGCCTTTCCCTTTCTAATCCTAAAACCCACAGTTGTTGAGGGCTTTTCAGACTTTTTAGTGAATCAAACAAAGTGTCAAGTGATGGGAATATTGCAGATGGGAAAGAGATTAGCCAGTAATCTGCTTTTTCCTTAACTGTTGTAATTATAACAGGTCTTTCAGGAGACAAAAATAGCACATTTTGCTTTTCTCCCTGTCAGATCACATACACTTCCTTAACTGTCTCTTGAAAATATTCTACAGTTGAAATCATAGCTCGTGGAAAGGTCTTTAGCAAAGAAGACATCTCAGTTTTGCTAATATTTATGGGTGTTGCCTGTTTCCAGAGATGCGTTGAAATATCAGGAAACATATAGATAAAAATTTTATGCAGAGAACTGTTTTTTTACGCCACATGCCTTTTCATTTCACACCTTATCTGGGCAGTGACTCCAGAATATTGCCTTATGTACAAATATTCCATTTCCAAATGAAATGAAGGGGATCTCTCCCACAATCTCCATTTTTAACACGTGAGTCAGGGGGAGGTTTTCAACCCATGTTTACTGGGAAGCATTTCCAGATGGGTGCCTGCCCACCAGGTGAGGCTGCTCAGCAGGGTGCTGAACAGGGATGAGATACCTGCCTGCCAAGAAAAGGGACTGCCCCATCCCTCCAAAATCCCTGCCAGCTCTGCTGCTCATCAGTAGTTCAGGTTCTGGGCTGTGCCCACCCCACTCTGTTCCATCACTACTCATTAGGTTTTTTCTATTCACTTAGCTCGTCATCCACAGTTCTTTTCAGATTCTGGTCAGATCACCTACATCACACTCAGCTGGCCTCTTCAGTTGCCTCCAAATGAATTCATCATGACAGTCAGAAGCTTAACAGCATTTAATAATATTTCTTATGTGCAGATTCTGTTTAGAGATCCCACAGATGCCTGAACTGTAGGGTCATCCTCTTGCTTTATGGTCATTTCAGCAACACTGCAGCGAGGCATGAAAGGAAAAAGAGAAACCTGACTGAGACAGCAAATCCTGTATTGTGGGGTAAACAAAACCCTCTGCATACTTAATGCACCTCTCCTCCAAGTGCCAAAATCCAGTGACTGACAGGACTTGATACAGAGGATGCCTTTTCACAGTTTATTAAGTATTTGAAGGGGGATAGGGGGGAAAGCCAAACAAATAAACCCACATATTTCCAAACCATTTATGCTCTAAGAAATCATTGTATTTTCAGCCCTAGTCATCAAATCAGAGCAAAACTGGTCTTTAGAAACCTCAAGTGGTCACCTCTGCCCTGTGGGTGTCATCTGTAACTTCCTTCTGTCTCCCAGATTTGTCTAATCTCTGCTTAAAGACCTACCACCACAGATATTTCATATTCTTCCCAAACAGCCCACTTCAGTGCTTCATTCTCCTCAGTCTTAGAAATGGCTTAACTGCTGCAGTTTAACCCTGTTTTCATTTCTTCTTCTATGAGTGTCTATGGAAATTGGATTTGTATTCATCACTAAGCAGAAGCTGCAGTCACACCTGCCCTGGTCTCAGGTACAGCATCTGTGCTGGTGGTTCACTGGGACAGATCTGGGTGTGTCAATGCAAAGAAAAAGGCAATTATCTCAATTTAATCCCTGATTGTGAGGAAAAAAGCATAGCAGTCTATTAGGCTGTTATACCCTCTCTCTGCCTAATGAAGATTTTTTCTAACATCAGTGCTTTACTAGGCTTCCATTCTCTGAGTATAAAGGTTCACCACTTCAGGGAGAAGCAGTTCTGTGGTCTGTAATCTGAAAGTTTTGCACATATGCAGTGGATTTTGACCAACTTTTCTTTCCACTTCTGTTCTAAAGATATTCAACACGATGAATAGATTTCTTCAAGTGTTTGGTGCTGTGGCAAACATAGAAGTAGAGGAAAATCCACAATCTGAGTACATTCAAAAAGCTGCTGATTTGGAGAGCTCATGAGAGACTACACTCAGTCAGTAGTTTCCAGGGTCATCATTCCCGGGGAGGCAAAGGGGATTCCTCATGGCAGGCTACAACTTCCTCAGGAGGGGCAGCAGAGGGACAGGCACTGATCTCTTCTCTCTGGTGGCCAGTGACAGGACCTGAAGGAATGGCCTGAAGCTGTGTCAGGGGAGATTCAGGTTGGAAAAGCATGGTTGGGCACTGGAACAGCTCCCCAGGGAAGTGAACACAGCACCAGCCTGACAGAGCTCTAGGAGCATTTGGACAACACTCTCAGGCACAGGGTGTGACTCTTGGAGTGTCCTGTGCAAGACTGGGAGTTGGACTCAATGATCCTTATGGGTTCCTTCCAACTCAGGATATTCTATCATTCTATGGTTTTCTCTCCACTGGATTTAAGTTCTGTCAAAGGCTGTAAGACCTCCAAAATGGGGTTTATTGGGTGTCATGGAAGAATCAGATCTCAGCATTGTTCCTGTTTGTGGAATAAATTATTTCTGGGAGGAGATGACTTCTTCCCACATAGGAGTGTGCTGGTTATAACACCAGCAGGAAATTAAACTCCAAATAAGCCACTCCCACTGGCTGACCTTCAGTACAGTTTTCCTGCTGAATCCATGCACCCCAGGGATGATGTGCATGGTGTAGATTAACAACTTGGTCACACGTGAATCAGTTCTAGAATTTGTTAAAAAAATAACTGTCAGGTCAAATTTGAGGCTTTTACCCAGCTGAAGAAATATGTTTCCATAGCTTTCTTTGAAAAATCCAGTAGAAGTAGAGTATTTGAAAGAATTTCTTTCGAATTGAAAGAAAATATTAAAGTAAAAAATCTTTGGGTCTGTTTCCTATATTTCATTTTATTGTGAAGTACAAATTCTAAATATCAGCCATCAGTTTGTAAGCATAATGGATTAGAGTGGAAAATTTGAGAAATAATGGATTTGTCTTTGTATTTATCCAGATTATGAAAAATATTTCTACCTATTGGCATCTTGTCAGTCAAAGAAAATACTAAAAGAGTACTTTTTTCAGTTAATGAGCAATATAAATACATGTATTTTATAGATTTTACGGATTCTTCTGTAATTTTTCTGTAATCCTAATACTTGTGTGGAGTTTTACTTATAAGATAATATTGGTTTTAGGTGGCCATAATGTTAGGGACTATAGTATCCGTACTTCCTATCCCACAAGAAGTTTGCACCATCCCTGCTTAGGTAAGAGAAACTTTTAGGAGAGTCACTGATATGTAGTGCAATGTTTAAATCAGTCACAGATTAAATATAAAACAGTGAAAATTTGCTAGCACAGGTAAAATACTAAAATTTACGGCTGAGAGTTAATTGCTTTTCTTCTAAGCTGTTCCAGCAGAAATTTGTGCTGAGTTGAATTTCATGTGTGGCCTATTTTTATTACTTGCTGTCAAATACCCTGAATTAAATAGTAGAAAGTTTGTATGTATGTATAGATAATGCCATAGTTACTTGGGTTTTCTTCTAAAAAAATTGGTTGAAAAGAAAAATTTATAGTATTGGCAGTAGATATTGTCAAAGAATTAGAAAGAGAACAAAGTTTTCTTCTAGTAAGATATCACACAAAGATCAAGAAGTGTGGAGTTCAGCGTCAACACTCATCCAGAAGAGAGTTGCTGTATATTTCCCATCTTTCTTTCTGACTCAGTTAAATTTCAGCTCCTCAGTGGTGATTGCCTTAGTGACTCATAGACCATGTTTGGAAGGTTATAGGGACACAGGAACTGCCACCAGGGTCAAAGCCCCAGTCCATCTAACTTGATATCCTGCCTGTGAGACTGGTCATGTGAGATGCATTACTGGAAGATGGAGGAGCTTCACCTCCTACACAAACCTCACACCAGTCTCTTAGAGATTGACTTTGGGTTTATTTGCCCATGCATTTATTTATTATAATTTTAACTGTAAGGCCTAAATAAATCAATGTTTAAAATTAAAAACATGAGCCTGGCATGATTTACATCTCCTGAGCCAGCCCTATGCCATAATTCAGCCTGCTACACCAGTCACTCTTCCTTTAAATCAAAAGAGAAGCTCAAAAGATTGTCTTATCCAACTGTCTTTCTATAAGTATAGTTTGAAGATGTGTAGGTATTGTAAATCTTTCTCCACTACTCTGTAACAAAATAAGAGTGATAAAGGTCTTTATACAACTTATTTTTGTGCAATGGTCCATTTAATACAGTAGTTTGCACTTGAACAAGTGCACAGCACTTGATTGCATGAATGTTTCCACAAAAAATTGTTTTAAATTAGCAAGTTGGTGGTCTTTTAATAGCATGGATAACCAACACCTTCTGCAGCTTTATTTGTTAGTGAAATTAATTCAAAAGACTGCATAGAGATCAAAATCCTCAGTTTCACTTTAAATCCTAAAGAGAACCAGCAGTCAACTGGGAATCAGAGTTCTGAAAAAGATTTTAAAAAAATACCTGATCATAACTGAGGAATGAAGATCGAGTAGATAAAGGTCCTACAGTATACTGTAGGAAAACCTGTGGGTCTGGGTGATCAGACAGTCCCAAATCTTTGCCAAGTGCACAGCTGTGCTGCCTTTGATCTCTGGGGTTCTTTCAACATCGATGTTGCACAGAGGTGCTGGGACAGGTCCACATGCACAGAGATTCATCAGCAGGGTCGGGAGCTGATGACCTACTTCAGCTCTCTTTCCCTTGTCGGGAAAATACATTGACTAGAGTAGAGGAACATTTAGGACAACATTGCCAAACATCAAATCCATTTTCCGACTCCAGCTGGAGACTTGAGGAAGGAGAGGAAGACCTTCACACTGCCCATATGGCTGCAGTGAGCTTGGCTAGGTCCGAGCCCATGCTGGACCACAGCACAGCTCTGAGGTGCTGGGTCTGTGAGCATCTCTTCACAAAAACACAGATGTTAGAGCTGGGAGAGGCTTGTTGTTCAGCTCTTTTCCCTTCACCACCCTCTTCTCTCCAGGCATGGCAGTGTTATTCCCCACAGTACTTAAGATTAGCAGATTTGTTTTAAATGTGAAAAAATCATCTAGGCTTTTCCACTTCCCTTGGGGCAGATTATTCTACATCCAAATTGATTTTTCTGTCAAGGAGCTTTGCCCTTTCTTATTTTCACACTATCAGTTCCAATGCTGCTGCTTGAACAATTCCTTCCCACAATCTTGGTGTACAACATTCAGATACGTGTAAATTACCTTGGCTGTCACATAAGAAGGATTTTATGTTGGTGCTAACAATGATACCATGGAAATTAGCACAGAAGAGTACTCCCTTCATACCTTGCACCAAGTTAAATACGGGTTTGCAAAATTGAAAATACTGATTTTACATGTTTTCTTGAATGTCTGTTAGTCTTTCTTCTCCCCTGCTAGTTTATGTTGGTTTTAACTGTTGTTTTGTTAGGAATTAAAATTGAGTTGCTGGCAGACAAATAGCAAGAAGTCTAAAAAAAAGATTATTACGATCTCATACTCATGAATACTAAGCCACATTACCCTTGTTTGAAGAAGCTAGACAGCATGGAGTTTTTAATCAGGCTTTTACTTTTTTATTTTGAATTGCCAACACCCAGATCTCCCTACAGCTTCATGGAAAAACCAAGCAAAAGGAGTTATTTTCACCTAAGCTTCTTCTCACCCAGTTGTTTCTCACTTATGAAAGCAGATCATAGTGCAAAAATTCAATAAGGAATGACTGTAGCCCAGGCTTGAAGTATTTAAGAAAACTCAAGGCTGAACTCAACAGAATAGGGATGTCCTTCCCCTCGTGTCTCATAAAAAATCACAGGGAAGTTGGCAAGCGCTGCTGGCCTGCATGTAATTGTGTGTGCAGGCTGAGAATGAAAGATCTCCATCTCAAAGAATACACTCTGTGATCTCTGCACAGCCAGGCTTACATTGCCACTAACAGCTCCTCAGTTTATCCTCTGTGTGTCTGCATGGCCATCATGAAGTGCTTTCTGAGTGTGTGAACCCAGGCCATGGCCAAGTTTGGGGTTACACCAGGGAAGCAAGAATGGCTCAGTAGCACTGGCAATCCTCTAGACTTGCTCAGGTCATTTAACCTGGAGATTTCAAATTCATTATGGCTTGGAATTGCCAGGTGAAAAAGCCCATTATAAAACCAGTGAGGTGATATATGTGCTTCCAAGGAGAAATAAGACTGAGTA
Source organism: Rhipidura dahli (assembly GCA_013399225.1). Lineage (NCBI taxonomy): Eukaryota > Metazoa > Chordata > Aves > Passeriformes > Rhipiduridae > Rhipidura > Rhipidura dahli. Next base: position 558,952 of record VXAC01001104.1, on the reverse strand, counting down.
TATGTTACAGTCCAAAAATTTTCTTTCTGGTGTCAGTGCAAATTTTTTCATATGATGGGAGGGATTTAAAATACATAATATAGAGGTCTATAAAATTAAAATAATTAAGTATAGGGATTTAACAGTGTTTGAGTGCCCAAATCATTATTAAAGTCAGTGTTCAAATGAGTCAATGAATCTCCCTAATACAAAAAGTGTCAATTAAATATAGAGAAAAGGATTGCAGAGACATAATGTTGATAATAAATCTTGTAGATTTTTGTAGAAGGCTGTGTATGTGAGGGATTTTCTTTTAACTTAGGCCAAAATCAGGTACTAAAGTAGAAGAATAAGAAAACCATACTGCAGATGAGAAGCAGTAAAAGTAATTTCTCTTACACACTGCTAGACCAATCTGAGAACAGAGCTGACATATATAATCATATTAAAACTAGGTTAAAGCATAGCTCTAACCTGCCTAAAATTAGATGGTATATGAAATTCATCTAGACCCTGTAAAAAAGAACTTCACAGCCAGTGCTCTGGAACAGCTTTCTCTCAGGTGATCCCTGTACACTGGTTCCCAACTCATGACTGAGGATAAGCATTTGTTGAATGGAATAGAAAAAGAAAGCATTCCCAAAGCAGTTGGGAGTTTATTGGCTTTGAGAAGATAGAGCTGTAAGAGCACCATAAAAAAATCTTTCCCCAACATATTAGCATCTTCTGCAAAGCATAAAGAGGACAACCTCTGTCAAGAGCACATCTGTACTAAAGAATATGTGTTGGATCAGCTACACTATGAAAAAAATTTGGGAAGAAGATCAAAGTAAACAACAATATAGTTGCCTATTGCAGTATGGTACAACTACAAATTACTGGGACTGACTGTTTTTTTGTGATGTTTACCACTATAAAGCAAATTTTGAAATTGAATTGTTTATTTAATGTTACATGAAAATGTCCTTTAAAAAGCACTATCCTATTAGCTGATGAGTAACATATATATGGCTGCTGAGCCCAGGGAGTAACATTTAGAATACAAAACTGATGTTGACACAAAAAAGTACCCAAGTGAGTTCTTCAGAAGAAGAAACACGCAGTGGTTTAATGTCTGTCACAACCAGGGAGGGTTGGTGTGTGTCACCCAGGCTTACAAAACTGGGGACATCTGGGGATACTTGGTCAAGAGTGCACAGTGCACATCACAATTATTTTTCTTGACTTCCTCAAAACACAGTGTATGCTTAAGTTGTATCAAACAAGGACTCAAGCCAGGACATCAGTGAAAGCTTTCCTCCACTTTTTTTTTCTGAGAAGGGACTTTTTCCATCACAGATCAAGTGATGTGAATGATGTCACTGTTCTGTTGTCAAACTTGAACATTTCATTTGCCTTTTAGTCTTAGGCACTTTGCTGTTTAAAGTGCCTGCTACTGTCATTTCCTAGGTTAGTGGTGATCTGTGTGAAGTGATGGCAGTGACATATAGAAAATATCTGTTTTAAAGGGTTTTCACTGCAACTGAAATGCCTGAGTTATTTGCCATTACAGGTTTTTACATTACCATGGCAAAGAACCTGCTACTTACAAGGAATCCATTTCAGGCACTTTTTCACTGACTTTCACAAACTCTGACTGAATAAATGCTGTTGAATCAGACTAAGCTTCCTATCACAATTGCAATTCCATTTGCATGCAACTTTTGTATCAGGCAGAGAGATGTAGGCAAATACCTCGGTCTCATTTATCCTACAGCTATCTCACAGCTTTCCAGAAGCATAGGGAGCCTATGGCTCCAGAGTATTTGACAGGTCTAAAGTTTCCATTGTATAGAAATAAAATTCCTCAAATATACATCTGAGTTTTGCAGTTTGACCTTGCCCCAGATCCTCATATGCATGATCCTTCCTTAAGAAAAACATATGCACTCAGTGTTGGTCTCTACTCTTCCACCAATAGAGTGAAATGTGGAATTAGCATTGGAGCAAAATCTGGAATTAACATGGTGTGTGCAATAGAAACATGGTTTTATTCAGTGTGAGTCTCTCTTTTCTCTTTGCCTTGTCTCTATACATTAGAGATATAAATCATGATGTCTGTAAGAAACATTTTCTGGGTGTCAGCAGGATTTCATATCCTTAAGGTGGAGACCATCAGCCTGAGTTTAATCCCATTTATATTGGATACAAAACCAAAATCAAGGCTCTTGTCTTTGATTTCTTGTGGAGAAACATGCACTTAATTTAAGAAAATAAACACTTGGTAAGCTCCTTCAGTTAATACCAAGGACTAATTATTTCTCTAAGTTTGCAGAGATGGACCCATTTTAGCATTTCATAGTAATTTGCAATTTCTTTGTTATTCTAAATATAAAGCCTCTGACTACACCAGGATAGTATATATATGGTCATTAACATGAATATACACATTGATTAATTTATACAAATATTATCACATGCGTAAACATATTTGGTTATGGGTATTAATATAACTAGATCAGCTTTATTTTAGGAACAAGGCTTTTTGCTGGTGTAAATGCAGTGACATAGTTGCACATGATAGTCATCTGCTATGAATGGCCAGATTTTGATCATCCAAACTGAAGTATAACAATATTTTATTAAAAAAAGCAACCCAGTATTTGAAACTGCAAAAGGAGAAAAAGTCGATATAACACAATAAAATATCTGTCTAATTTGGTGTATACTGTTAGATCATGCATTAATGAAAAAAAAATATGCTTTTCTGGTGAAAATGTACTTTGTGAAGTTTTTGCTCTAGGCTGTTGGGGAAAAAAATTGAAACAATATATATAAGGGTTATTTCTCATATAATTTCTGTGAAATACAGCTATTTATTTATCAATTTGATAACATTCTCTTGAGGTCCATAGTGAAATGGCATCTGTAATGAAGTGATTGTAATTTTAAAACGCTTTTGTTTTTTGAGGTGTTATTGTTTATATATATTTTTTTCCCTTTAAAAGTGTAATGCCAATAGCATTACTGCATCAAAATCAGATAAATTGTGACAAACAACATTTTCACGAACAGAAATGTTAACATGCTGCATTCCTTTCTTTGGAAAAGTAAAAGAAATTATCACAGAAAACACATTTTAATTTAATTATATCCATTAGGTCATTAAAGTGATGTAATGCACATGTCAGTCCTCCTTTCATCCATAGATTACTTTAATCCTTCATGTGCTTTTTTTTTTTTTCCTCTGGCTTTCTTTCATACTTGCTTTGTTTTGAAATTGCATGCTGTCTGGATTATTTGTGCATGACCTCCACATTAATTTCACATTGAATGTTTACATACTCTGAGAGATTTTCATGGATCATTTATTCTACATGTGCATTTTTTTCTTTCTTTTCAGTTACTAAACTTTAAATATGCTTGAAATGTAAAAGTGGCATGAAACTTTCGTGACACGAGTATCCAAATATTTTAACAGAGATTTTCAGTATGCATCTTTTAGAAATACATATTTTAAACCACATTTTATACCATGATTTCAAAATGTAAGAAAATAAATTATGCTCTGAGACTCTAAATATATTCCATTGCAGAACTGGAGCCAAATACTGGTTATATTCAATTTGAGCAATGACAAACATATGAGATTTGTCCTTTAAATGATTTAAGAAGGTCTCTGCTCTCTCAGAGGTCATCGCTCACAAAGTTCTGTGTCTGTATATGTTCAGCATAAGAGACTTTATAGGTCACTGTCTGACTGACAGCACAGATCACTTCAGACACACACTGGCTGCAGCTCTGTGTGCCCTCTAGAAGTGCCAGCTTCTTTCAGTTGACTATACAAGGATCCTGTTTCCTTATTTAGTATCTGAAATAAATGTCCCAAGTATGCATATCCTGGTTTTTATACAGTATAGTACTGTAAGTCCTTACAACTGTCTATAAAGTCAAAGGTTTTAAAATGCAAGAAACCTCAATTTCTTCTGTATTAATTTCTGATTTGAAGAATTACAGCAAAATATGTTGCTTGATGTGCAATGAAATACTGCTTATCAGCAGAATTCTATTTCTAAATCACATAGAACTAAAAGTATATCCAGAGAAACCTAATGAATAAATATACATCTAAAATATAAAACAAAGGGGTTTTTTCAATTATACCCCAAAAAAAGCATTAAAACACACTTAAGAAGTTGTTGATAAAGAGGAGAGAGAAAAAATTATGAGACCAGCAGCACCTACCAGTAAAGAATTTTTTTTTTTAATTGACATGGGTCTGAATCCACACACTACAAGCAAATCAAAGGCTTCCACTTTCCACATTATAGCCTATTCTTTTCAGACAGTTAATTAATTCTGCCCACAGTCTGCTATGATTAAAGATGGATGGCTTGATGTCAAAGCATGCTGAACCATCTGTAGCCCTTCAGCCAAACAAGCCAAACACAACAGTTTTCAAGTAAGGAGCTGAATACTGTGACTTAAGACCTCTGGAATCAAAGCGATCCAGTCTCCAGGAGCTTTGCCTTCAACCTTCAGACTTCACCACAACTACCTCTGATTCTTTGCAGCCACTTGGATTGTGCTGATTTGAGTCACTACAGTTCTCTCCACTTTTACAAACTAGTTGTTTTGTCAGCATGAGTGTGACAACAATTAGACGTCCCTGTTTTTGCCCCATGCCTTTTCTCCTTCACAGTCATTCAATGACAAGCGTAAAAAGAACTTCATCTTTTCACGAAAATTCCCATTCTACAAGAGCAAGGAGCAGAGTGAGCAGGAAACAAGTGATCCAGAACGTAAGTAACCTCTTGGAGACGATGTCACATGCAGCAGCACAACAAATGGGTGACACGCATGATACCAGTACCCCACACGTGTAGGCAAAGATCTGTCATAGGCAGGCAGGACAGGTAGTACTACTGTGACCAATGTATGACTGCAGTTTGGATCCAGCTTCTCCTTCCATCTCTGGAAATAGTGTTTTCAGAAGAATAAAGCAGTGACCTTCACTTTTGGAAGCGCAAATATGGCTCCTCAAAGTTGTTGTGACATCTGTCATAAATCCAAAATTGTCTCTCGGAAATATTCCCAGATCAGAATTGGCTCAAAAGAAGGCAAATCTTATTTCCTTCACGACACTAAACTAATTACTTTTTTAAAAATATCTTCTAATCTTTTTTTGTCTTTGACTTTCACCAAGTTGATTTTCATGGGCAGCTTCGCTGGAAGTTTAACAATTAAATGAAGCAACCATGTTAACAGCTTGAAGAACTAAATTGGATCTTGGAATGTGTACCACCACAAGCATTTATTGCTTGCTTAAATTATATAGAGAACCAGCATTATTAAAAATATTTGCTAGTTCCAAGTGCAAATATTCACTTTCTTTTCTTAATAATTCTGTCCTAAATTTATCCAGTGATGATAGTTTCTGGAACTTTATTTCACTGTTTGTTCCTCCTTCCTCACAGCTCCAAAAGGCACGTTTCACAGTCACTGCCTCTTTCTTTGGCTGAATTCCCATAGAATATGGGTCTAAATTTGTTTCAGAAAGAAAAGGCAGGGATCCAGATTGCTCAATCAACATGGTCAGTCATGGTAGTATCCATTTCAACTCCACTGACTTCTTCCTTCCTCTTCTGCGGCTGTTCTTCCTTTCTCATTGCTCTCTCTGGGGACTTCCGTGCAGGACATCCCCGGATTAGGTGACGACGGTTATGGAACAAAGACTCTGAGTAAGTTCCCAGGAATGGTCACTGTAAACCCTTTTTTGTTTTGTTTTGTTTTGGCTTCTGTTCCTTCTCTGAGGACCCTCCACTCCTAGCATGCACAAGATAGAGTTTTATTTGTTACCCAGCTGTGAATGCATTACAAATGTTTCAATCGTTCTGTTCTGCATGACGGTATTAAATAACATACAGTGTATCGAGCAGACACTTTCACTTCTTTTGTAATAACACCTTTTGTTTCTGACAGTATGTTATTGTTCCCATCATGGCAGTTCTGTAGAGTAGCATATCTAGAATGCGTTTTGCTGCCTAGACTGCTCTTTTCAGCAACAATCCCTCCCTCTCCATCTAAAGGGAAAGTTAAACATTTTAACGTGATCACATCCTGAGGAAATCAATAAAAAATTAGTTTCTGCTGTTGCTTCTGCATTTTCAGCTTTTTGCATGGGAGTGTTTGTTACTTTGCTGGATTTTAGATTAGTATTTGTTACTAATGGAAGAAGTCATTTGCAGGCTAGAGAAGATCGTGCATTCTCCAAAGCTAATTTTGGACCAGTTTTCACCATTAGCAACCTGTTCTCTGTCATACAACCTTAATTATTCTTTTTTCTGATGCAGCAATCCTGTCTCAAGACCTGGCATTGCAAAATGTGTAAAATGTCAGATCATTGCTCAGAAACAATTTTTCTTCCTCAAAGTTTAAAATGAAATATTTGCTGCTGTTTTCTACGTATATAGCTACATTAAATTCTGTATCCAGAGCTAAATAACATAAACAAAATGTCACTTGCATGTGTTTGGCTACTTGTTCCTCAGTTCTCATTCCGTTCCTTAAGCACCAAGTAACTGGAGCAAAATGTGTGTTAATGCTGCATCGCCTACTGTTTTGTATGTGCTTTTTAATTGCAGGAATGCACATCCATGCACACAGCTTTGGAAATCATTCTGTTTCTGACTGATTTGTTGAAGGAACATTTTAATGGTTACACTTAAGGCCATGCAGTGGCTCATAATTTAAAGATGAAAGCTTTATCTCTTGTACAAGGAAGAATGGTTCTGCAAGACTAGTTTTGTCAGTGATAGACAGCAAATGTCACTGCTACCTGAATTTTAACCATTATGTGATCATTTAAGTGTCATAGCAGCTCATTAGCAACAAATGCAGATCCTTCCCTGCTAGAGAAAAGGCAAATGCTTCAGATCTGATAACCTTCCTGAATATCTGTGTCCTTACAAAGACAATTGTCTATAACATCCATCCATTTGAAAGGTACCTGAATTCTGCAAACTGATAAGGAAAAAAGTAGCACTGAGGTATTATATAGGCTGTAGCGCCTGTATTAATATTGCACCTATTTTTAAATTACTGACACACTTCTAGACATTCTCACCCATCCAAATTTTGCTAATTTTCAACTCAGACATGATTTTTAATGACAGTTCTTACTGCAAAGGATATTTGCTATTTTTAAATGAAGTTGGTAAGGCTCCTTTATAGCACATTATCTTGTGGTAACCTTTGTTAACTTGCCATGAAATGTTTGAAAGTTATTAAGCTGTTTTCTTCAAAACATAAGTTCAATTTTTTAAAGCTTTTTCCTAAGCCCAAGAGCAAGGTTTCCCATTACTGTTTTTATCAGATATCATCCCCTCTCATTTCTGCTGCTCCAGTAGCCCCATCATTGCCCATCTATGAACCCTAAGCCATTAGAGTGGTACATGGGGGAAAGGCAGCACCTTGCAGAGAATAGGGATCTTGGCACTGTTCCTGTCTTTCTCATTAACCCAGGGTGCTCCCAGCTGTACAGCCATTATGCCACTGGCTTCTAAATGTCCTGGACAGCTGAAAAAGTTTCAAGTGCCACGTGACCTTTCAGATGCAAAGTAATCAGTGTTTCTACCAGAGAAAGCACTGTTTAATATGGTCCTGCCGACCTCCTGGAGAGCATGTAGCATGATCTTGCTGTCCATAAATAGTCTGCTGACTACAATTTTGGAACAGCAACCTTATATGATGTAGATTGCCCCTTCCTTTAAAAAATATGATAATAGAAACAGGACAACAGGACACCTGACTTGACAAAACACCAGATAGACCCATCATGATAGTTCTTATATTCCTGTTCACCCATCCAGACTGATCTGGTAAAGGTTTTCAAACACCAGGTCAAATCCTGAGGCTAGACAATGTCTGGAAAAAGACTTCTCCCTTTTTTCTTTTTTTTTAGTTAGTTTTTGGCTTTGTCTTTTCTTTTTTTTCCCTCTTGGACAGGGTAGAACAGGTACAGTTACAATATTTGATATCAAGACAACTTTCATGTTAATCTGTTAATCACTGTGCTCAATCCTTTGGGATAGTGCACAATGATTAAAGACAGACACAGGTTAGAAGTTCAGCAGGAATAATTCCAATGCATTAATGATGCACATCACTGATAGTGCAGAATATGAGCAGACACTTGGATTTCAAGAAATTGCTCAAGACATCAAGTGAGATCCAAGTTGACCATAATATACATTGAAATGAAGTTATCTGAGATGTCATTTACTGTCTATCACAAAAAGACATGGTTTTGCCATGGCACATATCACTAGCTAGTACATGCTATTTCTGAAATGCCACAAGAGAGAAAGATTTCATTTTACCTCTGTAAAATATCTGAGCATTTTCAGGTGATGACACTGCACAGTTTTTATTTTCGCTCTGCATAACTACCTTTGCATGACGGAGGCAGTTCTTTTAAGTTTCTGCAGCTCTGTGGTGCTTGGTTATGTTCTTTAATTTGCTGTACTGTTCTTGCAGAACATGTTTCTTCTAATGCCAGCGATAGTGAAAGTAGCTACAGTAAGTTACTGCTTTCATTAGAGTCCTTTTACGTTGCATTGCTTGTTCTGTTTGTTTCTTTTATTTTGTTTCTCTCCTTGCTACTCTTTTGTTAATGTTAAAAAGATCGTTGGAGCAAATGGCTTGGAATTCAAATTTATGACCATGTCTTGAGTACAAAGGTATAAAAGAAAACTGCCAAACTTTATAAGAGAAGGGAGAAAGGTTGTTACTTGTGATGTATTAGGGACATAAAACTAAACCTGGCTTTGGGTAGCCTATGCAAGTCAGGATTATTTCACTTAGTGACGAAGTTTATTTCAGTGGGGGCAGGGAGAAGTTTCTTGATGATCTTTTAAGAGTAAAATTACTGCACAGCCATAGTCAAATCTGCAAGAGGCATCCTTTTTACAAGGTCACAATTTTTACATGCATTGCTGCATGCATGTATGGAGGGCTAGGAAATAGTCCCAGAAATGTTGTCGCGCCCTTAGTTTTGACAGTACAGAATTCTTAATTCAAATTTCAGTCTTTAAAAAAAAGGTAAGGTAGACATTCACTGCTTAGGCACTGCCACTGAATGTCACTGATATCATGTAGGTGGAGGTCCCAACCCTGTAACCTGATTTGGTTGAACTTACAGACTCCATGTCATCATATAACCAGGAAGCAGATTGTATGTTCTGGGTAATTCTTAGTAATGCCCATAAATTTAACCAACATCACTATTTTTGGAAGTTCTGAAAAAAAAAATACTAGAAATGTAATAACAGATAACTAAAATGACAGACTTCTTGTTACAACACCCAGTTGTTTAATTTATTCAAGCCATTTGCTTAACAAATCAAGTTTTCCACCAGTCACTCTGCACTTGTGCTAAGCAGCCACATACATTCAGGTAATCAATGGTATCATACCTCATGTTTACTAGTCATGGTATAACACATAGCAGTTCAGCTCTGTTGATAAAGACTGGTTTGTTTCAGCAAAACAGCTAACCTTATCCTATCCAGAAATGGTAAATTAGTTTGTATTCTCTTGTATTGAAAAGGTTTCCTTGGAAAGCAATTGCCAGAGTCACAAGAAAACAGTAGGCACTCTTGAATTGCCAAGATACAGTTCTGAACGGTTTTATTTTTAATGTGCCCTCTACTTGGGAGAAGAGAAGGATTTTGGTTTTGATTATATTTATATTGACATATATAAGATGCTCTTTCCCCAGACTGACTTTACAATCAAAAACAAATCAAAGGCTTAAAGTTTCAAAAGTTTGCACAAGTCAAATCTCATCCAGATCTGTATATTTCAGGGAGAGCTCAGGGTAAAAGCCCAGAGGAGCATCTAGGCTGATGAACTGCCCCAAACAGCAGACTTAATAGGAGGCCCAGTTGCAGCCAAACATTTGGGGCATGTCCACAAAAGCCTATTACCAAATTTGATCATAAGACAGACCAGGTAGCCAGTTCTTCGTTAGCTGTGTAATAGCTTAAAATAAAATGTGTGTTCTGAGGTGCAAGAAGGGTAATAGAAACTATTCAGGAAAGTTAGTTGGGACATAGATACTTGGAAGGAAAAGTAGTGCTGGAATAACAACTGCCCATGGCAGTCCCTCTCCTAGAGTGGTTTCCATCTGGGCAAGCTCTGGTCTCACTCCAGCAGCATCCTGTTGGCTGGATTTCCCCACACATTACTGGTATGACCAGCAACTTCTGCCTGGTGGAGAAGTTGCTGGCAGGGATTTCTTCTCTGCCCACAGGATAGCTATGACATTAAGAAGCAGAGGAAGCCCATCTTTGATAATGCCAAATTACAGAGGATTTAAAATACAGAATCTTGTGCCCAAAGGGCCCAATTTAATTTGCTAAGGATTCATTGGTGTGTGCTAACATGATATTTGAAGGCATGACCTTGACAAATTAGCATCTTTGGTTCCCAGATGGAAATTACTTGAAAGTACGGTGCCATGGTGGCACCTGAAGTCTGACCTGACTGTGTTCAATTTCTACATGGCCATGGTACATCAGCATATCTCCTGTGGAGAATTAAAGCCCTCCTGAGTCCAGACGATTAGTCTTTGAATCTTCAGGCAGAGATCTGATATCTGCTGTGTTGACAGTACATCCCTTTGTACAGCTCATCACAGCACATCTCCCCTAGAAGAATTATGTGCCAGGAACCCAGAAAAATCAGATAAGAGTGAGAGGCAGGTGGTCAGAGAGTGAAGTCAACAAATCGTGAGGGATAGAAAGAGAGATGACACCTGTCAAAGGAAGTTCTCTTATTTCATCACAGTTCTCACTTTGTGGGACTGTTGAGAAAGGACCCTACACTGTAAAAGCTTATCAACATCTCTGATGTGGGAAGAGTAATTACCAGACATAGTCCTAGAAGATTTCCTTAAGTATTCCTCACTGCCTCCTGATTTATTTATTCCAAATGATAGGGGGAAAAAAAATAACGAGTGCCATGGGTAGCATTCCTGGCAGAACAAGACAGCATGCAGTTACTATTTCTGCTGTTCTTGTTTGCATCTGGGCAGCTGGGAGTGGAGCCCAGTGTCAGCCACTGCCACAGAACCGAGTTTGTATTAACTCCATTTGGACCCAGCCACATTGCAGAGTTGTTCTTCAGTGTGATGTGGTGTCACTTTGAGCAGAGTCTGTGTGTTCAAGGTGAGGCACTACACATTCTTTTACAAGGACACCACGTGTGTTGGCTTGCAAACTCGTCTAGCCTTCAATCTGTGGACTGGTGACATGGAGCATACTGAGAGGAGAAAAAAAGTAAAGCTGGAAAATTAATGGGGAGCAAATAGAAAACTGCTGGAGGAATCAGGGGATTTGCATGGGGATGTGACCCTGTCCCTGTGCCTCTGTTCTTTTCTGTTTCCTCAGCAAATTAGCAGGAAGAAAGGGGTTGCTTGCCTCACTGCTTTCTGAATTGTGAGAGGAGTGGCTGGAAAGCTGCCTGGCGGAAAAGGATCTGGGATTGCTGGTCAACAGCAGTCAAATGTGAACCCAGAGTGCCCAGGTGGCCAAGAAGGCCAATGGCATCCTGGCCTGGATCAGCAATGGTGTGGCCAGCAGGAGCAGGGCAATGATTGTCCCCCTGTACTCAGCACTGCTGAGGCCACACCTGCAATCCTGTGCTCAGTTCTGGGCTCCTCACTTCAAGAAAGACATTGAGGGGCTGGCGCGTGTCCAGAGAAGGGCAACGGAGCTGGGGAAGGGGCTGGAGCACAAGTCTGATGAGGAGCAGATGAAAAGAGGTTGTAGTGAGGTGGGGTAAGTCTCTTTGCCCGACAAGCAACAGGAAGAAGAAATGGCCTCAAGTTGCACCAGGGAAGATATGGATTGGATAGTAGACAGAATTTCTCCACTGAAAATGTTAGCAGGCATTGGAGCAGGCTGCCCATGGATGTGGTTGATTCACCATCCCTAGAGAGATTTAAAAGATGTGCTTAGAGACATGGTTTAGTGGGACTTGGCAGAGTTATACTTGTCTTTTCCAACCTAAATGATTCTGTGCTTCTGTGAGTCTATGAAATCAGCAATTCACACCTTGGCCAGAACACAGGAAAAGTGGTGGGTAAGAAATGACTGGCAAGTGCAGAGTGTTCTCCTACAGACCTTCTTATATATCCCAATAAAAACAGGCCAGTTGGAGTCCAGAGTGAGGTGTTCTGCATTTTTTCTAGTGGTCTCTGGCAATTGTTTTAACACATTTCTCTAACTTTTGCTTCTCATGATGAGCATTTAGTGAAAAGCAGCTAGTGTCAAAACCTGTATTATTTGATCATTCCTAGAACCATTCCAAACCAGCAATATTGAAGGCTTCTGAGAAATGTCCAGGCTGTAAGCTGGACAGTGAAGAATAGGGGGGCTTACAAATCAACTGGGCTTTTTCTAGGACATATTCTGATGTGTTCATTATTTTTTAGAAAAACATATTTCTTAAAAATTTGAGTATTTGGCTGAAGTATTGCTTATGTCTCAGGGTTAAAAACCAATTTTTTGACTGAAGCCAGGTATTTTTTATTTCAAAAATGTAATTGAAATTCCTCCAGTGTGGTCTCAAGAGAAAATTCTTTGACCACGTCTAAGCAACAAGAAGTTGCAAAAAGTAAACCAGATTTCTTCTGCCAGTGCCCTCAACACTTGGTTTGTTATGAAAAATAGGGCTGGAGCCAACAGTGAGATATTCTTTCTCCCAAAGGATAATCTTCAGTTCCATTAATTTTAGTGGGAACCACAGACACATTTGAGAGCAGATTCTAACCCTTTATAAATAAGAATAGTATTTTGGGGCCAGGAACAAATGCTGGCTTGATCTTAAGGCGGCTGAGTTGCTACAAAGCTGCTGCTGAATCACACAGCCATGCTGTTATGAAGTCTATGTCAGTTTATTTGTTCCCGTTCTCAGCAGCAAAGCCAAGTTTGCAGAGTGGTATATAAAGTACTGGTCTAGCAGAAAATTGTTCTTTTTGTGATAAGGACACATACAGCCAATTTTGACTACTCCCTGGACCAGTTAATCAAATCATGATTGAAAGTTTATTTTGAGCCCTGTAACATAAAATGTTCTGACTTCTTTTTCAAACCAAGCTCGTAAGGACAGATTTTTTTATCATGGACTCATAAGTTTTTATTTTGCAAGACATGATTTTCATAACAGGCATGAATTTCAAGTCTCTCTCCTACATATGTGTTGTAACACTCTTACACATAGTTCAGTAAAGTTTTTTACAGCTGTCATCAAAATTACACACACATTGTCACATCTATTTAGTCTAATTTCATGACTGGTTGTGATTGCACCAATTACCTAGAGAGTCAATACATAACTACAAGTTAAAAATAAGAAAAAGTGTTAGAAAAAAAATTTTACCCTCTGTCAGCAAATCAGCAAATCGCTCTTCTAATGAGATTTGAAGATTCAGAACAAGGTTAAAGTAGTCCTGATTATTACAATAGGTTATTGATTAATGAGGACACTTACATTGGCTCCCCAAAATTGCTGCATTATTCAGGTATACTCAAATTGGCACAAGTATTGAAGTCTCATTTTATACCCTCACAGCTATATTGATCTTTGCCCATAGACAACTTTTCAGTCATAAGCTCATGCTCAGACTACTGATGATCTTTTTACATATTGGATTTCCAGCTTTTCATAGCTGTCAATATATTTCCAAAAATCATGTGTTTATTCACATAAATAGGGGCCCAGCAAAGGGATTTTGAACCAAATAGAGGCTGGGATATTGCCTGTCCAGTGCAGTCTGTGCAGAAGAAACAAAGCAAGAAATTTATTTCTCAAAAATCTTGCAAATACAACTGAGGTAATTCATATGTTAGCCCAAAACCCATCTGAAACCCTATAAAATCCCTTAACAAAATTAAATTAATACTCTTTACGAAAGGTATCTGACAGCACAGGGCCTCGCTGCCCCATTTATAGAGGTTATGAGTTATACAAACTCCAGGTTATTCTTCTCTTCCCAAGCATGAGAAAGCACCAACAGGCAAACCAAGAACAAATAGAAACAGGGAGTGGTCCTGAGAGAGCAAAAGTTCTCCAATAATTTTACCCTTAAATATTACATGTAGGTAATTTTCCTTTTCCTTTCTTCTGTTTCCTATTTTATTTATTTTCTTCTCTTTTTGACTTGATGGGATTTTACTGAAGAACAGGGGAACATGCCAAAATCCTACAGAAAGATCTTTTTCTTTTTTTTCCTCTTTTTGTTTTATCTGTTAAATGTCACAAAGATTTTCCAGATCAATACAGCTAACCTGTGCTAATTAAGCTGCTAATGTGTGTGGTAAATGAGGCTTAGGCAAATGATAAGAGCCTGTGTCCTGATGGATTTCACACTCTGTCTTACACCTCAAAGCCATCACAAGGTTATAGCAATCTGATTATTGATTGACTCTAGAGCTCTTCATTATACTTAATACTTTATGGACTACTTCAGAACTATGCAGTACTGACCAAGTGTAGATCATTAGAGTACCATCTGGTATAGTTAACATGCAAAACTGCCTCTGAGGACCCGGAGGATTTTGTCTGGACAATACATGGCAGGATTTTATTCACTTAGAAATTAAGCTTTTTCCAGAAAAGAAAAGTAGTAGAAATGGTGCAGCTTTTCACCACACTCCCATGTTTAGTCTGGAACTGAGGGCTGAAGCTTACCTCAGGAAAATGTCTGTCTTTAAGTTCCTGTGTATCACAGTCAGCCTCAAAGTTCCTCCTTATTCGGTCCATCTGTTTCCAGTGGCTTAAACTTCAGCACAATTTGAGTGGGCTGGAGGATTTTTCTTTGCCTTTAACCTGGCCACACTTTCACAAGACTTCTGTGAAACCAGGCTTGTTTTTCTCCCTAGCCCATACCCTACAGAGAGAGTGGATGTAACAAAACCTTTAGTTTGGAGACACATCTGCCAGAGACTGGGCAAAAAAGAAAGTAAAATCTGTGCTGGCTTCTCAGTACTGGTTATAAATCTGCACCAAAGCCAAGTATTGCTTGGCCACAGGAAGAAAAAAACAACAGTAGTTTCAGAGTTATTATCTGTTTTCTTCCAATTGCTATTGACCCTGCCACTCCCATGAGATTCTGCTGCTTAACTGCAAATGTCTGACTTTGGTTTTTAAACAGCATCTGACCTTGCTGTTTAAATGCTGTTCGGGGACAGTGGAGACAAACTCGCCCTTCTGACTTTTTCTCTCCTCACAAAGTAGACGTGTAAAATAGGTCAGATGACTCATGTCTTAGAATAAGCACTTGCCTATTTGAAGGCAGCCATTGGCTCCAAAAGGTGTCTAGGGACTAGCTTAGACATAAGCACTCAAGCCTCAGGTTTCTGAAATGAGTGCAGTGAAACTCCTGCTGTGGATCTGTTTGCTGTTGAAACAAATAATTTAAAGTTTAAGATGGTATTTGTACAAACAGGGTCCCCTCCCTTTGGTTGGTATGTGATGGCTTCATTGCCCACCCCAAGACTGACTTTCTCAGGCTGTTGAAAAATATAGCCTTAGCTCCTGTTGGGTAGAGGACAGACAAAGCAGGACCATCCTTGTCCAGCTTGGAGAGTGGATTTTTTCATCTCTAGAGAAATGAGACATCCTGAGTTCTACATCACCCCTAAAATTTACTGAGAAACTTAAGGGAAACTGATACATCTGATGCATAAAACCTAGTGTAACAATAATTCTAGGTTTCCAACTTTGCAAAAAGCCAAAGAAAAGTGATTACAATATCAAACATTTGCAAACAGAAAAGAAATCCCTCGTCCACGCGCCTCATATGTCATGTGGCCTTATCCCCAAATCCTGTCTAATCTCTTCCTTTTATTAAAAATTATGTTCTCTCCTTTGCTGCTTCAGCACCATTGCTGGGCTGGAATTGGTCCTGTCAGTTCTCCCTCTCTCCTAACACATCACTACAGTTTTTCTATATGGTGTTTCTGTCATTGTCAGTAATTACAACATTATTTTTACTTGAAGAGCTCTCTTACACATTGGTCACTGCTGCCTAGATACTACATCACACACACAAAAAACTATCAGCATAGTAGATTCATGGGCTGGGAGTCAGCTTAAGATCTAACCACAAAGAATTTTGTGCCTTCCTGGGAGCTGGGCATTGCATCCAACACAAAGCTTGTTAATATAGTTAGTGGAGCCTCGAGGGCAACTCCGATGGCAATCAGACTGCTTGTGGGTGAGGTGTACCCCCCTCTAAATCCTAGATGTGTTTCCATCAGGCAAGGCAGCACTCTTCCCCTCTGTGTGCACACTTTGGTCTGACAGGAGCCCACCAGAATAATAAAACACAGGCTTACATGCATGCAGGCAGATGAAACAAAGGCAACCCTGTCTATTTTATAAAGCACTGGTATGCCTTATGATACTCTTTCTTCCGTAGTACCTAAATTAGTTGCAAAATCCCATCTGTGGATCTTCTCAGAGACAATCCCTGAACTGAGCAAAAATAAAATCATCATTTTAAACTTTGCTAAGTTGTATTTAGAACCTGCCAGAGCCCTCATGTGGTACCAAGTATGTGACAGTGACCCAGAAAGAGAAATGAGCAGGAATTATTCATGCTTTGGGTGGAGAATCCTCCTCCCTCTCCTCCTGCACTCCCTTGAATGGGAGGACAGTGATGCACAGGGACTGCAAACCTGCATCCAAGTCATGGTCCATAGTGTGCCACTTGTTTCTCATGGCAAATTTCTCTGCTTTAGTCCCCTAAATGTCACCATGAGGAAATAGCACTGTCCTAAGTGCTGTGAACAAATGTGTAAAATATGATGCTGTGAGACCTTCACTGAAGATATTCAAAACCTGTCTAGACATGATCCTGTACAACCTGTTCTAGGTGCTGTGACAGGGGATGATTGGACTAGATGATCTCCATAAGCTGAAAGTCCCTTTCAGCCCCAGCCATTCTGTGAGTCTGTGATTTGTGCTCAGGGAAAGGATAAGGATCAGAAAATAGCTCACAGCTAGATGTTAGCCTGTGAATGCACTAGGTTATGGAGGCTATGCACTGAAGAACAATCAACCAAAATATATATTCCATGGATAAAAATTGTTCTGTCTAGGTACAGTTGATTTACTCTGCAGCAACATGTTAGGGCCTTAACAGTAGGAAAAGCATTGCATCTTAAATTGCTGCACTATCCTTGTAAACAGCCTTGATTCAAAACATAAATAAAGGCATGTTGCCCATCAATAAAAAAGCCCAATTTCAGTAAACAGAATTGTAACACATGGAAGGGGAGGGTGGGGAAGAAAAAACTGTCTCCATGCATGGAAATTATGATGGACTTTGGAATGGTTCAGGTGAGAGGCTTATCAAGAGAGAAGTGTTGATCCTGGTCTGTCTCTATGTGAAATATTTTATCAAACTTAAATACCTGACATGTTGCTCATCAGCTTCAATCTCTTGTCTTTCTTCTCTCATCAGGAGGCCAAGAAGACTGCATCCTTTCTTATGAACCTGTCACAAGACAGGAAAGTAAGTTTCATCTTCTTTTCTATCACTCTTCCTTATATTTTTCGTTTCAGAGTTTGAGGGCCAGCAGAGCAGTAAGCCTTGCTCTGCCAGCCCCAGTTTCTCTGTGGCTTCTTTTTCTTGGACACTTAGTCTATTTTCATACAAAAAACCCCTGATGTTATGGTATTCTTTGGAAGCCCCCACTTCCTAACATTCCCAGTACTGTCCCCGGCACATTCTCATGGGCTTTTCTAGTAAGGTATGTTAATCAATCTACAAAATATTGATGTAGATTTTCTAGATTTACTGCAACATTGTTACATGGAAAGCCTTTATTATTTTGCTTCTCATGTGACATGTGCCACTGACCAGGGCAGACAAACCCATGGAAAGGCAACTTAAAATGGAAGCACATCCATCTGTTTTAATGGGGGATGCACTTACGTAACTTGAGGAGAAAAAAATGCTGCAGCAGCCTTTTCATGTCTCATGGAAGAGTCCATCTGCAAGCATTGTTGGTGGCCTTGTTGAGCAATAGTAAATATATATCTGTGCTTCTGCATAGTCATTTGACTTGTGCATGGACCATCACAGAGCTCTGCAGTGGTACTCATTCCATTCCCTCTCCCATGCCAGTAAATAAAATATTCATTAATAAAATGAGCACCTAAGTTTTCACTTCATACATAAAGACAACAACTCTGGTTAGCACATATTTGGGTAAATTCACTTATTACTGCTGGTAAGATCACCTCACTGTGCCTTTCTGTTTGTTTTTCAGTTAATTACACCAGGCCTGTTATTATTCTGGGTCCTATGAAAGATCGGATCAACGATGATTTGATATCTGAATTCCCTGATAAGTTCGGGTCGTGTGTACCACGTAAGTATGGTTTTACTCCTAGTTCTGCAGCTGAGTGAACTGAATCCCTTGGTGCTACACATTAAGTAAATTTCCGTGAAAGCAGCATCCATCTACTATACATAGCTGCGTTTCTTAAAAGTCATTTTTTCATCAGACAGAAAAGAACAAATAAATTTTTAAAAAAGGTTGTGAAGGTCTGGAAAAAAAAAACTCAAAAGAATTGTCTCCAAAGCTCCAGGGTTTTTTTAAACAAGAAACTTTCTAGTCACTAACTCAGTTTAGTAATCAATCTATGGGTTCTTAAATAAGATTAAAGTTTGAAATACTGGTAAAATGTAAATGTTTCAACTCAATTGCACAGCATCCACCAAAAATATAGGGAAAAATCTGTGATTTGTGTGAGATATAGACTGTTGAATCAGAAAGCAATGTTGGACCCTGAATTAATCAGCGTATTTATATCTTGGACCATTAAAGCTTGCTGTTTATTTGAGGCCCTGATTGCACTTGTACTTGATTTTAAATGGTTGTCTCTGGCAATACTCTAAATTAAAACTAGTAGAGATGAGAACAGAATCAGGCTAATAAATAAGGCTAAATTGAGTTTATTAGATGACAATTAATTCTATCACCATAACAACATTAAATTTAAAATATGAAATGCATTTTATACTTGAGGTTTGTGTGTGATTCTGCTGCAAAAAGTGGAATTCTGGTAAACCCTAATTTTATTTTAGCCTGTATTGGTTGGAGGTAAACATCAGAAGGTATTACTACAAAAAGACAGCTTTATTGTCATAGCTCCACTCTTAACAGTATGTAGTAGCCAAAGATCTGCTGTCAGAGGTGAAATGTCTTCACTTAGAGCAGACCCAGCATTGCCCGCTGAGCAAACCACGACTGCATATTCTGCACTAAATGTTTTTGTAGACTTCCTGATCTTCTGTCTTTTGTTTCATGCAGATACCACACGGCCAAAGCGTGACTATGAAGTGGATGGGAGAGATTATCATTTTGTCATTTCAAGAGAACAGATGGAAAAAGATATCCAAGAGCACAAATTTATAGAAGCTGGGCAGTACAATGATAATTTATATGGAACTAGTGTCCAGTCTGTGAGATTCGTGGCAGAAAGGGTAAGTTGGCAGTAGTTTTATTGCCAGTGCAATATGATCTGCTTTGTTTCCACATTGTGTCTCAGACATGATTCTCTGCCAAAAACATATAATAGCTGCAAAACAGCATCCTAATATTTATAGGCTTTGTAATGACTCCACAAGTGGAGTCTCTGACTTTGAATGACATCATCCTTGGCACTCTCTGTACTTGGCTGTAGTGCATGGATTCAGAGTTCTAACACAGTGCCTCAAGTACTCCTCAAAACAGCCTCTATTCTTCCTCTACTCTTTCTACCTCTGTAAGACAGGTAGATAAACTAAAACACTATCACAGAGGCAAAAGAACGAACCCCAAAAAAATTAAATTATTTGCCTCAGTTGACACAGGAAGTCTGACCTAAACAAGAACTGAATTAATCACTAAGAACATGGACATCCTATTACTTTTATGAATTAATTTTCCTCATCTCAAGAAAATCCTCCTGCCCCTGCAAATTTCATCCCAGTAAAAAATAAATCCCACGTTTGTTCCCATATCACCATGGGAAAATCTATTTGTTAGGGAAAATAGAAAATATATTTATACTGGCACCAAAGCAAAGGAAAGAGCACAGAGCAGTGAAGTGCATGCCCTGGACTCCCCCTTCCCTGGTGTGCCAATAATGGCCCCATTCCAGGGCACTGCATTGCAGATTTGCTTCCTAGCTTTTGGCTGATCTGCAGCAAAGTCTGCAAAAATAAACACATGCTCATCTGTTTCCAACAGGGCAAGCACTGTATACTTGATGTGTCAGGAAATGCTATCAAACGACTACAAGTTGCACAACTCTATCCCATTGCTATCTTCATTAAGCCCAAATCATGGGAGCCTCTGATGTGAGTATAAACTTCTTCAAGCAGTTTGTATTTTGGGTACAGCCTCAAGTGGCACCACACAGGTCTTGAGTGTGCATTTTGCTTGTTCTCAAAAATCAGTAACAATGAGAGGAAGTGAGAAGAGTGCCCTCAGAGGGAGTCATCCACTGTATCCTGGTATCTCAAGGAACAAGCCATAGCTGTGAACCTTTCAGACTGGGATATGTGGGATTATGTGCTGGAACATGAAGGACTCCTTGCTAGCGCTTGGTGTTCTTGCTCCAGCCTGTGCCAAAAGTTCACCAGGGACTCACTCACTCACTCACTCAGCTTGGCTTGTCCCACACATCCACGGGTGCTCTTGGGGTTTAGGGTCTGATCAAGGGCACAAACCAGAGGGTTAAACCTGAGTCAGACTTGAGGCGTGTTCCTCTTCACCAGCCCTTTGCTTACCTGAAGGTCTGCAAGAGGAAAGGCAAGGAGCCATGGGACTGGGCAGGGGCAAACATAACACTGACAGGAATGAAAGAGTCGGCTCTGTGCTGCCAAGGATGTCCGAGGTGGCACACACTTTGGGGGATAAGGCTAAAACTCAGTGTAAAATCAGTAAGATGAAATTCAGCACAAACAAAGGAGTGAAAATGAAATGCATGAGTACAAGCAGGGAATAATTTAGCTGTAGCACGTTGGAAAAGCATCTGGCAGTTGGGGTGGATCACACAGGAATATGAATGGATGGGTAATGTGGTTGCAAAAAAAGAAAGTGCCACTGTGGGCTGTATTCATATCAGTGTTGTGTAAGGACACAATAGGCAGCTATTTTGTTTTACTGGGTATGGATGAGGTCTCAGCTGGAGTGCTGGCCTGATTCTGGGTTCCACCCTGCTGGTGAAGGAGGAGCAGGAAATATCTAGTGCCACAGAGAGAAGGCTGAGGAGGAAATATGGAATTGATATTCATCCTGAGTTAAAACTCAGGATAAAATATGTGGTTCTCAAGTTGTTTTCTGTGTACACTTAGAGTTATGCAAGAGCTATCAGCTTAATTTGCTGAGATGGGGTGAAATTTTAAACTCTGTGCCTTCCCCTCCCCCAAGGCTCTGCAAATGCCAGGTAGTGCCATAGGTATGTGTTTGACATGTTTTTTGACACAACTAAAATGTTGGCACTCTGCCTCCTGTGACAGATGCATGTCTGGTGATGGCAACAGTGCCTGCAGCCAGTGGTCACAGAGCCAGAGAATGCCAACACAGCCCATCCTGGGAATGTGCATTCTTCTCAGCCCTGCCTTATGGAAATGAGCTTGTTGTATGTCCAGCCACATTACAAGGAATGATGCACAATATGTGGTACTTGCACAGCATCATTCTGACATCTGGACTTTTCTTCCAGTTCTACAATTCAATAATATTCTGATTTTGTTGCAGTGTAAAAGGGGAAGGGTAGTCTGAGAGTCTGCCTTGTGCACTGATTGTTTTAACAGAGATCTTAATGTACCATTTTCCCACTCATAAAAAATTTCCATTATTTGTTTAATACTGGCATTGCTTCTGGAGTGATTTTTTTAAAAAATGTAAATAGAAGTGGCCCTTACTCTGAAAATTACATCAGGTAGGACCAGAAAGTGGTGATAACATAAAGGCTTCATTGATTTGATGTTAGAACTGCAAATCCTTCAATAGACTAACTGAGTGGTGTTATGAAGATACGAAATATTATGACAATCATTCCGTTATTGAACCAAAGCAATGCTAATATTTCACTTAGGGCATTAAAACAAGAGTGCTGTTCAAGAAATGCCTGGATGTGGCACTTAGTGCTATGATCTAGGTGGTGGTCAGTCAAAGGTTGGACTTGGCAATCTTGGAGGTCTTTTCCAACCTACATGATTCTGTGATTCTGTGATTCCATCTTTTTTAGGTATATACCTACTGCAACACAAAAAATTATAGGTTTATCTGCCATAACTATTACTCCTGTTCCTACAAACAAGTTGAAAGCTACTGTAATAGCAAAGTCAAAACACAAAAGACAAAATATTTATAATCACAAGATGCAGAGAAACAAAGACAAAAGATTTATCTTTCATCAAAATTAGCACATAAAGTTGTAGTCTTTCATTTATGCATATGCTCATTTGCACCCATCTGGCAGTGGAAGTAAGAAGAGTGAAGGGAGCATAAATCAAGTTTGCACCTGCACTTGAAACTTGGTTATTGCAGGTTTTCTGGAAATACCCTATTAACACTTGTCACCACAGTAGTGAATGACTGTAAGGCGCTGTTGGATGTAAAAGCAATCAGAACATGTGGCCATTGCTGTAAAAAAACTGCTCCATCACCCCTTCCTCCCCTCCTCCCTTCCTTCCTCCCTTCATTTCTCCCTTCTTTCCTCCCTTTCTCCCTTTCTCTCTTCCGAGTCCTACGTGACTCCACCTGGTTTACTCCCAGAGGCATCCTTGTTCATACCCTTCAGTCAGCCTCTCTCTCTAGAGGAATGAGGACAGTGGTGAGATCATGGGGATGAGAAATGGAAGTAAGAAAGAAGCTGCCTGGGTGAGCTTTTCACTGGGAGAGGAGGAAAACCTTGGAAAATATGCACTATATTTTGAATTCACCAGCTGTGCAGGCCCCCAGCTAAGAAATAAGAACTAGAAGGGACTGCAATATGACCACAGTCTTATTTCATCATGAAAAATGGACATCATGGTCGTCCCCCTTCTCCATCCTCTCTTCTAAGGGCACAGAATGGGCAGAGTCAGGAATACAACTAGCACAGTTTTATACCCCAGGCAAATCTACAAACTGAAAGTGTAATGCAAATTTCTACCTGTTTCAAAGTACTTCCAATTTTAAACACTTGGCTTATATTTTTATTTGTATTATATTTTCTGCTGTTCAAAGACCTTAAGGAAGACTTCTCAAAAATTTACCAGAAAGAGATCTGAAAAGGAGAGGATGTTGTTAGCATTAAAATATTGGTTATATGCCCATAAGATGAAAATGTTAAGTTTGCCTAAGAATTTGCAGTGGTGTGTCCCACTGCAAGACAGGTTTTTGGTTCAGTCACCCAAAGAGATGTTCAAGTAGGTGTAGCTGGTGCGAAGTCCACCTGAACTTGATTAGATAGCCATCTTTCCAATAAATAGAATTTGTAGTATTACAAATCTAGCAGGACAACACACAGATTATATTAAACCTATTTATATAATCCACAAATAACTGACATAAATTTTAAAAGAAATCTTTCTTAGCCTTCATTTTGTAAGCCTGCTTTCTCCATGGCATTAGTACTTCCAAAGAGATTTTTCTAAGCAGTGTTCCCAGCTATATGGTTACTTATATAGGTAGGCAGCTTTAAGCCATTTATAGAAATACCTTTTTGCATCCTGGACATCTTCCAGAGTGTTTTTCACAAGGCAAGTAGGAATTAGCCGTAGCAAGTTCATACTTTTGTGTGCTTCAAAGAGCATTTTTTTTCACCATCATGTCCATAATTTCCTACATGCATCACCCATGGCATACTGTACACAGTCCATTACCACATAATCATATGATTCAGAGCAAGGCATAAAATCAGATTTATGCAGAACACAAGATGCTCCCTTCTCTTGCTTTCCTAGTTGCCTCAGAAAATCTCTGTCATGTTTTAAGAAAAAATGAATCTGTGCTGGGAAAAGTGCTAGAACAAGCAAACTCTATTTATTTTTGATAATTTGGACATCTACAGGCATATGAGTGTAAGGCAGTGAATGAGCATGAGCTTGATTTATTGCAAGTATACAGTGGTATTAACACCTGAGCATGCACAGGCAAGACAACTCATTCCCTGAAGTTATTAAATAATGCTTCTGTTGAAACAGAAATGCTCCATCAAATAACAAAACACTGGAAAAAAAACAGAATGTTACTGTCTGTCTTTGTTTTTACATTTCTTGGCACCCAATAAGCAACCAGTACAACCTTATTCATCTGAGACCACCAGCTGAGTCTGGGAGATATAGAGATTTCCTGAAGGAGCTTCAGGCAGGAGTGCTGAGTGCTCAAACTGTGGGACATCCTAGATTCCAGACCCACTTATGTGTTCCTGATGTCTCAAGTCTATCTCAGTTAGTGGCTACCAGACCTGGGCCTTGTATTTTGTTTAAGAATGTAGAGTAGTGAACGCAAGATAAATATTTGGTGGAGAAAAATGAAATGGGATATAGTTTCAAGTAGTTTTGAACGACATAAGAATGAAATTAAATTGAAAATATTGAATCTGTCCATGAGCTGTTGGAAGAATTCTACCATTTTATTCTTGTACCAATCTCAATCCATCTGTGATTCAGTTGAACATGTCTTTTGAAAGACATTCTAGCAAAAATCTAAACTTTTTGATGACTTCCTCCATGTTTCTAGGGAAATGAATAAACGTCTCACAGAGGAGCAAGCAAAGAAAACCTATGATCGAGCAATTAAATTAGAACAAGAATTTGGAGAATATTTCACAGGTAGGTTTTTATTAATACCATTTTTTTTCCAAGATATAGTCTTTTATTGCAAAACAGCTGAATCAACTCTGTCTCTGATCTAGAGTACCTATCAGTATAGTGTGCCCAGAGTAAGGACTTCTGGCTTGGGAGTATTGTTTCCTTGAAATTCAAGAGCAGTTGAGGCACCTGACTTCTGAAAAGTTTGATGTCCTGAATGAGCATCTATGCCAAGGCAAATTTAGGGGCAAACTATGGTGCTTTATGTTAACAGTTGCTTTACCTTCTGTCAGCTTGGGCCTGATCTTGTTAACCTTGGCAGCCAAGAGTGGATTCATTATAACTAGGTCAGAAAGGTTATAAATTTGCTGCTGCCCACTGCTGAAGTAGGTTCTAAATCAAATAAAATTTAAAGCGTGACCTCCAACAGTGGGAATCTCTTGTGCTGCCCTCCCCAGGACAGAACTGCTAGTTCTCTGAACTAACCTGTCTCAGTCTTCTCAGTACAAGCAGTGGGATGGGTCTCTGTCATAGGCAGGTGCCATCGATTTGAACTTAGTTGTCATCTGTAGGGGTGTGACACTTCCAGAATCAACATCTCAGTATAGCAGTACTCCTTCTCATGACATCAGTTTCTATGAGTATGCTGAAAATCTGCTGACCCTGGATGCTGTATCTATCAATTAAAAGAAATATTGATATGTTTTCTCTACTGCAGCTATTGTCCAAGGAGATAGCTTAGAAGATATATATAATCAATGCAAACTTGTAATTGAAGAACAATCCGGGCCTTTCATCTGGATTCCTTCAAAGGAAAAATTATAAATTAGCCACTGCACCTCTGATTATGACGGGAGAATATTTAGAAGAAAACTATAATATACTATTTGGAGGCTTTCCTGTTTTTGTTGCATTTATGTTCTTTGCAGTCAATGTGAATTTTGATGAATGTACAACACAAAGTGTTTGAAGCCATGAAGGACACTGATGGGTCAAAGGGTAGGAACAAAAAGACTTCTACCATATAAAGCAAATCTGTTGTGTGCTCAGAGCACGAGTTGTAGGTATAAACCTTTGACATGGAGGCCCTCTGTCAAAGAGAGCTAAGCCACCTCCTGTGCCCACGCGGACATTTTGATCAATTTCAATGGCTGAGCTCAGTGTGTTGATTGCTTTAGAGAAGTTCCCAGCTCTTGAACCTCATACAGGGCTTGATCCTGCAAGGCGCTCAGCACTTGACCCCAATTCCTACACAAGTAGCCTGTTGACTTGGAGTCACTTGTGACCCTTCCCTATGCCGTTCAGTCCCACCAGTTCCAGTAGGACTATTCACATGCTCAAAGCTAAGCACAGGCTTAAGCATTTTTGCTAGATCAGGGCCACACGCACCTTGCAAAATCAAGCTCAGAGTATTTGGTCCACTTCCTACTGAGGTCACTGTTAGGACACTCTGTGACTTGACTGGGAGGTGGGTCCTGTTCTCAGCTTGTCATTGCACATTTGTAGTTGGTACACCTCGACTTTGGTAACTATGCACATCTTTTGATTTCTGAAACCAAGTCAAGCATTTCTTTTTTTCCCCTTTGGAAGCACTATTGCATCAGGAACTACCAACAATATGGTTTATTTTGATGGTGTTCAGGGGTGGGAGAGGATGGAAGCGTTTCACATCACACACACACGTGCACACAAACACATTCCCATGTGGACACACACATGCATTAGGATTCACAGCACCTATGTTAACAAGGAGGGATACAACTGGGAAAAGCTTTAAAATTTTTGATTGTCTATTTTATCATTTATATTGATAGAAGGCACTTAAAGATGGAATAATTTATAAAAATAAAAATATATTGATGTATAGAAACTAATTTCTATAGGTAAAATGTTTTTGTGAAGATATTTTGTAAAGATTAATTAATTGAAAGATTAAATATTTACACCCTTGTGCGACTGTCAAATGTAAAGAGGACCATCAAGTTGCATTATACCTCTTCCATAACAGATTCTCTATTATTAATGGCAAGCAAGATAATTCCTTAAATTGTAGTTGTCATCTTGTTTTTCTTTCAATTTAATCCTCTCCCTTGCCTCTGTTTAATCATGATGAACTCCTGTGGAAAGATCTCTTGAACTCAGTGCCCTGTAGGAATTTTCTGAACATAAAAGAATAATGCATCTTTGAGACAACTATTCAGAAGCAAAATGTCAGTGCTTAAATGCAGTTAATAATTTTTCTCTTAGGAAGGAGGCACCCTTAATCATCAAATGTTTTATAATTCTTCCTGTTTCCTTCAGGGAAATAACGAAAACATTTGATTTTTCCTCTCTCTTCAGGCAGGTCACCAACTAACTTGTCTCTTCATTCATTTCACAGTCAACAAGGGTCTTAAAAGCAAAAACTGAGGCAATAGACATTTGTGAGGGATTTGGGGAAAGTCTGTGGAATTGCAGTCTAGGGGTGTATGGAAGGGGAGACGGAGGTATTTTTTTCTCATTTCACACTGCCCTTCTTCTGTATACTGATGCCATTCTTCACTGGCTTACAAGGGGACAACTGCAACAGATGCTATGATAGTAAAACTGAATTGCCTTTGCTGCTGCTGGACCATGTTCTCTACAAAACCCACACTCCTGCCTCTGCTGCACTGCAGGAGTGCAATGCTTAAAGCTGGTGGCTACAGCAACCCTAATGCTTATGGATGTCTTAAGGGCAAATGCTAAATAGACTCCTCTGGTACTTGTCTATTTGAAGCTTACGTTTCTACACCCTGTCCAGCTGACAGGTCTACCCAGCCAACTTCCGCGGACAGCGCGATGAGCTGGATGTTTGCAAAAGCCACCAGCGGTGACAGGGTTAAAAATATGGGCATTTTCGTGGCCCTGAGGGGGCCTCTCATGCTTACTGCCCAACTATGGTAACTTTGAGAAGTTCACACTTCTTTAACTATTTTTCTTGCCTGGTCAGCACAGATTTATAAACAAGGGTTTCAGTTAAGTCTCCAGAAGAGCTTTGTTACCAGAAGGGCTAGAAACATTTTTTTTTTCTAATATAAATTAATGAATGCTTTGATTTTGGATAATTCTGCAGAAGTCCACAGAGTGATCCCAGATCTTTGGAAGCCATGGATTTTTCCATGCTAGCAAAATACTATTGCCCCAGCTTGGGAAATAGCCCATCAGACCTGAAAAACCAAGTATCCTAAAGCAGGAATTTCATTCTAATTTTCAGCTCTGTTTTTAAGCAATCAATCACATCTGCTTCTTTGTTTCTTAGTTCAGCATGCAGCCTTTTATGGTACTATCCTACTAGTAACTGTTTTGCTTTGTCATGTGCTGTGCTTTACGGTGAACAGTAACACTATGGCTGAGTACAATCAATTTTTCCATCAGTCCTTGGTTACTGTAGTAACATTATTTATTTTTCCCTGTCTGTTGTTTGTGCTTCCATTTTAGAGTTGACATTGCACTTCTTCTTTTTTTTTTTTTTTTAAATAAAACATGTATTTAAAAACAAATCATCGAGAGAATCAGTGAGAGGTCTTATTTCCCTTAGGCCTTGTACTCCCATTTGTTTTGTGTGTTGATGTTTTGCGTTCCATGTTGCAGCACCCTCAGAGCTGCAGTCCATTTTTGCACTGCAGCTGTTCAGATCATACTGGGTGGTAGTGGGAGGAGGAAGAAAAACATAAGACTCATGCAAAATTACATCTGGTGAAAAAGAAAAAGTCCAAACTCACAACCCACAGCAATTGGCGCCTGACTGCAGATTGGTGCTAACACAGCTTAGCATAATCAGATTCCTTTTCTGTCCGTGTAAAAGACTTGGGAGCATCTAACCATGAGACAAATGCAAAATGCTGGACCCTTTAGGAGAAGTGCCAGATCACACCCCTGGTGCTATATCTCACGTTCTGGCACGGTGTGTAGCACCGTAGAGTCTAAGCAGAAACAAAGTTATCACAGCTTTTTGTCCACCCATGGATGATCACAATGACATCTTGCTAGCTTTGTGCAGATGTGCAATATTACAACTTAATTATTTTTCCTTGCCACAAACAAAAAAATAAAAAATCTTCCATGCACTGACTCATTGGGAGCTTTCTAACAGGGCTTAGTGGAACAGCACTTCATCGCTGCTGGTCTTACGGTCTGACCATCAACCAGTGAAAGAGCCTCTTTCTTGCTTAATCACCCTTCCTACAGAGGTACCCTGTCCATGCTAGCGCTTTGTAATTTCTTTGGTAGTAAAGGCTGTTTCTAGATCAATATTCTGTGATGTAATTGTGTTTGTAGCTAGCATGGTTTGATGCTCCAGTGTGGATAGGGTCCTAGGAACCACTCGGTGAAAGTCAAGGATAAGAAATCTCTCCGTTGCACTGAAATTACAAATCCTCATCCTGGAGAGCAGTGTGGAATCCGAGCTAATAACCACTATGAGCCAGCAACAGTGTCCTAGGTATACAACATCCACCTACCTATTTACATGAGTTTTCGATGGAGAAACAGTTGGCGTTACACCTTCAAAGTTACTTGCTCATCAGCACTCAGTCAAATTGTATTTTTGTTTTGGTTTTCTTATATTTTAATTCTTGTTTTTCAAATTGTATCCCTGACCAGAGGATTCAGTGGGTGAAAACACGTGAGGATATTTGTAGGAAAAAATGTGTTGATGAAACGTGAAAGAAGTATCAACCTTCTTTTCAGATGCAGATTTAAAGCCATAATATCTGCCGTGTTCACAGAAAGTGGTCTTTTATCCTTCATAGCTTTTAATCTCAATATTTTCCCTCTTGAACATTTTGCCTGTCATGTTATGCATGTGGTTCACTGTGCGACTGCATTCAAGTGCAAAAGCCCATTCCTTGTTGGAATAAACTTTTTTCTTTCCCATTAAAAATCAGACATTTTGTCAGTTGGTTCACAAATAAGAATGAGGTCGTTATGCTAAAAAAAGAAAGTTTCCATTCTAGGACACAAATCAGCATCAAAGCTAACAACAGATAACATCTAAAATCTATCCAGCATATAGCTAGCTTAGATCCTCAGCCGCTGGAAATCAGTCACTCCTCTGATTTCAGTGGAGTCCATCCCATTTATACCACCTGAAGTTAAATATCCATCCTCTTCAGCACACTGATTATTTTACATCTCTGTAAAACACCAAGGCCACCTGATTAAACAGCAGTTCAGTGCTTTCCATCATTATTTACTGTTTATTTCACTATAACACCCAAGTCATGGACCAAGATCCTTTTGAGGCCAGTGCTGTGAAATTCCTAACAAAAAGACACCCGAAGGGCCGAATGGATTAGCAGAAGGCTTCAGCTGCTCTAACATGTCACTAAGAGCTATAGGAGCTACCACCCTGATGCCCCACTGGCCCTTTTGAGACTCTCTCTTTAAGGTGAAAAGCACGAGAGGCGATCCATCATCTCTCACACCACATTAGCAGTTTACACCTTCTGGCCCTGCAGCACAGGCAGCTTGCCCTGATGTAAAACAGCATTTCTGGGGATGGGAGCCAGCATTCTAGGCAAGATCTTCTAGGGGGGAAATAAAAGCATAAAAAAGGGGGAAAAGAAAAAGGGGGAGGGGGGAACACTGTTGGCTCTTAGTGGGATAGCAACCTTTTAATTTCTGGATTTGTGCTCCTAAATTTGAATTGGCCAGCTTGAATTTCTGAGTGCAGCAGCCTGTACGCACCCAGCTGCTCCCCCCGGCACAATGTCCGGCGCGCGTCTCTTCAGCAGGATGTTCCTCAGTCCAGCTGTAGTGTGGGGTACTCAGAATCTGAACTGGAGTTTACAAAACACCCTGTCCAGCTTATACTCCTGTTACGTGTAAATACTCTGCGCATCCATTCCATTTGTGTAAAGAATAAAGCACACACAATTATAAAAATTAAGCTGTATATTTCATACTAGCTGTGTCCTTGCTTATTTATTCCGGTCCAAGCTCTCAGCTGTGGTTCAGTTGTAAATGCTTGATAGAGTGTTTATAAATATGTCATGAATTTTATTATAAAATATTAATATTAAAGCATTTTTACACTTTATAGCAAATGGCTCTTCACAAGGCATAATTTGTCTTTTTTCATGGGAGCAGAATAGTAGAAGAGAAATATTATGCTTTTATTTTGTCTTGAGACATTATCGCATCTATCACACAAGACAGTCACAAGTCTGAAATTAGGAGGATGGTTTCAAAAATGACTGAGGATAGGACATATTTTTCCTTCTTGCCCTTTTTTATTTTTTTTTTTTGACTTCACATTATATGGAAGTTGCCACCAAGCAGATTCATTCTGGAGTACAGCCACTTTCTCCTTACCACAGTTCTGCTGTGAATTCAGTATCATCAGCATCTTGGTGAATAATTACCAGAATATTTTTTATAATTAAACAATCATTCCATATTTATGTCATCACAGCCATGGGGAAAAGGACTGTAATGATTACATTATAGCTGCTTGAGAGCAGCTTAGTGGAGCATAAACTCAATTGTGGTATGGGATCCCAACAGCTCAAGAACCTTGGGGTTTAGCCATTCCAGGAATATCTTTGCAGATGGTTTGTGGGCTCCAGGGAGGCCATGTGAACATTGTCAGTCCCAGCAGAGAAAGTAACATGATGGGGACACTGCTTTTGACATACAGACAGTGCTATATGCAGTCTGCAAAGGACCACAGAGCCTCCATATGGCTTTGGGAGCTGCAACTGAGACTATAGGGAAAGAAACTCTGTCCACAGGATTTTACACACATGATCACAAGGATAGTTAATCATCTAAACATCCATTGTGATGCTTTAGATTTCTCCAGTAGATTCAAAAGAGGGAGAGAATCCAAACAATTGACATTAAGCAGGGTCCCTTATTAACATACTTTCTTCTTCGTCCTCTCTAGGTCAACCTGAGCCAATTCCCCAGACTATATTCTGCAGCAGCAAGGGAAACTTAGAAAACAATCCTAATAAAATGCACTGGAGACAGAAAGTACTTAAAATTGCAGGAAGCTAGACATGCTGTGATGATCAGTTCAGGCTGTGGCAGCAAACTTTTCCATCCTTTTGCCTTGGCCAGGCATAGAATATTTTCTCATTTGTCCCACTGCTTTTTAATGGTCCCTTCACACAGCCAAGTATCTGGACTCAGTTGTCCATTCTCAACCTGTAGTTTGAAAGACAGTATCTCCCAGTTTGGAAAATTATTTGGGACCCAAGCTACAAGGTAGGTGAGCAGTACTTCTGTTGTACAGATACCTCCAAGTGCCAAATCCATTTTAAGGAAGTAATTTCACCATGATTTTCAGAAGAATTTAGGTGTCTATCGGGCATAAGCAAGTTGTTCATTTCACTATAATCAGAGCACTCAACAGCTAGCACAAAGCAAAGCAATGACACCTAAACACCTGTGGGAAAGCAGGAAAATGGTGATTTAGGTCCTAAATATCTGGGCACAGAGAAGATCCTCTTCCCCATGAGCAATCCATACAGATTGCTCCTCCCCATGAGCCTACATACACTGGAAGTGTTCAAGGCCAGGTTGGATGGAGCTCTGAACAACCCGCTCTAGTGGAAGGTGTCTCTGCCCACGGCAGGGAGATTGGAATTAGATGGTCGTAAAGTCCCTTCCATTCCAAACCATTCCATGATTCCATGATCTTGGACGACTCAGGAAGACCTACCATAATAGCCCTACCAGAGCAGGACTCACCAAAAGCACCATTACAAAGCCCATCACTGCAAGGAAGGGGATATGGCTGCAGAGCATGGACTGCTCGTGTTGGCTGGCTGGGTGTGTCACCAGTAAAAGAGACACAGCTGAACTGGTCTGCAGTGTGGAAAGCTGTGGACAAAAGCACAGCTTCCCTGCTCAGTGGAGGAGGGCAGTTCTGGACAGCACCCATTGCTGCAGTCTCTTACTGATGGAGGTGGATCCTGCCTGAGCCAATGGAGAGCTAATGGTGCCAAATATCCCAGGGAGGGGGAGCATGGTGCCCAGAAGAAATAAATAATTTTAGTCAGTGAAGATATTGAATTGCTTGCTGCCAAAGCTCATTAACTACTGTCAACTATTCATTAGTGTTTGATCTAAGCAGAGCCAGGTGGTGGCAACCAGGGAAAATTAATTAGGTCTTAACATATTATAACAGTGATAGGGTTGTTACAGCATCAGTAGAAGGCCAATACACTGCTGGCCCCTACACCACACCAGCTGATTAACTAATGTCTCAGGGCAAGCAGCTAGCCTGAGGGCTTGCTCTGGAATGCATGGACAAAGAGCTTTCTCTGCAGCCTCTTCTGGCTTCCCTTCCAACAGGAACTCACTGACACGGCCAAAGACTTTTCCTTGCAGTAGAACACAGAAATGCAATAGGGCATCAGCCCCAGATGGCAATTTGAAGATGTCTTTAAGCTGCAAAACTTTGGGATAGGCTTTAAATATGTAAGAGAAGTACAAAATGCTGGGAATCTGGAGTAAAGTCCATCCCTAACAGATCACATGAAGTCCCAGTCTGAAGCAGAAATTCGTCAGTGGCACTACCAAACCCTTAGCAAAACTCTTGCTGGACTCCAAGGAAACATTTTCTTTAAGGTCTTCTTTCTTTTTCCCAAGAAAGGGTGTTGCCACTGTGCCATCTGCAGTTAAAGCTGATCAGGGGCTGTCCATTACCTTCAAATCTAAGCACAGGGCAAAATTGTCACAGTCATCACCATATTTAAGTACTGTGAGTGTCAAACCTTATGTCAAACACCCATTTCTTTCTCTATTTTTTTAACAAACAGTGTTTGAACACTGTCAGTCTGATGACTCACAGAACAAATCTGAAGGGTCTGAGGGCAAAGGCTTGTCTTACACTCCTGTCATCTGAAATAGCGGTTTTGGACAGGCATTGTAAAATGCAGGAGTCACCAAAGCACCATGTTTCCTCCCCTGCTAGTGTATTTATTGGCTGTACTCTGCTTGCCTGGATGTGATTTGCTGGGAGTCAGATGCTCATTAATGGCAATACATCTCCAGTAAAATATTAGGCAAATATTTCCTAAGCTATTAACTCCTCATCTGTATATAATCCTTCTTTAATAGCACTGGCATTTGCTGTAGGTAAGTATGCTCATCAGCTTACAATGAAATCTCACAGGCAGCACATCCAGAGCCTCTTTTCTCAGCGGACACCACATCATCCTATTTCAGAGACGCCAAAAGAGAAGGAAAACACTATTCTGAGACTGTGTCTGCTAAACAGGGAAAAGCCCTGCTGATCTCCAGCTCCAAGGGAATTGGCAGAAGGCCCGTTTCCACCTAAATGAGCTTAGATGTTTGCCTGAGCATAGCCCATGGGGTAACTGGATTTGGGGAACAGGTACAGTCTATGGATGGGACTCAAGCCTTACTCAGCTGGCTGGATTTGGAGTGGAAAAGGGGTGGTCATTTTTTCAGCTATAGCAGGTATGTAAGTGAGGCCATGGGCCCCAGACAGAGCTAATGGAGAGGTGTGGGAGTGGGAAGGTCTCACAGTGTTTAGTGTCTGCTTCGCTCCATTAACCAGCAGAGTTACAGATGGAGGTTAATGGGTCTCTGAGCATAAAGTTACACAGGGCAAATACCAATGTCAATGCATTAAAGAACCTGGAGTAAAACTCTAGGGACCAGAAAAGCAGTAATTCATCGTCCTGTAGTAGAAGCCAGTTGTTAATTGAGCCTTTGCTCAAGGAGACAAATCCCCAGTGACCACAAATTCCTGCCATAAATACAGCAACTGGCTTCCTCTAAGAATTGAGGCACCACAGAGCAGTGAGTGCCTGAGAGAGACCCCCACAGCCAAGGCAGCATCTCACTGCCCACAAATGCTTTCTGAAGAGCCCCTCCATGTGCAGGTCCCAACCCATCACCTTAAGCCAGCTCTGCAGAGCAGCTGCAGTCTTGCTCATCCCCACGCACACAGACACACGCAGGCACAGACAGAGCATCCAGGGACACAAATCACTGACCTGAGCAGTCTGAGTGTCTCAGCATCAGAGGAGCTGCTGTGGCAAGCGCTGAGGCAGCAGTGCTGCACGTCTCTCCTGGACTTCAAGCACTTCGTTCCCACCTTCAAATCCCTGTACAGAGCCCAGAAACTCTGAGATAGCAGGAATGTGATGCTATCACTTGAGATGTTAAACTTTTGCAGGGCAGCCCTTCAAGGTCCCTCACACAGGTACTTGGACAGTATGCACCCACCACAGCCCAGCCTAGAGCAAGGAATGTATACAGCAGATTTTCTATATAGCTGTCTTGTGATCCAGTGAGATGAAGCTAGAGTCCCCTTGAACTGCCCAGCCTGGCTGGAAAGCTTTAGGGTGGAAAGGAGAGCACACAAACACTCCATTTCATGGAGGGCTTACCACATTGGCCGAAGCAGTGTCATTCAAGTGCTGGACATACAGGTTATTAGGAATTAGTTTTCTTTAGAGCAGCTAGAACTAAGTCTTCCCAAATTTTCCATAGAAAAATAGCCAAAAATTTATGCTGGCCTTCAGTGACACTTTCTACCCATTTGTTCTGTGACTAGGGAATTCTTCTCCATATGATGTGTGTCCACAGTGCAAGGAAGTAATAATGCTGCCTCACACAAACATACTATCAGCACAATCTTTGTTGTGGAAGGACCATGTAGACAAGAAATAATTTAAACTACAGCCCCTTTATTGCTATTTTTTAGCCAATGGTGCAAGAAGTGAAGAAAGGGAACAGAAAAAAAAAAAAAAAAGATGGAAGAGTGATGTTTAACTGCAAAGGCCTTAAGAAATACCTTATTTTGAGGAAGGGTAGAAAAGATAAGAGAATATGAAGAAGCAGGTGACAGAGGAAGAGCTTGGCCATAAACAAAGAGGGAGGAAGGAGGTCATGAAGCCAATAGTCCATACTGATATAAAGAGGTTTTAGTAAGGTGGGGAATGGTCTCTTCTCCCAGGACAAGAGGAAATGGCCTCAGGGTGCACCAGGGGAGGTTTAGATTAGATTTTAGGAAAAATTTCTTCATTAAAAGGGTCATCACACATTGTAACAGGCCCAGGAATGTGGTATAATCATCATCCCTGAAAGTATTCAAAAAAAAGGAGTAACTGTGATTTACACCTTGTCCCCCCCCCCACACCAGGAACATGGTTTAGTGGTGAACACGGTGGCGCTGGGTTAATGCTTGGACAGGCAGTGACCCAACCATAGTGATGGCACCATTTGCCACTAGGAAGGAAGGGTGAATGATGAGGGCCTTGTATGTTATATATCCAAACCCCAGACAGTGTTACAGAAACTGGAGGAAAAAAGAAGAGAAAAAGAGCCATCAAAACTTGGCTCATTTTGGCCTATCCCACCATTCTTGAGCTGGAAGACTGAAAGTTCTTTGAAAACAATTCAGCCAGTTTTTCATACGAGAAAAGCTTTACAGGCACTACATTAACACCTGAAATTACAGTCAGGCTGGAATTTGGCCAAGACAGTGTGCTAAACACATCTACCCTCTCTAGCTCTGTCAAGAGACCTGCCTTCTTCACCAACCTGCACTCCTTGGCACTTCATGCTGTTTCCACAGGTTTACAGTTGCAGTGGCACAGTGGGTCTTGCTACATTAGAGTCCTCCTCATCGGTCAGGATGAGAGCAGAAGGGGAAAAGTAATACAAAAAGTCAAAGGGTTGGTAGGGCTATGAAAAGCTGACTTGACAACAGCATCAAGGCTGCAATGAGACTTATCCTAAATCTACACTTTTTCCATAACTTACAGAATTGTATTGTTACTGACTACTGATGCTGCTGGTCCCAGGAATTAAAGATTTAAATAGGAGGATGACGATCGTAACAACAGCAAAAATAGCAACAAGAAAAATAAAGGTTTTCTGCTCAGTTTGAAATTTCAAGGGTTTAGCTGCATGCCAAAAAGAGATGGATAGCTGAACGTACTTGAACTTTCCATGAAGAAATAATGGCCTCAAAATGTCAGTTCAAAAATATCATGTGTTTTGACATTCAGGACTCAGAGCAGATCTTTTCAGACTGACAGACAACAGCAAACCCATTCTAGCTGGTGGTTACTTTTTTAGTATAAAAACGGCTTTAAAAACATCTGTCTTTTGGTCCAGCTAAGATACTCTGAGATAAACCAGTGTTTAAGGAGAAAAAAAAAAAATTATTCCAGACAGTGTGACCAGCTTTGCTCAGACCCTTGAGAGGCTTCCACAGTGGAGATGAATTTTATTGTGCGATATGGGCACTCACTTGACAGACAGAGATTTGTGAGCCATTAGTAAGAGACAAAATCATGCACTTAAACAGATCAATTCCCATCCAACAGTGACAGAAGGAGATAAATGAAAAATGTATTATATAGCAGGGACTACAGACTTTGACCTCTACAATCATACAGTGTTTATTAGACAAGTGAGCTGGAACCAAGTATATCTTAGAAATACCAAGCACCCCAAAATCAAACCCCTATTGAAGGTTTTTTTTTCTACTAGTTGCATATTTTCAAAGAATCTATATACCAGAAAACAATAAATCCTGCAGAACTAGAAATGAAAATAGCTCACATTAAAGTGTTTGGATATGTTTCAAGTTGCAGCAAAACAGTCTTAAGGTGACAAAGGAGAGGGATTCATAGAAACTAGCCATCCCTGGTGATGGTCCACGTGAGACATTGTGCCAGTTTGGCCAAATTTGGGAAAAAATATCCCCTGAGGGAGGGAACAAAAACCAGGTTGCCACCGCCCCTCCCCCTACCAGGTTCGGGAAAAAAAAGAAAATTCTTTTTCCTCGGAGGAAAGTGAAAGAGATAAAAACTATTTATTTAACAGGACACACAGAACAGGATAATAATGCTAAATAATAAAATCTCTCGCTGTGGAGAGAAACCTGGAAAGATTTCAGAGTCCTTCCGTAGGTGTCAGTGTCTATATCCTCCTCCTCAGGGCTGTCGACGGGCCCCTACTGGGGTCTGGGAAGCAAAGTCTCCCGATGTGCTCTGATGTTGTGAAGCCGTCCCGAAGAGAAGAAGAAGAAGAAGGAAAAAAAAAATTCCAAAAGAAAAGAAAATCCCAGGAATACTCTCTCCGGAGAAAAGAGTCGAGAGCAGGCTGGAAAGCGAGCGTACTCTCTCTCTCCCCACTGCCACCGAGTAATCCCCCGCAGCCTGTCTGTCCTTGAACATGAACTTTGCTTTAAAAAACAAAAGTATCTCAGTTTTTTTCCTTCCCTCTCACAGGCTCAGTTTAAAGGCACCAGATCCAACCTTCAAAGCAGACAAAATGGGATACATATTTCATATCATACTGTCACCCCAGGACAGACATGCAGAATAAATTATGAGACAGCAAAGAGCAGCCAGATTAAGGGGAGATACATGGTAAAACAAACCCTGTATATTAGGACTGCAGGTTAATTTGTTAGAAACCAGCACAGTCAAAAGAGGAAGGGGCAGCAGTAGAGAATGAGGCTTCCTAGAAATGGGTCTGTTTGAAGAATAACCCCTAGACAAAGGCAACCAGAAGCTTGATGAGCTGGGAGGACTGGCACTCTACAGTATGCTGTCAATGCAATCAGTGCCTTCAAAACCTTCACAGGACACCATACCTGCTGTCTAGTAAACAGCACAAAAATCATTTCAGAGCTATGAACCTTCCCTTGCCCGTTTTTTTATGCTCAGGAATCCAACAGACCTCACAGGCCTAATTCAATAGGCAGTATGCCTAAAATCCTGCTACAGATACCACAGTGTGACCCACTTGAAGATACTTACAGCAGCCAAATCTTACTGTTTTGCTTCTGCCTCTTCCCAGCTGAGCCTCTGGCCTCTTACTAATCCTCCTATTTAACATTCACTATTTGCATATCCAGCCTAAAGCTAAAATTTCTTCCAAAATGGGTAAAGGAGCTGTGCAATAGATGCCAACCTGTGTTTGAAATACTCATCCCTTCCACTTCAGTCATTGACAATGACCACTAGCACTAAGCATTAATCACAGATAGCTAAATCAAGTGATTTATTTTTGTCCATGGCCAAAGCAAGCACCACAGGCCCAGTCTCTGCCCTGTCCCATGGCACAATCTCAGGTAGCCAGCAGAAAGCAATGGTGATTCCATGAATCACCAACAATTCGTCTCAAGAGTCTTTAATACAGATGCCTTTTGTTGGGGAAGGGAACTCAGTGTACACCCCCTCACCCATCATTGCCCCTGAATTTAGCAATAAGGTGTCCTTCTTACATATGAGAGATATTTCTCCCTACTCAGAGGGGATTCCCCCTTCTCTGACTTAAAAACCCATCAGTTAAAAACTACACTGCAAAATGGTTCACATTTGCATAACAGAACTAACATAAGCAAATTTGCCCTCCCACACCAAATCCAGGCATGTTTTCTTGGCTGTTTTTTCTTATTCTTTTATTACAGTCATAAAGAATAAGTAAAAAATAATTGAGAAGACAGCCTAAAAGTCTTATTTCAGATTTTTCATCTGAGGTCATCAAGGGGTAATACCATAAATTTTGACTTCACCATTTTCCAGACATAAAGACTGGTAAGAGAATGTAAAAGACAACATTATAGTGACACCGTCAGTCAAGCCCTGTAAGCTATGAGAGTGTGAGAGATGCTGGTGGGCTTTCAGAAGCTTGAAAAAATTCGCAATAAATGTCAGCAAGATGTTTTGAAAAAGAAGAAATTGAAGATGACAGGCATAAAAATAAAAAAAATAAATATCTGTTGAAATATAAGGTGTCATTTATCATCAGGGATCATGTGAAGCTTAGTCTGCTTGTGTTTTTCTTACACCAGTACACTTTTACTGCTTCTCACTTGGTTTGCAAGTGTAATAGTAAACTTTTGTCGTTTCCTGCCAAAAACTGCCTGGCAAGCTGCTTTTTCAGCTTGGGAATGCAGCAAAAAAACTGCTGTTTACCTATCACACACAGTTTTAAGATGTGGAATTTTTCAACTGATAATAAAAAGTGTCAATCAAATTTTCAGCTGAGGAAATATGGTTCTCACTGCATTCAGGTTATGTCTTTTGTCAGTTACTGCTCCCCATTGGTGACATATTAGTGCCAGAGCTGCGGGCATATTTCAAGTTCATTTAAGTTCACCAGTGAAACTTAAGACAAAAAATGGTTGAAATTCTAGTTGCAGGCTAAAAACTCAGGATATTTTTTTTTTCCCTAATTAAGTAGCTCATTAGTTTAAAGGAAGTACCACTTCAAAAATCCAAATGCTCCAGTTTGGTAAGTGATGTCCAAACTCAGTGGGCAGAAGAAAAAGACCCTTCCAGCCATTCATCATGGACTGATCCTAGCTGGGCAATTCAAGGTGGTTCTGCTGATGCTTCTCTCTTGCTCGCTCTTAAAAACAACCAGTTGTAATGAAAAGTCTCAAAACACTGGTCAGGTGATGCTGTCACCAGAAAATAAGAGAGGGAAGTGATATACTGAGAAGGTAGTGCTTGAAACTCTTCCAGGGGTTTATTTGCTCTAGACACTGCAGTGCTGTGTGCTCCAGAAGAATCAATAAATTCAGTGAACAGGAGTCTGTTGGAACCCCTGGCAGCAATGAGAGGTTGCATGGTTCAGGCTTTATCAAGGAGTGTGGCAGCTGCTGTAGGCAGATAAGCCAGTCTGACCCCAAGCTTCTGAGTGTGCAGCAGGGCTTGGGACTTCAGACACTGCTGCAACCACTCAGCTATGAGTTAGGGGCTAATAACTACATGGGTGAGTACACAGGGTGAATTAACAATCTGCTTCCACTCACTACAGTTTGATTCTGTTAGCAACAAAACAGGTTATTCCTAAAAATTGCTTTGATCTGTGTCTCCTCAAAACATCTACTCAACAGTGAAGATCACCAAACTCCTGGGACTATCCTTCTTTCAGCAGCAGCTTCAGCTTAAGCAGTTGCCTCTCTCAGCCCCTTCTTTTGTGTCATTTTTGACATGAAAGGACTCTCTAGAATGGTTCACACCATGAGAAGAAGCTGAGGTAGACTTTCTATGGTCTTCCAACAACTACAAGTGGCCATCTATCTCTAGATTTGGATACCCCAGTGAATCTGATCATCCAACATTTACGATACATTTCCTTCCCTGAGACCCAGACACACACCCAAGCCAATTCTTTTGCACAAACCAAACTTCTGCCCAGAACTTTGTGAGTCTCACCAAAATCACTTAATCTGCTGTTGCACTCCGAAAAGTATGAACACTTACAAACTACCCTTAAGATGCCCATCTGTGCTTGAACCTCAGAAAAATCAGTTAATCTATAGATGACCAACAAAAGATGCTCTTTGGGGCTGAGTTGGGAACAGAGTCCCATCTTGCTGTACCCGATCTTGCAGTTTGGGCAGAAAAGACATCCTTCTGCCTGAGATTCAAGGATAAAGGAAGCTGACCTGATTTCTCATAAGTAATCTTTTCCCTCCTTTTCCTTCAGAAGTTTAGAAATACCCATTAGGCCTGTGTCTTCCAGCCTGTGCAAGATTTAAGAGAGAAGTGAATGCCATCTACAAATTTTTATATTTATATGCCATAGGATTATGGGAGAAGAGGAAGCATCTATTCAGAATGAGGAAAAGACATTAATACCTATGTAAATCAACAGCAATCATAAAAGAGCTGATATGAAGAAACTTACTGATGTTTTTGCATGAAATTTCAATATTCCTTCTAACTTCACAAATCTCATTGAATGACATTATGCTTACCAAGGCTGCCTGTTTTAAAGTCTCTAAAAACCAATACTTAGTACCTCCACAGGGAGAAAAATTATTTAAAATTAAAGAATGGGTCACAATATGCATCTATATCCTGATTCTTAAAGCCACTTTCATACAGCTTTTACACTGGTACCAGTGTTCCTGTAACTTCAGACCCTTACATTCATGCAAGCCCACAGACATCCCTGGTTTCTTGTTTTCCTGGGACCAGTGGGGCTCCTCATGCAACAGGGTATCTCTTACTGGGTGTTTTCACAAGATCAAGACCACATTCAGTAACTTCAATTCCCAGTGGCCTTAACAGCTTCTGGCATATTAAGGACTAGTTGTCTTTGCAGTTGAGCTGCTGCTTCAACCCATCTTTGCAGCAAAGATGTAATTGTGTCCCGCAGGAAATGCATCAGGTAACACCTTGGTAGGGATGACTCAAAATGCAAAATACAGTCACTTAGGAAAATAAACAGGACTACAGAAGTGCTGCTACCACTGCTTCAGAATTATCTTCACTTCATAAAGACATTCACATACAAATATTCTCAGCCATTGCAATTGCTATTTCTTAATTCTCACAGGTCCTGGCCATTGAAAATTCATAAGCTTGTTATCATTGACCCCTCTGGAAGCACAATTGGTCTGCAGACCATCCAGTGACCAAACTATATTTAACTTTAAATCAACAGAGGTTGATATGGTCAAGAAGGAGGTGAGCACTGGTCTGGCCTGCCCAGCCCAGCAATGCAGTTATCTGTCATCACTGGTTCACCACAAAACTAACAAGAAGCTTGAGGATGGAAAAGACTCATTATCAGTAACCCTAACCCATGACTGTCCCCAAGAACATGTCAGGGTAGGATTTTATTAGTCTACTGCTGAGCAGTATGGTCAGAAAACAAGGATTTCTTAGGTTTATAAAGCTAGTTTTAAAATGGATTAACACAATGCTTCCTGTATTCAGGAGCATTCCGGGTGTTGCTTTTGTTTGTTTGTTTCACCCAGCACCCAGAGAATGATGTATATCTTCTTGGGAGTTTTGGGAACCACTTCTTGTCTCTTGCCTCTGATCATCAATGAACTGATGTTGCTTCCAGCATGGAGTTCTCTTGCTGCTAAAAATGTTCTCTGCCTGACCTGCATGCCTCCTCCCTGTGCTGCTGATGGCTTAGAGGAGCTAAACCTTCAATCTCCTTAGGAAGATGATAAATTGAAACTTGGAAAGTCTTGATTCCATTCTGGCTTATTTCCATGTCTCAGGTTCCCCACTGATATGTGATACAAACAAAAGCAAATCCAAAATTATTTCAGGCCTCATTCAGAAGGAAGCCTGAGCTTCAAATTCACAGTTGTGTAAGATTATGTTAAGTAAGGAGAGACAGAGATTTCTTACCTTCCCTTGCTCTCTGTGCCAGATAGCACAATGCCCTTGAATGAATATAAACCTAAGTTGCATTTGGTCTCAGTACTATTCAGGCTTTTATCCAGCACAGAGCAAAAGGTTTCTGGCTG
Organism: Rhipidura dahli; assembly: GCA_013399225.1. Classification (NCBI taxonomy): domain Eukaryota; kingdom Metazoa; phylum Chordata; class Aves; order Passeriformes; family Rhipiduridae; genus Rhipidura; species Rhipidura dahli. The sequence continues at coordinate 515,867 of VXAC01001104.1, read as the reverse complement.
TCAAAAGCTTATTTGTTATCCTTCCATAGAGCCCTCAACTTACAAAACTAACTTGCACAAAAGAATAGTCTCAGTCTTCAAATACTGAACACATTGTATTTAGTATTTATTGGCCAAGCCAACTCAGCTGCAACAGATTTGAAATATAATTAACTCTCACCAGATGTAACAATTTTGTTTTCATCTCAGCATGATCAAGAAAGATAAGAGAATTATGTCCTTGAAATATTCTGTCCTTGAAATATCAACAAATATGAGCAAAGGCACATGCAAGCTGATCAAATCAATGATAACTCTTCTGATCAGTATGAACAGGAGGGGTCACCTCAGCAAATGTGTGGAGTAGTTTTAGAAAGTAAAAACCTGATCTGAACAGCCAAATAGTTTCCGCAATTGAGGATGAATTATTAAACAGGTTAATGTGCACAGTGAGCAGTGAACTTGCAGAGATACAGACACTGAGCAAATACACAGTCAGTATACTTTGGGATGCAGAGCAGAACAAAACCAAATGAGATCTTGGGGGAAATTCTCAAGAGCTGAGTCAGCTGGAAATTTCCTGCAGCTTTCTCTCAAAAATATTTTTTTCCCTAAGGAAAATACACAAAGGGGGAAAATAGAAAAGAAATGTGGGAGGGTGTTATATTGCCCTGCCATTCAAGAGCTGCTGTGACTTCTTTCTTTATTTGCCAAAGTCTTCACGGAAAAGTTCATGAGAGCCATGCACACTGAGACTGACAGATGATTCAGGTCTCTTATTCTACTTAACTACTTGGTGCTCATCTGAACTGTACACTTTGGCTCCCCTGCTCATTTTCACTTGCTGCATTGCATTAAGGGAAGGCAAGAGTACATTGTGCATCCAAGTCCAATGGCTTCCAGCCTTGGAAGAGCAATGGATATTGCTGTTCCTGTTGGCTGGGCAAGCAATTCAGAGGTTTCTGCAGCCTCCCAGCATCTCCTCCCAGGGTGCCCTTGAGGGTCCATGACTGGGTGGCCAAGGCCTTTTCTGCATTCAGTTTCCACAGGAAGCCGGACATCACCCATGAGGCTACACATTCATCTGGGTTTGGAAACAAACATGCTGGAGAAGCATACCCAGAATGCACAGTGTGCTGCAGGCTGCAGCACTGGAATGATGGGACGTGGGAACAATGGTAAGGAAGAGGGACAGACCCCCTCCAAAAAAAGCTATCTTCCCATCATGAAGAATCAACTTCATTTCCATTGTCCAAAGCACTGGAGAGACTGAGTGAGTGGAGGAGTTACCTGGTCATACCTGGGCTCCACTTCTGCTGGCCTGGGGCAGGAAGTGCCCACAAACTTTCATGGTCTCTCTGAAAATGAGATGGACTCTTTAAAGTCCTTTCCAACCCAAACCATTTGATGATAAGGATGACGATGACGATAATGATGACACCTAGAACCCAGACACATTCAGGGATGATAAGGCAACAAAGATAATTTCTTGTTATCCCAGAAGCCATTTACAACCATGGGAGGAGGACTGAGTTACGATTTTTATAACCCACAATACCCTGTGATAGCAGTAACAGCCTCACTGCTGATTTATTATTACTGTTGAGCACCTTTGTGCTTTCTTGGGTACTGATGTGAATCTTGCAGGACTATTGCTCAGGTACATGAGTGTAATCAGCAGCAATCAATGCCAGAAGTGCCTGATAGGAATAACTATTTTCCAATATCAATCTCCTATGTGCTGTAAGGCTCCTAGGTGCTGTAATTTCTATTGATTGCTACCTCATTAGAAGAAGGCAGGCCAGGAGATGAGCAAATAGTCATAACAGGAAAATGTGGGGTTCTGTAAGCTGGGTTATCTACCTGTAATTCTGCTGCACATCCCAGAGATACTGATCCTTTGCAGAAATACTTTCAGTATTTTTACCTCTCATTTCAACATCTAGTTTATTACACATGTGAAAGCTAAAAATGCTGTAAGTAAGGCAGTGTGACATTTTTGTTTTAAATACGATTTCTGTAAGTTCATACTGTGCTTACTGATTTTTAAAACCTTTCTTACACAGGCAAAAATTTGTGCATTTAATTCCATGTCACTGATCTTATTTTTGAAACAAATCATGACCTGCCCATCTTCCTTTGGGTGTTGCTCTTCGTCACTACCTACCAATGTGTGGCCATCAATCTGGTTGTATTTTGTTTCCAAGATGGAGTTTAGGGGGCTTTAGGGCACTTGGTAGCATTGTTTGTGCTTTATTTCCTCCACCTTCTCCCTATAAAATGATGACAACAACACTAATTTTCCTCATATATTTAGTTTTCTTATATAAGTGCACAAACACTGTGAAACAGAGAGAGACCTTTGGCACATGTTTTCGTAGCTCCAAGCAGATGTGGCTGTGATCTCTGCTGGGGCCAGGAGACACCACTGTTATAGAAATGATAATGTTAATGCACTGCCTGTGGGAGTGTTATCTCTCACTGAGAGAGAAAAGGCTTATGAAAGGCTGGCTGAATTATTGTTGCTTTCTTTGCATGTTGCAGCACTACCTCGATGCTTTGTATAAATGTTATAGCAATGGAACATACCCAGGCAGAAATAACTGGTAAATTATGCTGACTTGTTAACCTCAGATCTGCATCTATGCTTATGTCCCCAACATTTGTCATTCCTAAAGGCTTTGAAGGGGACCTGCTCCTCTCAAAGCAATTCCCACCAGTCCAACTCTGATTAAACCCATGCTGCTGCGCTCCTGGGAAGTAGGGAAATTGGTGATAGCAGGGAAGCAACAAGAGGAAATTTCAGTTGTATAGTGAGATTCTTTGAGTCAATTCAGTTTCCAGGGTAATGCTGTAGATCGATTGCTTGATTTATTTTAAAAGTGGATTGGATAAAGTAGTGGAAAATGTATCAGAAAATAATTCTGTTCCTGGAGGATAGACAAGGGAAACAGTGAAGCTTACTTGAACTCTGACTCTTTCTGTTCATCTTCTTTTTATCTATCTAAGTAGGGCACTATTGCTACACTTCTTGAGATGAAGACTAAGAATGAAGAATGCGTAAGAAGCAGCAAAATCTCTTTTTACTTTAACTATAAAAGCTTCCTAGAGAGCAACCTGGAAAAAAAGGAAAGTTTCTGAGAGTGACATGAACAATAATAAGATTGTATCTCCTGGCCTCATCTAGCACATTAACCTAGTTCTGATTTCCCTGGCTGACATGGAATTATTCCTGATTTAATTCCAGCATAAATAAAATGGCTCAGAAATATAGGTGATATATCTTGAATATTTTTTTCACCTGCCATCTTTTAATATCATTAGTCATACCTGGCAAAATAGATAAAACGAATGAGGGGAGTACAGACTGGACTCTACTTAAAACAAAAGTAGTTGTATTCCTACACTGATGTCTTTGTCTGGTGATACAAATTAAGTCACCTTTTCAGAGTCTGATAAACTGTTCATCATGAGCAGGAAGAACAAAGGTTTCCAAGGCAGATTAATGCTGTTCAAATTGACCTGTGCTGCTCCTTAGCTGAAGGCCAAAGACGTCACTTTGGTGACTTTGCACGTATGGTGACAGCCCCACTCAGGTAGTAGCTCCAGAGAAGCACAAAGGCAAAGCAAGCTCCCTGTTCCCAGGGGTATTCTATAGTGCCCCTTTGGGAGGTAGGGGGTGGTGAGATCAAAGAACCATAGAGTAGTTTGGTTTGGAAGAGACCTTTAAAGGTCATCCATTCCAGTCCTCCTACCATGGGCAGGAACATCTTCAACTCAATGAGGTTGCTCAGAGCCCCATGCAACCTGGCCTTGAATACTTCCAGGAATGGATCAGCCACAGCTTCTCTGAGTAACCTGTGGCAGTGTCTCACCACATTTATTGTAAACAAGTTTTCTTACATCTACCCTCTTTTATTTTAAAACTACTGCCCCACATCCTGTACTACAGGCCCTACCAAACAGTCTGTCCCCATCTTTATTTTAAGCCCCATTTAGGTACCACAAGGCACTCAGAGCCTCCTATTCTCCATGCTGAGCAGCCTCAGACCTCTCAGCCCTTCCTCTGGAAGAGGTGCTCCATCCCTCTGATCACTTTTGTGGCCCTGCTCTGGACCCACCCCAACAGCCCCATGTCATTCCTGTACTGAGGAAATGAGACCTCGTTCACCTAACTAAAGCTTAACTCAGCTCGGGCATATCACTTAGGCATCTGCTCAGCTGCAAACACACGTTAGGGGTTTGCAGTAGTGCAACCAAAGAACTTGCAAATGGTGTGAGGGAGAGCTGGAGTGAAGAAGGCACCCAATCCAAAGCAAACCTTACTTCCCTTTAGGTACCAGAGAAGGGAGAGGTTAAAAGGAGCAGGCAGTCAGTTTTCACTTTTCTCTGAAATTAAATCCTGTAAATTAGTTTGTCCTCTTACAGTCATGGATCATGGCAAAGATTTTACCCAGTCAGCTCTGCAGTGCTTCTCATGTGTGGGTGGTAAAGGAAGTTCCTGCTCCTATCATGAGCTCAGAATGACAACTACAGTTCTCGACCTTCAGTTTGTGGATGAGAAGTGAAAAGTAGGTGACGATAGGCAGAATTGCCTGTCAACCCCTTGTACAAGGACGTTTCCCTAAATAGGATTTCTTTTCAGAAATAAAAGATTCCTCAGAAAGCAGAAAGCTTTTGTTCGAAGACCCTTTTGAATATCACTAAAGCTGTAAGGAAGAATGCCTTGAGGGCAGAAAAGTTCAATATTTTTCAATTTAGCAAGAAGTAGTAATTCTGTTCTTACAGATCTTATGCCTATCTCCAGCTACCTAATAGACAGGCTCTTCTAGGAGATGCACAATAATATTTAAAAAGGTGATGGACCCAAGTCGCAAAAAAAAAATCTCCAATTAAGTATATGAATTTTTTTAGCACAAGGCTGGTCAAACACTGGAACTGGGACACAAATAACACCAGATTTGAAAAAGCTACCTGCTCCTCAGGGACTCTTTCTGAGTAGGAGGTCAAACCATACGATGTACAGAGCTCCCTTCCCAACTAAATTATTCCATGATCCTGTGATTCTTAAAGTCATGTGCATTGGAGTTATGGGCTCAGTTAATGTTTTTTCTTCCAGCAATGTAACATGAGATTCAGTTTTTTGTTTTGCAACTCAAAATTTAAATTTTTTAGCTACCTGTTTCAAGGACCTGTGGAAGCACGAGCATCACTAATTATTTTTGTGCATCATTACAGGACAGTTCTATTTTGTATTGCTGTGTAAAGACTGGGGAAACATATTTCCACCCTGAATTACTCCCATTTTAAATAGAGAAGGATAACAAGGAAGAGCCAAAGTAAATTCTCTGTAATATGCAGTGTGCAAATGGGGCCACAATCTCAATGTACAATGTTTGTCAGACAAGATCCAGTCTTCTCTGCATGGTAGCAGAGGAGGACCTGAATCACCCAGCCTACCTCAAGGAGCCAACACAGCTGCCTGTTGTGACTTTTAAAGCCTCAGGTTGCCCAGAACAAGACCATCAGCTTTAGAGTGAGACTTTAATAAGACTGGTTCCCAGGCAATGGGCAACAGGATCAGATAAGAGATGGACCTGGATCCCCATCCGTGATACTGCTTTTATTTTTCTGGCATCCGAGTGAGGACTGGGAACACTGAATGGTGTTCAGACTATCTACATTGATTTCTAAGATTTAGGTGGAATTTATTGCCTAAATCCAAGAGCACTTCTTAAACTAATGGCTGCCTGGAGCCCTCTAAACTCATACATAAAAATCTAACAGCACCCTGGTTTAATGCAGTACTCATTAGCACCTAAAGACCTATAGGCCCTACCAAAGAGTCTGTCCCTATCTTTCTTTTAAGCCCCATTTAGGCACTGCAAGGTGCTAAAAAGCCTTCTCAGAGCCTCCTATTCTACCTGCTGAGCAGTCTCAGATGTCTCCTCGTAGAAGAGGTGCTCCAGCTAAGAGAGAAGAGGTGCAATCAGCTAAGTGGGAACCGCTCACCTGAATTCTGCAGCTTCTCATTGAAAGAAGGAAGCCCCTGAGGTCCTTCATCCATTTGGTACATTCAAAGAACTCTTGGTGCACTTGAGCAGTGTTGGCCAAAGGATGTCACCTCTCCCATGGCCGATGAAGGACAAAAATCACTGATGGGGTTTGAACCTCCAGCAAATCAAAGACATGCTGAAGCAAACGAGTCCTTTTATAAACACAAATGCACTTGTTCATTATCAATCACAATATGAAATTAAGAGAATGAGAAGATTTGTACCTATTAACTGTGAAAAATATTTATAAAAACACTTCTTTGCTTTATTGTCTTGTGAAAAATTCCGCTAGATGAGGAGAAATCTGTTTCTGGTAGCCTAGCTTCCTTCAGGAAGCCCTTAGGATGGGTCAGGGTATTCTCCAGTGTTTGTTCCAGCAAGAATACAGTTCTGCAGATGTATGGATTTGTATAACTTATTGGTACTAATAACTCAGACAGCTGTGGTAAAATTTTACTATAGAACATTTCTGATTAATAAGTAAATCATATTGAATAAAAATTATATAATTAGATGACATTTAATATCACATTGGGATTTAGGACTGGGCTGAGCAATAGTAAAATTATTAATTCTGACACCCTACCACTTCTCCACCTAAAATTAGTAAAAATTTTGTCTTTGGCTTTCCAGGGAATAGAGCAGGTTCAGAATATTGTCTCATGCTACTCTCCTCCTTGATAACATGGAAAACCCAGCTACTTATCAGCTTCTGGCAAAGAGAAGATTCAATTCATAAGGGTCAGGAATCAGCTCTGGGAAATGCTCCAGCCCTATCTTATGCTTGCTACCACAAACAGATTTTTGAAAGGATTGAGGAACTTTCTGACCAGTAATATTTAACATGTGATGAGATAAAGACAGTCAAATCTCTTCCTCCAGGCTATTTGGCCTGGAATCAGGAAAAAAACCTCTTCCCACTCATCACTGTACAGCTGACACACCAAGGATATTTTCCACTATTTAGAAGCATCATCTACTGCTAGGTTTGAGGAACCAGTAAAGGATTCAAACGTATTCACCCATTCATCAGCATATACTGCTGTTAAGTGGTGCAAGAATTTTTCTGTACTGGTAGGTAAGAAAAATTAAGAAAACAATACAGCTTTACAAGGAAAGACATCCCTGGTGTCTCCTCCTAAAGGATAGGCCCTTGTTTTGCCCTGGTAATGCAAAAATTCATCTTGCCTCTTGTGAACAGAGATTGCAGAAATGCTTGCTGGCAGCACACAGCAAAGCATTGCAAACACCTGTATCATTCAGAAGCAAAAAACAAAATCTGACTGGCAGCAAAGGAAGTTTTCTTTGTCTACTAATGAAACCTTCTGCCATGACATTTGCAGTAGGTTGCTGTATTATGAAAGTAAAAATTAGTTTCTACACATTGTTAACAAAACAGCACACCTTTAATTTTACTTTACAAACTGCCAATTAAATGATTCACAGGGAATTATTGTATATTGCAGTGTTTTTCCATTCTGTATAAAAACAGACTTTTATTCAGTGCTTCTTTCCAGATTCCACATGTTGTGACTGTGTCTGGAGTCAGATCACAGGATCACAGAATCATAAAGGTTGGAAAAGACCCCTAAGATCACCAAGTCCAACCTTTGGCCAATCACCACCTTGTCAACCACACCATGCCACTAAATGCCACATCCAGTCATTTCTTCACCACCATCAGAGATAGGGATTCCACCACCTCCTTGGATACCACTCCAATGTTTAATGACCAATTTGCTGAATAAATTCCTGCTGATGTCCAACATATCCAGCGGATATTCCCCACTACTACATAATGACTTATAAGCTCTCTGTTTTTCTGTATCCTAAAACACACTTATAATTTGAACAAAATTTGAAATTCAGTGTCTCAGCAACTTGTGCAGCAGAGTTAGACTTGGAATTAGTCCTTGACCTCCTCTGGGAACATGAAGATTTCCACGCACACTTTTGCCACTGAGCAATCTGGGCTGTACAAGACTTTAAGCTGAACCTGGTTTGTCTAAAGGAGGTTGGGACAGATGAGGCAGAAGTTGAAAAGCCCAGATGGGAGTGGGGGTGGGGGGGGAGGGGGTGAAGTGACATTTAAATCAACTACTCAGAGCAAAATTTAGGGCTCCTCATTAATAAAAACCACAAAATGTCACAAAAGCTCTATACCATGGGAAACAGTAAAAATGCTCTGACAGGGCAATGTCTACAGTGAAATCCACACTGGTTCTGAATCACATCATCAGTATGTTAACATTGTTTGCAGTTTCCACACAATGGAAACTTTTCTTCTCAGGAGAACAGTAGGGAATTTCCATCAAAATATTTTTGATGAAGAAAAAAATCGGTTTCTGTATAATCGAAGGTTTTGGTGAGATTTTCTTTTCTCACTGGGACCACTAATATTGAACAAGTTTTAAAATCTTTGACTGCCTGAGCTGCTGCAGTATCTCTTAAAAGACACAATGTAGATGATTTACCCTGTGGGCTCGATTAGAGAATTCATAATTCAGCAATGCCTCGGCTCATGCTGGAGCACAATAGCACATCCCAGGACATGGATCTAACAGAATCAAAACTTTCTACAACCACCTTTTCTCCTCTGGTAAGTCTCCATCTGTTGAAAACTAGTGAAAGTAAATGTTAAATAATCAAATATTGATATCAATAACAAAATTTAAAATAAAAAATATCAAATTATTTGCATTTCAAATTCATAATGAAGTCAATTGAATAAAACCTTGTAATCAAAAATGTTACAAATATTAGAGCACAACTCATTAACAAACTATTTCACTACAGCAGGCTGTTGCAGGTAAGTGTACATTATGGCCAGGTGGAGATTTTTCACCAGTCTACAGGATGAGATGCCACAGGTGAGTGTAATATTACAAAGCTAATGTGGCAGAGGGGAGACTGAGGCAGCCACTTCCTTTTTCAATGTCCAAACTATGATCAAAGTCTTTTCCTTGGAAGGTGATGAAATAAAACTGAATGTGTCTGAAAGAAGGGAGAAAGTTGGCAGATTGGCAACAAATCAAGACTGGGCAATAACCACAAATGGTCACAGGAGATAACAGCACAGACAGTGAGTCTACCCCCATCCAAGAAGATGTTTGATGTATTCTCTCCACCTCTGACAGACCCAAGGGTGCTTTCTTTGTACATTTTGGCAAAACTTTTGTCACTAACTATCTCAAAAAAATATAAATGAGTTGGCAAGAACAGAATCTTTCCAATTTCTCTCATGAACCATAGTAACAATATATTGGTGATATTTACTTTTACAGAATTTATTGGCTTGAGCCATGGAACAAACCACAGCAAATATTTTTGAGAAAACAATAAATACTTCTGTTTTCATTCCACAAGGGAGTAACTAGGGCTGAGAGCAGGACAATCAATGTTTTCCAGCTACCATGGTTGTAAGGGAATCTAAACAGGCTCTAGGTGGGTTTTAGACAGCAGAAGTCAGCTAAGATGAATCTCACTCCATGGAAATAAAAGTGCTTTAACTACAACCCTGAGGATACACAAAAAGCTTTTTCTCTTGGGATGAAAGACAAGTATGCAAGGAATTTGGGGCTCTAGCAGCTGAGGCATGGGTTTTCCATAGGTCTACAGTGTCTGTAGTAGTGGGGGAGAGGAGGTTTGAGTTGAATAAACAACTGTGTGTCTGGATGTTCCTATATCAAATTAATCCATGATTGCTCGTTGCTCATATAAAAATGCTGCACATCTCTGTGTGTAACTGTACTGAGACCTGAAAGCAGTTGAATCTTCCCTAGTGGTGGCTGAGGAGGCCCAGAAGGCTTTGGCCCTTTTGGCAAGGCGTTCTCCACAGTAAGAAGTATTGAATAGAATTTGGCAGACAGCCATCAAAGCACATTGCCTCCCCTGCAGTATTATCCTTCTCTTGCCATCATTGATAGGATGAGGCTGAAAGGCCTCAGTGAGGAACAAGTTTGTCACTAGGCTGAGCATCACATGAAAGAAGAGTGAGATTGGGTGCATCTGTCTTAAAGAAAAGGACTTAATTGGACACTCAGCCATCTCCATTTAGGAGGCTATACTTCTGCAGTTTCTCATAGGTATTTGTCTACAGTCATTTGAGAGGCAATTATGGTACCTTGCCTGCTGGCTTCCATATGCTCTGTGTCATATTATCCAATTCCATGCAGATGTCTGAGACACCCTAGAGTCCCTCAGAGACCAGCAGCATCTACAGGCGGGTAACTGAACTGAGATTTTTAAATTCCCTGGCAATCAATAGACAGTGATTCCATACAGTCACCAGCCCCTGAAGAGTGATTCAGATGACCAGATACCCAGTATCTGCTTTGAGGTGAGATGGTTCCTGGACGAATCCACTGACTGTGTTAGGATCCACTCACTGTGTTAACCAGGACCAGGGTTCAATTCATCAGGATGTCCTCTGTTACTTGATACACCCTAGGGTGTCTGAGACATGCAGTAATATGATTACTGCAGCATTTACATGTTTTTGGAACAGCAGCTGGAGACCAGGTGGGAACCAGTGGGACACCTCAAATGGTACTGCACACCTATGTATGAGCTGCTGCAATGAGCTCCTGTCATAGAACAGTTTGGGTTGAAAGGGACCTTAAAGATCATTTAGTTCCAACCCCCCCTGCCATGGGCAGGGACACCTTCCACAAGACCAGGTTGCTCTAAATATTTTAAAGGCCTTTTAACCTGGCCTTTAGCACTTTCAAGGATGGAGCAGACTTCTGTGGGGAACTTGTTCCAGGGCCTCTCGACCCTTTTGAAGAATTTCTTTCTAATATCTACTCTGCCCTCTTCCAGTTTGAACTCATTACATATCACTACATACTTTTGTGAAAAGTCCCTCTCCAGCCTTCTTGAAGCCCACTTTAGGCACTGGAAGGCTGCTCTGAGGTTATCCTGGAACCTTCTCTTCTGCAGGCTGAACAACCTCAATTCTCTCAGCCTGTCTTCACAAGAGAGTTGCTCCAGCCCTCATCATCACCTTTGTGACCCACCTTAGAGACCAAGTGCACATGCACTTTACCTGAAGCCTTGGAGTGCCTTAGGCTGGAGCTGTACCCCATCCAAAGGGCCTTATTCAGTTTCCAGCATTCAGTGTTTTGTGCCATTTGAGACCCTCTCTGCAACCTGGCCTCCAGCTGCCACTCTTGAAAGACATGAGTCTCCTCCCAGCCTCATGCCATGCCTGCCAGCCCTACGCAGATGTCTCTGGTCCCTAGGGCATCTCACTTTACGGAGCTAGAAGGCTCCATCTGGTTATCTGAGCCATGGGATACTCAGTAATATGGCTGCCTATACTAACTAAGCTAATGATTCAAGATTTCCTTTATAACCAGGAAGAAAATCAGTGTTTAGGATATATTTCAAGTGGCCTATTTTAGGGATTTACTTTAGAATGAGACATACCATATCCAGGGGAGCTGATTTCTCTCCATTCTTAATAAACAGAAGAAGACCAGCTCAGAAGTAGGCAATTACAGTCAGGAAGCTGAATCCCAGCTCTCAGGAGTGACCCAGATTATAAAGGGAGATCCAACATGAATCCAAATCCACTGCAGAGACACAGAGAAGTCACAAAGGTTTGATGGACTGCTGTGACCTGTCAAGCAGCACAACTGGGCTGGCATTAGTTATGAGGTAAGTTCAGATCAAAGTCTCAGTGAAAGAGGTTTAAGGTGGTTGGTCTTAACAGACATTTGTGATGGAGTAAGAAAACAATCACAGCCATGTCCACTTCAGCATGCAGGGGACTGAGGCACAGCCACTGTGTGCCTGAGCCCAGAGCTGCAATTCTTGCTTTAACCCACCTCCACTGTTTTTCTGCTAATAATGCTAAGCTTCTCCAAGAGGTGCCATGGTAACAGGCACCTTGGAACTGCTTCCCAGATTATAGAGCATGTTATGCAAAGTGACCTGGTAGGTTTTCTGCTTTTAATATTCAAAAGATTACCTTTGAGGTAGCCCATATATTTTCAAATCCCTAAATCCTTTGACACCTGGACACTTGGTATGTAGCCCTGAACACAGCACAGTTTTGCTGCCAGACTTCAGAAAATCATTTAAAAGTAGAGCAAGCATGAAGAGCACAAGGCATTTCCATCTGACAGAGAGGTTGCAAGAGGCAAACAAATGAAGACAAAGGGAGGAAAAGAAGCCATACCTACCCAAGAGAAAGGGTCTGGCTAAAGTAAGGCATCAAGTTAGCAAACAAAAATTAGTCTTCTGGTTTCATAGGAGGATAAAGAATGCTGTTTCCAGCTATGCTTGCCACTAGCCAGACTCATATTTCATTCAGGTAGGACTAAAGGTTTGTACCATGCAGTCAAAGGGACCATTCCCCATCTCCCCACCATACCCTCTGCTCCTTTTGTACCCTTATCATGCTGCTTGCCAGCACTCATGTCCACAGAACCTTGTGCAGGAGATGGGCACTAAACTGGTCCCATCATGCCACGTTTCCTCAAAACCCTTGGGGCACAAAGTGCTACATCCCAGGAGGGAGGACAGAGCAGGCTCAGCTCTCCCCACTGCAGGGAAGGACATCACCCCTCACCCACCTCAGCCACACTCGCAGCTCTTCCTCTGCAGCCCTGCTCTGGGCTGGGGTGCTCCAGAGGGCAGCAGGGACTCCTGGAGCACAGCACTCGCCTGTCAGCCTGCTCCTGCCCACACAGTGTTACTCCCTCTATGTGAGTCCCAATAAATTAGACAAAACTTCCCTCAGGAGGCTGTTAGAAAAGCCCTGATTTATGCAGGCCTAGCAAATAAGCACTCAGATACCATGGTAATTAGCACTGTGAGAGGGAAAATAAAAAAAACCAACACCCAGTTTTTCTTCTGTTTTATCTGATTTGTGAATTCTCTAGGGAAGGTGGTTTTTTGCATATGCACATACCATATGGACAGGCAAGGACAGAGGCATGGTCCTTCTGAAATCCCTGATGCTCACCTGAATTATGAGCAGTATGGAAATTCAGAATAATCTCGGCCAGTCTCACTTCCACCTTTATTAAGTGCCACAAACACAGTTCTTGAGTGACAGGCAGGTTTCCTGAACCAAATGCATTCAGTTGCCCAGATCTGCAAGAGCAAATAGTCTAAGAGTAAATACTCTAATTTGTTAAGCCTTCTATCACTGCCTTTTCCCTCATCTCTGACAATTATGTTATCCTCACCACTGGCTCATTGCCTCTTCTCCCCACGATAGCTTCACCTGCCTATACTGCTACATCAGCAGCCTGGGATCACAGCCCAGATCTTCCTGCCTATCATCCACGTATCTGCTCCTTAAATCCCTCCCAAGGAAGCAGCTTGGCCATCTTTTACCTATAAAACTTAAGCTGTTTGCATCCAAACTCCAACAGCTGGTATCCACAAAGCTTTCTCCACTGCCTTACTTTGCTCTGGGACTGGCTTTTCCTCTCCTAAGTGTGCTCATGGAGAGAGTGAAAGCCACTTCAGTGGCCTGACTTTGCCTCTGCATGGAGCCTTTTTCCTTCCCCTTCCCTCACACCATTTCAGTAGAGGACACTGGGTTCTTCATGTGTTTGGACTGTATTTGGTAGGCACAGAGAGAAGGTTACAACAGTGTTAGCTGCAAACCACCAGTACAGTGTCTTGTCCATCTAGAGAAAATACATTTGCAAGGTGTATCTGTGCAAAGGCCCTGGATTCTAAGAGATGAAAACCTATGGGTGAGAACTGGATATATGAGAAGGGCTAGCTGAAAAGGCTCTCCAGGGAAGTGGCCACAGCACTAAGCCTGCCAGAATCCAAAAAGTTCAATGCTCTCAGGCACATGGTGTGCTTCTTGGGCTTGTCCTGTGCTGGACCAGGAGATGGACTTGGATGATCTTTGTGGGTCCTTTCCAACTCAAGATATTCTACAATTATGTGAACACACCTGACTTGCTGCAATGCTCCTGCTGTCCCCACAACAGAGGGGACACATCTTAGGGAGCTGAACAAAGAACCCATTCCTGACTGCGACTGACGAACATGAAACTCTCGGACCAACTAGCACATGAAATAGTCAAGTGATAAATAATCAGAGAAAAGCCATGATGTTCCTGTGTGTTGCCTAATATCAAAAGACCAAAACTCTTGCAACAGTGTTAAAATAGAAAAATAAAAAGCAGGCCTTTATTGGAAGCTCCCAGGTGTCCCAGTGGTCATGGGCATACCTGGCATTGGATTACTACAACTTTTAGAAGTTTAACAAATTAGCATACCTAATAAATACTGTCCAATCAGAAGAGTAGTTGGTTAGGTAATTTTCCCTGGGTTCTGCCCCAGTGTTGTTCCAGGGGCTTTTTTGCGCCATTTCTTGTGTCTCCTCAGATTTTGGTTGGAAAGCAAAATGTCCTTGTCTGTCCTTTCACTTCTTAAAAATAAGACTAAACAGTACTTCAGGAACATGTTAGAAGGTTAGCTTATTATTCTAAAATCTAAGAGAAATGATAGGAAAAATACTAGGAGCTCTATAACTACGTAATAATAGTCTACAGAGATACAAATATATGAAAAATACATAAAAAGCAAAAATCTTTAGGCATCAAATGGTTGCAAATTTTTTTATCCTTAGAGAAATCTTCTTTGGAAAAGAAGAATGAGCAGGTGAATTTCACCAGATGGGACTTTGAGATCAGAGAAAGGAAAATGAAGATGGAGATGAACAAGATATTTTGATGATGATACTCACTCTTTTTTTTCTGGAAGCCTACACCTCTCAGCCTCTTAATCTCCCCAGGCAACTCTAAATCTTGGTCCCTATTCTAGACCAAGCCTAGAAACTGCCCACAGCTGATGAACTGCCTTGCAGCTGTTATCCTCTTCTCCCTGCCTTACAATAATGCAACAGTAAGTGTTAAATAGAGTCATGGAATCATAAAAGAATTGAGTTTGGAAAAGACCACTGGGATCACTGAATCCAACCACTAGCACAGCTCTGACAGGCCCACCACTAAACCATGTTCCTCAGCACCACATTTTTTGAATAAAGACCAAGACATCTTGAAGGATAGGTTGGATCCAAACGCTTTGTCTTTCAACAGATTTTGATTTCTTCATGCCCATTTTGTATGTGTAAGTATTCTTACAAGGCACAACATCAATTTTCAATTTTCACAGTGTTGATAAGTAGTTTCCCAAACCCCATATTATGCACAGTCCATGCACAAATTATTCTGGAAACAGCAAAGGGATTATATAAAAAAAATGAAAAAGACTGGGTAAACAAGTAGCTCCTGGTTAAAAATCTGAACATATCTTTGGCTTTAGTGCAAACATTTCCCCTTGAGTATGCATCCAGTTGAATCATTTACCTCTCTCTGAGGTAGTGTTTTCAAAAGAGAAATGGTATTCAGAAGCACAAAACAAGACAGTGATTTAGAGATGCATGCCAGTGTATCTATCTGGCCATCACCTATGCATACTACTTGTTGGTGATGGAACCAAAGCAGCTCCCAAGGTCTTGTCCAGATGGGTTTTTCTGTGAGAAGAGGCCAACTGGGAACCAATTTTGGAGACACTGAGTATCTCCTGCTGCCACTCCAAAACAGATTGCTTAGAGATCAACTCCTCTGAAAATCCTGTTCTTTAGGTTTATCTCCCCCATGAGAAGTGCAATTGTTTATATTAAAGCCATTTAAAAACAATTTAGTGTTCTTATTTTTTGCTAAGCAGTGGGCTATATGGTTTTAATTGGAGTTAGCAAAGATTCGACTGAAATCAGTGTGAGCTGTTCCACTGTACAAAGAGTTAATTCCTACTAAAAACATGCCTTTATTAGGTTTATGGATGTTTCTTATATACATCAGACCTCAGAATCTATAAAGGGCTTTAAGATGCATAAAGGAAAGATGATGCTTATCTTTATTTTTATTTTTTTCTGCACTAAGTGACTCAAAAAACACATTGACCTATATTACATTGTGCTATTTATTTGTTCTTTGGGCATCTCTCAATGCACCTGGGAAGCAGAGAACAATTTTCTTCCCAACTTACCTACGAGAAAGTGTGCTGGGGAGCAGCCCTAAGCTCTAGCCATATATCAGCTGGATCCTGAGTTCAGCTCACCAGGCACTGATCCATGAACTGCTCTTCCCCTTTTACCCTATAGCTCTCTCTCTCTGTTCCTATAACATGCCTGGCTTAGCCCTAAGACAAAGCCTCTGATGAAACCATAGGGCCTGGACACCCATATATCTCATCCCCCCTGAGACTGAGGACAGACCAGAGCATCTCCTACTTCCTCCATCCAGGGTTTTCTTTCAAAGCAAAGAGATATGGCATCCCTGGGTCTTAGCCTGACTTCCAGTTTGGAGACCACCCAAGGACCCTGAAGCAGGGAAGTGCTCTTGGGCACTGTCAGCTTAAATATAACTTAGAACCACTTGCAAAAAAACTGGTTTTGGCAAACAGCTTCCCCCCATTTTGTTCAATGTGCTTCATTAAGTCAGATGCAGGGGTTGATGTTTCAAGGGGCCTGAGTGCCAACACAGTCTGAGTTGCGAGAAGTTCTTCTGTGGCTGCCAAAGAGGTTGTGTGAGAAATCATCACAGCAGAAGAAATCCTTTGAGTGCAGCAGGGAGCAGAAAATACAAACAGGGACTTGAGGAAGAGACAAAATGCTCTAGTGCCAGACTTTAAACTGCACACCATGGAATTTGCTCCCCTTCTTTCTTATGCAAAACTCAAAACCAGTTGTAGTGCTGGTGTTTCAGGAAGCCTGGGAAAGAGTCTTGGTGGTATAGGCATTCAGCAATCTGGTCTCCTTTCCTTTTGCTAGGACTGGACACCCTCTCAAAGAAAATCACACTCGATTTTTTGTGAAGAAAATTGTTATACAAGAAAGGCAATATGACCCACCTAATTTTATAAACTTCCAAAGCCATAAATATTATTTATATATGCATTGTATGTTAAGGAGAGCTCTTGCTGGCAGAAAAAAGCCCTGTAATAATGTGAAGCACTAAAGCTCTCATCTGGAGATGCAGTCAGGAGAGAAAATGAAGAGGGGGAATCTGTAGGCAGATTTTTTAAAAAACTGCTGGTTATATCCAGGCGAGGCTAGGAGACGAGTGCCAAGATTCCTGCAAGTTTTTTCAAACTTGCTGCCCACAGTACAGCTCCCATATCCACCATTTGGCACCTCTTTGGAAGTGCAGAGTGTCCTGGCCACTCTCCTTGGGATGTGCAGGGATGCAGTGTGTTGGCACTGCTGGGTCTGTGCTGGAAACCTCACCAGCCCTACACAACCCTCTGCTGCTGTCTGACACAGATGTGTTTTGTTTGGAAGTGGGGGCAGATGGCATGAATTCATTTATTTCTACTGCACAAACACAAAACAAAAACTATAACAGGAGGTGCAAGAAGAGGCTGTACTCTGCATCCTGATCCCAATATCCTCACAAATACACCTCAGTTCTGCAGGATGCTACCAGATGGAGACTATGGTAATTTTAAACAAAAAAAAATACAAATACCATTTTGCAAGGGGAGGGGGGAGTACACATAAGTTTGCATTTGGCAGAGCAACAGACCTTATCTGTCTAAAATACACCACTTAGAGTGGCACTCCACAAAAATAAGCCTTTGCTTCTACCGCCCCCACTGCCCACTCTTTTGCAGGAGCTCAGAGCTTGCATAGGGTTTCGGGTGGTGGAGCCAACCCCCTCCTGTAGCATAGAGAAGAGCAATTTTTCTGCCAGAAAGAGGAAATTTAAGGAGGTTGACAGGAACACAGGTGGAGCAGTGAGCTCTCATCATTTTATGCAGAAGATCAAAAATCAGCCAATCACTGGTGGGTGGGACAACACTTTTAAGTGACATTTTAAAGCAAATACCTGACTTCACCCTGGCCTTGTGCAGGACTTACAACTCTGAGACACAGTCTCATCCAGCTAGCTCAGTGTTTTCCTTGGTTGTCCCACCCCAATGCTGAGCAGCCCTGAGATTATTCAACCACTCATAACATCTTTGTCCATCTAAAACAGAAGGCAAAGCTCTCCTGTTACCACTTCCTCCTGAATTTTCACAATGGATTATATCCATCTGCATACACACACACTCATTTCTGGCTTCAAACGGAGAGATTTTTTTTTCCTAAAGGCTAAAAAAGCAAAAGCCAAAACAGCACGAAGATTATTTCTATAAACCTGGGGCGCTCAGGAGTGCCTCACATGGTACATTCAGCGTCTGGAGAGACATGGAGCTTGCATCTGAAGTTGTGCCAATGCCACTCCCACGGCAATGACTGCAAGCTCAGACTCCTCAGGTATTTTCACTGCTTGGCTCTTGGGTCCAGCTGTGCCACCTAAGGAACTAACAGCAATGGTCATTCTTACCTGGGCAATCCTTGAACACAGGCAGACAGTGCCAGATCACAGCCCGTATCCCACATCCTCACCTCACAGCCCCCACAAAGCTCCTGCTCAGAGCTGCACGATGCTCAGCCCTCTGACACAGAGGATGGTGCCATCACTGCAACCCATGGTTTGCCAGCTCTGGGGCACTTGTGCAGTTCTGTGTATGGACTGACGGGGGGATGTGCAGAATCCCCTTCAAGCAGACCACTAATGTAACAAAATGTACTGCCAACAGTCACATTTGTAAAGGCACTGCAGTTTGATAAACTATGTAGTCAAAGACTGAAGGGGCAATCCCGTGGGATTGAGGGCAGTGGGATGCTAAAGTGAAAAAGCACCTCTGCCTTAAGCAGATGATTCAAGGAGTCCTCACCAGTGAGGCTTGATGCAACTTTGCTCTGCCAAGCTTTGTTCCTTCCCTTGTGAAAACAATGTCAATTTTTACTAGGAAAACTAAGGAGAAGGAGCACTCTATTATCCTCCTGGTCAGGAATACCAGGAATGGGCAGCCTTCCTGCATGGGCAGATTGTGACACCCCATCAGGGAGGGTTCCCTGGCACTGACAGCCTGCAGGGGTAAATCCCTAGCTCCTCTGTACCCACTGTGCTCAGCCACATGCCACTTCCCTGCCATGCAGGCTCCTCCTGCCCCAGCTTGCAAGCCCAGATACAGCCCTATTGCCCTGCCTGCTCCAGGGCAGAGGAGACCTGACTTTGCTAGGCACTTCTCTTGAAACTAACTCAAGGTTCTGCTGAGGAGTAGTAGTAGAGAGCAAGTGAGTCCATCTTTGAGTTGCTGATCTACCAGGGAGTTTCACAAGGCTGATGGTTTCACAAGCATTTTCTGCACAGACTCTGTGCTCGGGGACACCCCACATCCATCACAAGCTCCAACAATGGTGCTTATCCATACAACTGCCTTCCAGACAGCAATTCCTACATGGCACTGGACAGGCATGGATATGCCATGACTCCAGAGACAGCACCAGCTTCAAACTGCAGGAAATGAAGATGACTTTTGCCATGGGACAGTATGCAGCATGCACAACTAAGTTATCCAGCCTTGCCTGCAGCAGCAGCTATGACTCGGAGGTGGCTCCTGCTCCCTGTGTCACACACCCCACAGCCCGAGCTCTTAAACCCTTACTGGCTCAGGGAGATCATCCCAAACGTCCTCACAGGGTTCAGTTCTTGGACACAGCTGAGGACAGTAAAGATGTGGGCACACAGGTCAATGGCAAAGCAAAAACTATAGCCTCACCTCACTGACAAAATGCAAGTGTGTAAGAGAAACAAATCTGATCAGCCTGGTTAGGAAATACATAACATGACACAGTAAAATAAACCACTGGCAAAATAGAATGTGGGGAAAAAAATCACTCAGAGAGTGGTATAAACCAAATACAGACAAGAAATGTTCTTTTCTTGGCTCTTAGTACAGCATCTGCCTGTAGGTCAAAAAAGGTTGGAGTCCTGAACTCTGCACTAAAATATCTGTAACCTTACGCTGCTTGGGGCCATAAAAGATCACAACAGCTCATGTCATAACCAGTTCTTTCCAGAGCACCCAAATGTCTGCTGGAGATCTACACTGACCTGAAGACTATCACACCTGAGCACTACAGAGCCCCCATCACTCTAAACCCCACAAGAACCAAAACCCCTATGCAGAGACAAGGCTGTGCTGTCTTCAATCTCACACTTTGTGCCCAGTGTGACAGTCATGTGGCTGGGTCTATCTGAAAGGGTATACTGTACTTTTCACTGTATTCAGCATTAATCCAGACCTCTGCACCTGGAGATAACAGGCATGACAAAAGGTGTTGCCTTCATGCAAGCCCCCAGCCAACTTCTGCAGCTTTCTGAGAAGAGAAAGTAGTATTGCTGCCTTCAAATAGAAAATTGCCCAAGATGTGACCTCAGGTCTCTTGTGGTATGACTGTACAGGGTTACATTACGATCCAAGGAGTAAAGATATCCTATTCAATGATTTTTCAGCTTAGGTGAGAAATGCTGAGGTGCCTTCATTCATACGTGATGCTTCATAGTAAGACAGAGAGGGGGTTGATATGGCGACAGTGAAAAGCTCTTCTCTATTAGGAACTCCACAAAGTCCACAGCCACTTCTTCCTTCCTCCCCTACATTAGGAACCTTCTGGGAGGTAGTAAGGACATTACACCAGTGTTGTGGAAGAGAGATACTTTGAGCTGCATGAGGGAGCATTCATAAACCCAACTGCCTGAACAGGGGAGGTTTGCAAACCTGGGATTTGCAGAAATAATCTGCCTAATAACACCAAGGTTGTGGGTTCAACCCCTCCATGGGCTATTCACTTCACAGTTGGACTTCATGATCCTTGTGGGCTCCTTGCAGCTCAGAATATTCTGTGATTTATGGAGCCCCTTGGAGAATGAGATGAAAAAGATGTTATGAGACTGAAACAAAAGCAATCTCACTGTGGGATATCTCACTTTCTTCAATGGGTTCCCCCCATTTCACCTGGTACCCGAGCACCACAGCAGGCCCCCATTTTGTGCATGGGTCTTCTCCAAAGCCCTCTGGGCAGGTAATGGGGTCTTACCAAAAAGAGGTGATTGTGTTGAACAAGATCATAAAGGACTGCCCTATTTACAATGTGTGTAGGAGAAATGTTATGATCCCTTGCACAAACTGGAACAGCAAAGAGCTCATTCAGATTTTTCTTTTCTCAAAGCATGACGTTGTTCTTGTATGTGGTTACCAGGGAGAACATTAGCTGCTAAACTGTGAGCTGGTGAGACTGTGAGATGATAATGAAGCCGTACTGGCTTTCAGCACTTCAAAACGGATTTCCTGTTGCTGCTGCTGACTCCTTGGCTGCTTCTTTCTCATGGATTTCTTCACCAAATGCTACACTTTTAGACATCTCATGCTAAAAATTCTTATTTTCTTCCTGTATGCTGGTTCCTTCCATCATATTTCTGTGATCTAAATGAAGCGTTCTTACACATTTTAAAAGCAGTAAATAATCTCAAAAAGGGGTAGCCATATCTTCCATATCCATCTACAGTCTTTATCTCTGACCTGCTTGCCCTTGCCTCCACTGCTAATATTCACCCTTATTTTCCTCCTCAGCTGGGAGACAAAACCTCATTTTATCGCTATCAGTCTCACTCTCCAAGTAAGGCAGAAGATCTGTGTGTGTCCATATTTTCTGTGTTCATCTAAGTGTACTCAAGGAGCACCTTGTCTTTTGGGTAAGGACTCAGAGAGCAAACTGACTCCTTCAGTTAATGGTTTAAAGCTCACAGCAGAGGAGATGCCACAAAGCATCTCCCTCTATATGAAATCAGAATCTCTCAATACTAAAAGAAAGTTCTTTAAGAGTCAAAAGAACTTTCTTTCATCACTTTTTAAAAAATAGATGTATTTTTGTGCCATTTTTGTCTGGTTGTATTATCTTATTGTAATTCTTGAAGCTTTGTAGCTTACTAAGTCTAGGAGTCCCCTTTTTGGCTCTGCATGAAAACAAATATAGACATGGACAGTTCTAAAGTAGTGTTTCGGTGCTAATGCTTTCACCTAGCCATCTTCCACCCTAGAGGAAAATGTTTCTAAGCAAAGACTATTACAGCATGAGACACAAGCTGTGATCTCTGGAATGAAATGTTACATTTTATTAACCTCAAATACAAAGCCTCTCTGTTCTGGCAAAGAAATTGTGCTGTTCTAACCAAGTTTTTTTTTTTTTTTTAATAATTATTGTCAGAGAGGCAGTAGCTGTGGAAGGTGAAATAACCTCCCAGTAAAACCCTACCAGTGTTAACAAATTGTAAATTAGATGCTGTGAGCACCTGCCCACTGCTATAAATTGTTTGTTTTTGAAAGAGTCTGAATCTTCTTCTTCTGTGTAAAAGGATAATGTGACTTGATGTTATAGTCTCATTACAAGAATAAAGGAGGATCTAACAGAAAATTGCATGTAACTGGAGATGAATGTCATGGCAACAGCCATGAGGTGAGAACCTGAAAGGTGCTGTCAGGCGGCTATAGGTCACCTTCAGTCTTCTGTAAGAAAAGGCCATATGCTTTGTAGATATGATGCTGCAACAGGATGAAATGAAGCTCTCCCACCCTGTGGAGAGTGGTAGAGGAAAACAAACTGGTCATACAGAAGAGAGAGCACAAGGACTCCCACCAGATGTGGGGGACAGGCTTGGGGACAGGAACCAGCAGGCCAAGGAGCAAAGTATCATTGAATCACAGAATGGTTTGGGTTAGAAATGACCTTTACGTTCATCTAGTTTCAATCCCCCTGCCATGGGTGGGGACACCTTCCACTAGACCAGGTTGCTCAGAGCCCCATCCAACCTGGCCTTGAACAATTCCATGGACGTGCATTTACTTGCCCTCTGGGCAAGCTGTGCCACTGGCTCATCACCCTCCCAGTCAAGAACTTCTTCCTAATGTCCAATCTAATGTCTTTAAACTCTCTCATTTTAAGGGCGTTATTCCTTGTCCTATCATTACATGTCCTTGCAAAAATTCCCTCTCTAGCTCTCTTGTAGCACATTTAGGTACTGGAAGGTGCTCTAAGGTCTCTCTGAAGTCTGCTCTTCTCCAGGCTGAGCAGCATCAGCTCTCTCAGCCTGTCTTCATAGTAGAGGTGTTCCAGCCCTGTGATCATCATTATGGCCCTCCTCTGGACTTATTCCAATTCATTCCAAGTCTGTGTCTTTATTGTTCTGAGGGCTTCAGAGGTGGATGCAGTGCTCCAGGTTGGGTCTCACGAGAGTAGAGCAGCAGAATCCCCTCCCTCGCCCTGCTGTCCATGCTGCTTAAGATGCAGCCCAGGGCACAGTTAGCTTTATGGGCTGCAAGTACACATTGCCAGGACACATTGAGCTTCCCATAATTTAAAATCCTCCAGTCTTTCACATCCAGCAGAACAGACAGATAGGGCTGAGAACAGGCAAAGTACAGTGCTAACAAAGGTCAGGGCTTCACAAGCAAACAAATACTGTTGGGTTATTACTTCACCAAGTTTCCAGTTTCACTTGAAAGTACACCATTACTGCAATTGCTTTGCCTAGTGCCTTGCAGTAGTCAAAAAAAAAAAAAAAAGCCAACAAATATTCAGCTTAGAAAAAAAATAGGAGAAAAATATATCAGTTCCTTTACATTCCTACCTGAAACACTCTGTTCTTGTCCAGTTCTGTTATTGCAGAGAATGTAATGGAAAGAAGAGCAATTGGGGACAAGCAATGCAAATATTTAATGGCATGTAGGAAGAGCTGAGAAGACTGGGATGGTTGGGTTAGGAAGAAGACAGTGTGTATACAACATGATGTAGTTGAAAAGATGACTCAGACTTCAGCAGGTAAATTTATCTCCAGAGTGTCATAAACTAGAACAAGGGAATATCTGATGACATTTGTGGAGCACATCTGAGGAATGGGCTGTTAGTGGTACAAAGCAAAATTAGTTAAAGCTAAAAATCCCAAGAGAAACAGCTCATCAGGATTTTTATATGCCATCAACCACAAAGTCACAACTTATATTAAATTACAATTAGGCTAGAAGTTCAAAATAGAAATTATTTAAATACAATTAAAACTTAAATACTAAAATAAAAATAGAAGAAAAAAAGTCTTACCAATTAGGGTACAAGTGTCTCTCAGCATGAAAAGATCAGGTGGAAATCAGGATCTTGAGCAACTATTTTCATGTTTTCTAATAATGGATTTCAGTGATAAACTTAGGAACTTTTCTTCCAGAAGAAAGTAATTACAATGTGCAGGGCTAATGCTATCAAAATAGACCATCAAACCTGGCTGTGCAACACAGTGCTGAGTAGTCAGCTGCGGTGCCATTTGATACGTGGCCATTGCAAATGCAGCTATTAGTTATCAAAGTGCAAGCAGCAACACTCACCAAAGCAAAAGCAATCAAGACACTGGTGCCTAAGGAACTGCTGCTCATGACTCAGCCATAGGCTGATGGATGTCTCTCAGCCCCTTAAAAAATATGAAGTTAAAAGTGGTTGTTTCTATCCCTCTAAAAGTGTTTTCTTAGATAAAAGCAGGTTTGTGCTGACAGAATTTATCTCACATTCTCAGTGGCCTGAGAATACATATTTTCTGCAGCTTATCAAGAGCAAAATCTTGGCAAGTCAGTCACCCAGTGCTTTGTGACTGTTCAAGCACACTTTGAAGATCCAGATCTGACTCTGGGTTTTGGACATCACAAAGTCCCTTGAAGGCTCACTCTACATTTTGATACTGCTTCCAAACCAGAATCAAGAAGAACTCAATTCTGATTTGCACTAACAGTCCTCTCTTATTGCCTTTGGAGATGTTCAGATCCAGGGCTCTGCTTCAGGTCTGTTTAGGAGCAGACATAAGGAAGAATTTATCTAGAGCTGCTTATTAGAGCAACCGGCAGCAAGAGTGGCAGGATCCTTCTACTGTCACTAGGCTTTGACAAGCTGGTAGGAAGCAAGCGTAGCTGTGATCAAATGAAAAAACACAGAAGCTCCTTATTTCTTTTAATTGCTGAATTTCATTCTGGGTGCCAAAAAAAGCACCCAAAGAACAGTTTCCCTCTGAAGCACACTGCTTCACTGGACCGTGCAGCTCAGTGCCAACAGAGGCTGCTATAGGTAGAAAATTCCCATCCTACCAGCCTTGGGTCCTGTGCCACAAGGCTTCCAGGAATGGAAGGTGCATGAATGTTTGGAGATCAACCATCTTGGCCATAAACCTCAAAGCTGGTCTTTCTGAGACAGGGCAAGCAAAGGGTGAGAAAAGGACTAACCTGTTTTGTGCTTAAACAAATGACATCTGCCATTCAGCATCAGCTGAAGAATGCAACAGTTTCATGAGTTACATAAATTTCTCTATTTCTTCAAAGTTAGTCACTGGCTGTTCAAAAAGGTAGCTCAGAATCCATTAATTTTTCAAAGAATTCTTATAATTGGATTATTCCCAATATGAATTACTCACTAAAAGGTTCCTTCCCTTGCAGGGGAGTACATTTTTCTTCCACTCATGGTCAATAAATAAGCCTCAGAAAAATACATGACACTTAAAGGGAGTGAAGGAAAATGTAAAAGAAGCTCTAGCCAGCTACTTTGGATCCAGACTTGAAGCAGCCTGAAATATAAGCATGCTTAAATTCAGGATTTTGTGCTCAGCCACTATAGGCAGTATTCCTTTATTTTAAAGAGAATAGAAGCAATTTGAACTAGGAAAAAAGCCTTATTGAAAACTATTTTTTAAATTACCCTTAAGGAAGAGTGAATTCATGCTGTGCAATTTGCAAGATAAGTGCATTTGGAGAAATTCACTGATAAAACAGCATGATGAAAGGTGGCAGGAATTGATTAACTTCACACTAGCCTGCAAGGGCACCAGCAGCTCAGGTAACAATAAATATTTTTCTAGAAAAGTAAGAGAGAATTAATTTGCAGGGACACCACTGTTTTTCCAGTTGCACACAGAGACACGTAGCTGAGAAATACTGGAAACAAAGAGTCAGGAGACAAGATCTCCCCAAGGGAGTGTTCCAAAAACATTGCCCAAGCCATCTTGCCACGGGCAAGGTCGGAGCAGTGAATGAAGAGATCTCAGGAGACCAACAAAAGAAAAGGCTGGTGCACATGGCTTCACATATTCCAGCTCACAGCAACATTACCATCAGTCAGCTCCAGCCATACAGCAGCACTTGGGACAGGACAGCTTCACACCTGGACAGGTGACACTGGCTACAAGTGGTATCAAAAACAGTGCAAGGTTTACTGATCATGTCTCCTTGTGTAGGAAACTGGTGGAGTCCACTTGTGGAAGAATTCTGTAAGCAGAGCCATTGCTACCAGCCGCTGACAGGGAGGGAGGGAGTCCTGCTGCTCTCTGCCTGCCGCAGCTGGGATAACACCAAACCAGGAGACCACCTCACGACACTCACTTAAAACCACAGAACCACTTACCTAAATACAAATTTCAACGGGGAGTGACTCCACCTATTCTGGGATTTGTTTAGCCGTATACTACTTGCCAGGTGAGTTTCTTAAAGTGTTGATCATGCCACAATCTGCAGAGGTGTCGCAGCAAATAACTCAGATCTAAAAAGCTGGAACACAGGATGGTCATTTTGCACAGAGGGAAGTTGAGGCTACAACTTGTCTGCTATTGTGTAAGACCAGGATTTGACATGTTTAACTTTGATGCCTTGCTCACAAGGTCACTGTTCCTTCTGACTCAGTGAATTTCTGGAGCAAATTGATTTTTCTAAAGTGCAGCCTTGCACTAAGTAGGTTGGTTTGATTTTGTTTACTTGGGACTTCTTTTCCTATTTGGGGAGTTGCATCAATTCAAGCTGGTATCCTGATGAGATTTAAAACCCCACATGCTATGCAGAATGAGGTGGGGTTTTTTTCCTCTCAATGCCTTTGTGAGACAAACACAGGTAATTTTTTAACTCAGTGGCATTGCAGTTCTAAGCAGAGTCTGCCCCTGACTACTCATTCACATCCCCAAGACACCCCTTCATTTGTGTCAATACACCAAGTATGGGCTGTTATGGGAAACCCAGCCAGTGAGCTGAACTACTACCACTGAAGTTTTCTGGCCCCACAAATATCTGCCAGCATGATGCAGGGCTAAGGCTGAGGGAAGGAGCTCTTCCAGCTTGCAGGCAGCTCAGAAATCTGTAGTAGCAATAGATGCTGAGAGGTCAAAAGCTCTTTCCATGCTTTGCAGGAATACTATCACACGTACTTTTTATGCCACGCCTAAAAGTAACACTACCGTCCCATCAAGCTGTTGGGACTCCACTGAACTTAAATTTTGAATCCACCACGAAATATGCTGCCGAGTTACCACATTGTTAAGTCCAAAGTGTTTGTCAAATTTCAGTCTTGGCAAAGAGATTATCAAATTTCAATTCCTTGGAGCTTCAGCCCAACATAGGAGGTATGAGGGCAACAGGCAGCCCTGTGCATCAAGGAGAGCTGTGCAGCATGCCACGGACACAGAAAAAAGTCCCCTGTGCTCAAAAGATTAAAGAAGTTCTATACAGTTAGTCCCAAAATTGTCATATAACTTAGAGGAACCTTTCTATTTGAGTCATTTCCAGAGTTAGCAGAAATCTGAATCCACCCTGGAGGATTTGTTCAAAAGACAAAATGTCAAAATCAAACTGATTTACTGGATAAGAGATTAATGGGTAAAACCCACAGATAACAGATAGGGAAGTTCATTGATCAGACAAGGGGAAAGAATACACTGCTGAAGGAATCCTTTCTTGTGCTGAGGACAGGAAGAAAGTCCTTGCAGCTATTATTCTTTCCTTTAAGTACAAATACTTCAGTGCCAAGATTGGTGAGTAGGGTATTTTTTTAGCTGTGGGCCTCTCCAGAGAACTGAAAGCAGTTGTTAGGAGACAACTTTCAGGCTCCTCCTTGAGTTTATCTAACACAACAGAAGACAGAACAAAGAGAGCCATGTAAATTTAGAAGGGAGAGTAACTATATATAGCACCTTATAGCCCTATGTGTGCATCAGCAATTTTCCCCTTACAAATTCCTACTTTCAAACTCTTGCCATGACTGTTTAGTATTTTTACCACTTAAGGCTTTGTAGATTTGTGTGTTCTTATTCCCCTTTATGTATTTTCATGTTTATATGAATAAACAAATATTTATAGATAAAAATTTCACATTTGCCATGCATGTTCTGTGACAGAATAGTAACAAATGCATCATATTCCTGGAAACCACTTCCAAACACACATATGAATGAAAATGTGATTATAGGAGTAGTCAGCCTGGATTTAGGAAAAGGAAATCATGCTTTGCAAATCAACAGCCTTATCTGATGAAATTACTGTCTTGGTGGATGGGATGAAGAAGTTGACACTGCTTAATCTTGACTTTAGTTAGATTCTCAGCCAGGACCCCATAATATCTTCATAGGCAAACCAGTGGGATAAATGGGTGGTGAGGTGGATTGAGAACTGGCTGAACTGGGCTCAGATGGTTCTGACAAGCACCACAACATCCAGCTGGAGAACAGTCACTAGTGATGTACCTCAGGGATGGACACTGGGGATAATGCTGTTTAATGTGCTCATCAATGACCTGGATGATGGGACAGGCTGCATGCACCCAGAGCAATTTGCAGATAAAGTGAGAGAAGTTGCTGATAACATCAGCAGTTGCACTGCCATTAAATAGAAGGATCTTGAAAGGCTGGGGACATGGGACAACAGAAACCTCATAAAGTTTAACAAAAAGAAACAGGAAGTTCTGTCCTTGGGGTGGGATAGTCCCAGGCACCACTACATCTTGTGGGCCACCTTGCTGGAAAGCACAATAACCCTGAATGGTGACTACATATTATGCCCATAATAAAACTAGAAGAGCTGAAGCAGAGCAAGGACAGCACAAAGGGACCTGGAGACTCCAAAACAGGATGAGTACTGCTTTAATACATCAGTAATTTCCTTCAATTCATTGGATACCAAACAGAATTCTAGGACAATGCCTACTTAAAAATCCTAAAATCCACACTGGCAGGAATGAGAGAGCAACATGACCTGAATTTCTGCTGGTCTCTCAAAGAGCCTTAATTCAGTATTCACCCTCTTGCCATTAATTGGACTTTAGCTATCGACTCTGTTCTGACCAGGCCACTTTAATTAGGAAAGCAATCTTTTCTTCTTTCCTTTCCAGCATAAAAAAGACTGGGATATATCAGAAAGGGTATTCCACAAGGACATGAAAAGCATTCAGATTAATAATTTTATTTCTGTTAATGAGAATAACTGCTTTGGAACTGGATCAGTGTAAAGTGGAAGACAGATCTGAAAGCAATTGGGTTTGCTTGTTATGGTATTGAGTTGCTTAGGGGATTGCAATTATAGCTTGGCTTAGAGAAATATTAACAGGGCTGCAACAGCCCAAATGGCTAATTTCTTTTTGATATAACAATTGATATTTCTTGAACTATCAATAATCCAGTTGTAACTCACATGTTGCTAATATTGTTTGCGCCTCAGAGGGAGCTGGAGAAAATCCTATAGGAGTTTGCTGGATGGAAGACTTTCTTAAACATGAAAAATAAGCACAGAAAACTTTCCAGGAGATAAAATATACACAAATTCAAACATTTGACTTTTACTTGTGAAGGGACCGATATAATAAAGCAGTCTTGAAAATTTCCCAGAAGTTGGCACTTATGCTGGTGTAAACCCAAAGTTAATGGGGTGTCTTCTATTTGCTGCATATTTGAGAGAGCAACATGAGCAAGAGGCAGAATACTAACCCTCACAGATGGCTTTAACAACTTTCCTGTTGTGCTCCTCTGAGCTTTATGATTGTTATGATTCTGCATGCTTTCCCATTTTCATTGCTCTCTGAGTTCCAGGAGAATGCACATTCCTCTGTGAAAAAGCACAATGTTTAGGCACCAGAGCCAGGGGCAGTGCTAGGTTAATACTCCCATTCACATCTTTGCCAGAATATGGAATTTACTGGTTTGCATAACTCTTCCTCTGAAGCCCTTGCAGTCTGATTCTGCACTGAATCACAGAGGGCTCAGCAGACACAGAGGGGCTGGCCTTCACTGACTCAGCCTTTGGACCACAGGACTCGAGAGGTCCTTCAAACCATGAGTGGAGCAGATATTTAAGAATGAAGGTGATGGAAGAAGCAGTACCTATTCAAGCAAGTCAGAAGTTCTTCTTCTACAAAGGAAGGCATGATCAAGTCAGACCCGGCTGCTAAGGATTACAAACAGAGGCACTGGCTTTCTATGGATCTTCAGGTCATCCAACATTTCGGTTCCTGGTCTGATTAGGATTTTTATGATCATAAAATTTTGTAGCTGTTTGCAGTGTAGGAATTAGTATGAACATGTCACTCCATTAAATGTTATTGTATTCCTATGTCTTTCTATTCTAGATGCAACTGAAGTATGAAAAGGCCTTAAGAGTCCTTTAGTGACTTATCCTTGTTGGTTTTGCAGAGAAATACAATGTGAAATTTCATGCAACTCTTTTGACTGAAGCTTTTTCTCAATAATGTGATATGGTCAGTGAATTTTTAAAGCAGCCACTAATACAGCCTGTAAGCTAGATATTAGTCATAGGGAAAAAAATAGTGACAGATTTTTTTCAATTAACCCAAGAGCAGCACAGCAATTAGCGTATCAGTATTTGATGTTGCATTGTGCATCCTCTGATGTCTGAATCACTCTGCTGTTTTTTTCAGCCTGCAAAAGATCTCTAAGCACTCACTGCGCTAGATAATGAACAGAACATTAGCTTGGAAGGAAAAATTGGATTTCATTCAAAGTCCCATGTCTGTTGTATTGTGAGGCTGTTCTTTCAGTTTTCAAATATATAGCTCACTCACAGACATTATTATCTGCTGGCATTTCTGAGTAAGAATTTTTTAGTAAAAAAAGGTTATTACACTAAATGCAGGAAAGTATATTGATTATCATTACTTTCAATAGACCCAAGAATGAAGGTGCTGGTAAAAAAGTTACTGAGAAATTTAACTAATCTTCAGTGCTATTCCCACCAGTATTACTGCAAAAGAACTTGTCTAATTAGGGGCATACCTGTTCAGAAGAAATAAAAAGAGCTGAATTCTGATCTTGAACATGCAGGCTCATATTGACATAATTCTTCCAATTTCATTCTTGTTACTCCTTACTTAGTGTATACCAGCACCAAGCAAATTATGAAGGGAATGCCATCTGCCATGTCTCATGTTGTTTTGTGAATACTTCTGAATCACAGAGAAGAAGGTGAAGAAAATATGTCTACAGACAGCTTTTAGCCTGAGTTGCAAGCACTACAATGAACACAGTAGATACTATAGGGACGGCATGGTGGAGAGGTTAATTATAAGCCATTATGGCCATTAGTAGTAGCATTATGCAACTTTCTTTTTTCTTTTAACTCTTTTGCCTCCCTTTATTAAAAGTTTGTGACCACAATTTCAGACCACATAAAAAAAATAAAAAGAAACACAGAAGTAAATCTCATTTCCAAAGGTCTTGCGAAGCATTGCCAGAACAGGTCCAAGGATCTTAATCTAGCCTTAAACATCCACAGTATCAATATCTGTATCTGAAATATTCCCCCACTGGTTCTCTTTCTACTCTACAGGGAGAAACATTCACTTGTAAGTTATGACACATCTGGCATATTTTCAGTATCTATTTTGGAATAAGCTGAAGTGTCCATTACTTTCCCATTGATTACTAAAGTAGATGAGATGATGAGATAATATGTGTAGGTGTTTCCATTTGGTCAGATCAGGCTCACCTTTTAAAAGTATTTTTGAAAGGGGAGTAGAAACAATGATACCAGACTGGTTTGAATCTAAGCACTGAGTAACTCATTAGCATGGGGATCAGTCTAAGTTGTCCTTCAGCAGGGAGTATCCATCAAAACATTTCCCTGTACAAATACAACAAGTTTTGAACAGTCTGTTCCAGCAACCCACCATTCAATTTCTCCAGGCATACGTATCTCACTTCTCACCTCTAAAATACAGCTGGCGAGATGCTAATAGGAGATGCAAGGCAGGTTTGCTGCCTCCTCCTCAATTCTGTTCCAGGAATTGTCCAAGAATAGTCAAGACCAAAGAATTAAAAATCCTAAAACAGTTCAGAAATGTAATTCAGTGGGTAAGAGTCAGTGGTGGACATGTAGCTTCAGGTACTTCCCATGCATATGAAAACACTCTCTCAGGATTTTGATGGTCACCATATAAAACTATTGAGTAGTCTCAAACATCCAGCCTACCCACCTCTTACACTGACCTGGAAATAATGGCTGTAGGAAAAAGTCCTGCATCAGTGACGACATAAGGTTTAATATCTTGTGTTTCTACTGGACTAGAAAAATGAGATTTCACCTCTCCAACAAGGAATGGATCGAATCCTTCTGAAATGTTGACACTAAAAAAGGGGCATTGTAGATGGATTTTCTATTTTAGATCTTTTTTCATGGTTTTCTAAAATGTGTTAGTTGTAAATTATCACTCCCTGAAGGGCTTGCACAGCTAGATTGAGGGTGGCTAAAGGCAATTGTATCACCAGCAGAGGACAAAATCTTACAGCTCCTAGAAATTTTCTGTAGGCTTTCCCTGTTCAAATATATGGCACAGTGTGGCATGTTCAGAGTGATCCCAGAGTTTCATCTCTTCTCCCTACTCTACAGCTAAGAGCTATAGATGAGAAATGACAAGGAAAAACTCGCCCTAGGTTTGGCACAGGACCAACAACCTACAGCCTGACCCTTGCAGTGCTGTTGAAGAGCATCCAGCAGACCCAAAGGTAAACCCAACACACCCAAAGCAGTCCCACTCTTGCTAACAATGTTCAGCTCTTGCTGGGAATGGTGCTCCCTTATCTTAACCAGGTACCTATGTTTTATTCAGATAAGATTTAGGGTAAAATAATGCATCTTATTCTATTAATCAAATGATTGAAATGGAATTAAATGGTGCTGATTGGAAGAGTAACGCAGGAAAAGTCCTGTGTGACCTACATGGAAGGTTCTTATATGTTTTGCTTTTGCTGTCATACCCTTATCCTGGGGTACTGTGGAGGTAGAGACCAACATTTCCAACTGCTTGTCTTGGCAGAGATCTGGAGCTTCCAAGAACTTTTTCCTTTCTAAAATGTTCTAGCTATTCTTCTTCCTCACAAAATACAATATGGGAGTAAGTATTATGGGAGATTAGTTCTTTACCTCACCTAAAGTTTTTGGTTTGGGTTTTTTGGTGGGTTGTTTTTGGTTTTGATTTTTTTTTTTCCAGATACTTCATGAGGAAAAAGTGGTATAAATTTGCATTTCGAGGAATATATCTGTACATACCTACCTGAAGCTGGGAATAAAATGCTTCTGTTCAGTCCCAGTCCCTACCTTCATCTCCCTCTAGGGCATAATTAACCCAAGGGTGGGAGGGAAGATTGAGAATAACATGGAGCTGATTCACCCTCCACACTCACTAGCAAAAACAGAGATTATTACTGCATGCATCAGGGGAATTGAAGAAGAAATTAGTCTGAGATCACTTGTAAACAGATCCAGTCAGACATGACTGTTGCATGAATGGGAATACATAAATTAAGCTTTGGCAAAGGTTACTAGTAATTTATAGTTTTGGCTTTTAGGAAGCTCCAAGCATGACGCTATTTACTTGCATTGTTTATTGAACAAGTATATTTACCAGGGAAGTCACAGCATCTAAATGCTACTTTGTCTCTTGAGGATATCTTGTTTGACAAACAGGTCTGTGATGTCATAGGCCAAACACTGCCTTTGAAGTTGGAAAACATCAATTGATTGATGCTTGTCTGAAAAGCTGCTACAGAGAACGTGGAAGAAAGAAAAATTGTCATAACATGCCTAATACCAAAAATTGATGTGTCTCTTTTTCATCATTTCCAAACCAGTAAACTGAAAGTTGCTTGATGACAAAGTATTTAAGTGTGGATTCTTTTCAACATGTGTGGAGAAATATGTGATGACTTTGATTTAATGAACATTATTAATAAGTAAAATAAGTTTAAAAATGCAAAATAAATATATTTGGATCCCTTTGATCCCTGGCAGTCAATGGGAAACTCCACAATTTCTAATACACAAAGCCCTGTGTAGGGTGCTGAATAAGAGAGTATCTCAAATTATTTCTTGAATATGAAGCCATATCAGGAGCTGGACAGAAGACCTAGCTAGTGGAAGCAGTAGTTTCGATTGAAAAGATGGCCTTCTTCCCTCACACCTACAAATGCCTCAGTTTTGTGCAGAGGAGGTCTTGTGCTTTCTTAAAGATAGGGAGAAACAAATTGTGATTGTGTGTTAACCCCACCAAGTCACGTTGATAAGCACTCTTCACCTTTGAGCAATTACACTGATCACATTTCAGCAAGGTGGGAAGCCTGTCTCTGAACGTCCCCTCTGATCTCTACTTCTTGTCTTCAGACATGTCCTTCCTGCCCCTCATTTGCCATATTCTTGACTTGATGGTCTTCAAGCCAAAAGGTTGGCTGCCTCAATATTCACTTTGACTTTGCTTAGTTATGGACTCCACTGATAGAGTTGAGTTTGCACTGAACTCTCTGCATCCTTATCTTCTGACTCCTGCAATACCAAATTTAAATACTTTCTCCTTATCTGCAGCCACAGCTTGGGATAAATTGGTTCTCTACCACAGTGATCTCATCTCCCATCTGGAACAGGGGGTTTACATTCCATGTACAGCTGAAAAGACCCATGAGTGAAGTCACTTAACTAGCAGCTATCTGGTGCAGGGGTAAGATGAAGGAGAGCATCAGCCAGCCATTGTGGGGAAGCACAAGGAAAAGCATGAGGGTGATATGCTGGCAAAGCAGATACCATTGTCAAAGTAAATGAAACTCCTTCACAGAAGTGGGAGGAAGGAGATGTGGCAGTAGGCCAGCTGTGTGGAAGTCCCTCATCTATGCAGCCAAATTAAACCCTGTAAAGTAAGGGTTAGAGCATAATGTTTTGCCTGAAGAGACTGCATGTCCATCATCCCACAGCATTTCTGCAGCATTTGCCAGCACTGACTGGAGGTTACAGGTCAGGAACCTTCACTGCTCCTGTCACAGCTTCTGCCACATTGAAGAACACATCAGCAGCAAATGGAAGACAAAAATGATGTGCTGCTTTATGTAAAGTTTGTTGCCTTGTGCTACATGAGGGCATGTCTTTGATGCACTCATCCTCTCTGTCTCTTTTTTAAAAGCAGAAGAAACATGCTGCTGGAGACACTGTCATAAATCTTGGTGCAGTTGTTGAGGAATGAGAGCTGATGTCATGTTGAGCTGAATGTTTACAGCCACATAAACAACAGGAGGAAAACTTATCTCAGGGCAATGAGTTGAATTAATCCCTAACAAATGTAGTGGCAACTCAGTTAACGAGTTTTTAAGATACTTCGATAATAACAGATGGATAGACAACTTCTACTATACGCAGTAGCACTGAGCTGGGCTCTTGAGAACCCTATTTGACATGAATCTACATACATAGACTGACAAAGAGACTACATCTATGGACAGTGGAAGAGCTGCAGACATCATGTCTCTGGCCTTCTGTAAAGCCTTTGACAACATTCTTTCTCTCTAAGTTGCTCACTGATTTGCTCCGTGTATGGACAAGTAGTGTGGGGGGGGGGGGAAATGGGGAGAAAGGGAGGCAGGGAGCCTATGAAGAGTTCAAGGGAAAACAAGTGCCTCTACTCCACGTGCAGTATCATCAACCTGGCATCAGCAAAGTTGCTTAGACAGGAAGCATGTCCTGGACTCTTAAAAAGAATTGAAATGTTGACTTATCTTTCCTACTTTATTATTTAAAAAGCCAAAAATGATCATTTCTTCCACCCTGGAGGTGTCTACAAGCCTTCCCTCAGCTTGTTTCTCAGTGCACAAAAGGATGCAAAACAACAGCTCAGAGAGCAGCAGGGAGGAGCTTCTTTCTCAATGGTTTTTGACTGTTCCAAAAATAGCAGCCACAAGCTGTGTATTCTCCCAGGAGGCATTTGTGCCAGCACACCACTCACCTGCACACCGCTCACTGCAGTAACACGGAGCAGCTCAGGAGTCTCAAAGTACAGTTTCTAAAATAAAGCTTTTCCTGCAGTTTCCTCAGCACACCTTGGTGCCCACAAGGCATGTGTGCAAGGCCAGCTCCCACTGCCAGCAACTTCCACTTGTCCCTGTGCAAGGGGCAGGAAAAGCAGAGTCCTGACACCCTCTCTGGGGGACTCTGTCTTTTAATGGCCTCGTCCCTTCAACCAGGCTAGAGATGCACATCACAAAAAGCTGATTTTAGGCCTGACCATGAAGTTTCAGCCCACCTGAAGAGAAAGTAACAGAAAATGTGAAATCAAGGGGCTATTTATCTGTAGCATTTCAATAGTCAATTTTGATCACAGATGACACATCCCCACTGACACGGATGTTTCCCACTGTAGCTAAGATCAGAGGACTCTGCCATAACCTTTAAATTAAATGCAGTTTTTTATACCAGAACACAATTATCCTAATAAAATTTAACCAGAGAGAGAATAGGCCAACCACATGCCACACACATCTGTTTTAACTCATCCATCAGTTGTATCTAGGAGGCAAAATGAGCTCTTTCCTGACTAATTAGAGACCAAATATCACTCTGGAATTACTCATCTATGGATTTTAAGTACTGAATGAACTCTGAGAAAATGGTTAACAACCACCATCTAAAACCAGTAGCAAATTCCACTGATAAATCAGTCCCTACTAACTTCTTCCTCAGCATTATTATAGTGCCAGGGACAAGTAGTTGAAAAATGAAAATAATTAGTAGAGGAACTTTATGATAAAATATTTTTTACCTGAAACCCATTTTGGAATCTCTTAACCATGGGTCTATACAGGGAGCAGATCTTGCTAAGTACACTCTATGAGAGCTTTGATTTTTATGGCATTCTAATGTGTCTTTAAAGCTCATTAAAGCAACTCCTTCTGTGCTGCCAGCAAGAAAAGCCGTGATGTTAAGTGTCCCCTGGAGTCCACAGTTCAGATAAGTGCTGTTGTTTTTCACTAAGCTCAGCCTCTTAAGCTACCAACTCACAGAACAAAACAGAAGCTTGCATCCAGCAGTAACCTGGAAGCCAGATTTCTAGATAATGTGCTTGCAGCAAAGACAAGGTCCTTTTTGAGCAAAAATTCTTTAGAAATTAAGAAGCAGAAAATAAGCAGCTGTCGCTTGCTGCATGCAGTTGTTGCATGCTGCCTAGAGTGTAACACAGAATATGTGCTGGGCAGTTCTTAAAACCACTTCTTCCCTCTTTTATTTACCAAGAATTCAGGGGAGAAATACCCTGGTAGTTATAGTTGCTTGTTTATTTACAGTGCAGTGATGACTGCAGGTTTTAAAGGCATTATTAAATTTGAAATATAATTCCTCTCTTAAAAAAGCCCAAGTCTTGGAATCTCTGTACTTGATCAATGACTCCACATCAAATCTGTCCAATTTGCAAGTAAAATCAATTTGGTCTTATTCCTAACTGAATATGCAGCAGAGGATTGGGAAGTCAAGTTGGTTGAGTTTTATTGACTTGCAAAGCATCCACTAGTAAAAACAATTTTGTGACAAAAAAGCTAAAATAGATTGCAATGTATTCTCCTAAAGCATATGAATTTTCCATGGAAATTAACAGAATTAAACTTCAGGAGCTGCTTTACCAATTCAAAGTATGTCAGTATAGGTAGGCAGATCAGTTGAGTCAGCAAGGGTGCGGGTTAGGGCTTCTCTATCCATACCTGCACTAAAATGAATAATAGCAAATTTAATTACTGTATAAACTGTTGTCCCAATAACAATTTTGCATTTTAGTTAAAACATTGTGAATGCCTGAAAAATACATTCAGCTGATGTTTAAGGAGAGAATTTTCACAGGTGAAGTTGTAAGCTCCTACAGCTCTCCTTCTCAATGAAAATTAGATAACTGCACTTATTTATCCTGTAATTCTGTAAAACATTTCATTTTGCCCTTGCAATTAGACCTGGCAGCCAGTACTACTCTTTTAACCTTTGTAAGTGCAAAGGACTGCTTGAGTCAGCAAAAACCTTTAATGGGAGCAACAAGATCTTTCTTTCATTGCACATGCTGCAAAATGGAAAAGGTGCCCTTAATCCAAATCTGGAAGTTATTTTAGCTTTCACCTCAGGCAAACAGTGGTATAGGCACCTCTGTGATGTGCAGACAACCTGGCTACTCTGGCACACTCACGATGTGTGGGCTCTGGTGTGGTCCCAGAGTCAGGACAAGGCTGCTTATCTTTGGGTGTTCTGTATAGGGAAAGACCACATAGGCTGTGGACAATCCAATGACACCACCTGCACGTGTTGGCACAGCTCGGGGCTTGCTTTTGACTGTGGCCAGCTATCCATGTTCAAAGAGATGTTTTCATGCATAGAAGAGAAATTACTTCAGATTTTACCTTAGAAAGGGAGGCAAAACAATTGTCTGATTTAGAAAATACCCAGCTAAGGTCTGGCCACTGGTGTGGAAAATCTCTTTAGCAGCATTTCCACTAAAAAGTTAGTGGACCTCTTCAAGAAATTAATAGATGGAGAAAGCCATGATGATTTATGGGCTGTGCACAGCACAGACATGACATTTTAGTTTGAAGAATAGTTTTGTAGTATCCATTCCCATCCATCATACCAGACTCCCTTAATTTATGAGTGACTTTAAAGACCATAATGCTGTGGGATCCTGGACATCTGACTGACTCCAGTCCATGCAAGCATATGTCAAAACAACCCTCATCTCCTCTGACTGCATGCTGTTTTACCAGGCAACCCCCAGGAGTCGGATTTGGGAGCTCCCTGTCACCAGAGCCACCCTAAGGAATACCCTTTGTGTAACATATAGTCTTTAAAAGGCATCTGGAGTACAGTGCAACAGTAGGGATGTTTCCCCTTCCCAGGACTGCTCTTGACAACTCTCAAAATGTTCAGAGCAGACCACAACATACCTTTTTCCAGCAGCTATTGGAGAGTAATCCTGCTCCGTGGTTCATCCTTCAGAGTTACATTTCTGAGCATTGACTAGAGGCATTTAGATGCCTTCCAAGTGAAGAGACATTTCAGCTGAATTTCAAAAATGCAAATGCCAATGTTCCTGTAGCAAACAGAATTACACAATGACTATCCCCACTGTAAAGCCAAAGTGAGAAACAGTTTGCAATCAGCCTTAGTACTGACTTTCTCAAAATCATGCTACTATTCCCAACAGGGCAGCTCTCGTTATAGCTGTATTGGAGAGATGCAGCTCACCTGCTTTGTTTGGATTGTGAAGTTCCCCAGCTGCACAGAATTCTGCATATTCCCCCTCTCAGTACATTGGCACCTGTTTCTACTCAAGCCAGACACAAAAATTAAGCAAAGGAGCACACAGACCCTTGAGAGGCCTGATCAGATCAGCACACGCTCTCACAGAGTGCCTAACAAGCCTACTCACAAAGTATAGGTGTAAGAGCTTAAAACACAGGAGGAGAGACCTATCAGTTTAGCACTTACATTTTATATAGCAGCCTTGTGTTATTGCATTGGGTGAGAGATTCTAAACTGTCTGCCTTGGTTAGGCTGTGAAAACCATCCTCTTATAGGGTATGTTTTTGGAGTCCCTTTGACTGATCTGCACACAAGACCTCCTACATCCTCATTAACCCTTCACCTATGCTAAAAGCAATCATCACCATCTCTTCTACAACAAGACTTGTTCTTTTCCCACTACTGATTGTGGGGGGATACATCACATGCACAAAACCAGCAGAACAGAAATAAATGTAAGACCTTGAACATAAGGGCAGAATGAGAAAACATATATTTTTCTTAATTGAATAATAGGGCCATCAGCATTAAAACAGCATTACTGTAGACATTAATACATTAGGGTTTAAAATGTCTCTGTAACAAATCACAGGGATATTTTAGATTAAGATGTGCTCACAGACAGTGAATCTTAGAACTACTTGCTCTTGTGACTGGTGCTATGAATTGTAAAAAAGAATGAAAGTAAGTGTACTAATAGCTATTGCAATACCATAGTTAGAAAACAGACTACAGTATAAAATACAGTATGTAACTAATGCCTGTAATCGACACACTTACATGGAAAATGTATGGTTCAGTGATAAAAACACTATTCTTAAAAGCTTAGAAGGAGAGAACATAAGAACTTTAAATTTTTTTTTTAAAAGATCACAAACCCAAAATCCAGCCCCTTGATGGATGAGCTTGGAGCCCTGCCAAGAGGGCTATTCATGCCCTGGTGTGGGAAGGAGGGAGGAAGCACGGAGGAGGGGGAGTTTCCAAACTCTAGGCAGGGCATGGCTGCCTAGAGAACGACTAGAAGGCAGTGGGGGTGGATTCTGTGGAAGGGGAGGAACGCTGGGTTCTTTCTGTCAATATAGCATGACCACAAAATGCCTGCTTCAAGCACTTCAGCTTTCTTGTGCCCTGGGTAGGCTTCAGCCCCACAGGTCTGGCTAACAGGATGTGCTGCTCTCTCCAAAACACAAAAAAAAAAAAGCTGCACCAAGGAAGAAGGTTTGGATATTAGGAAAATTTCTTTATTGAAAGAGTGGTCAGACATTGGAACAGGCTGCTCAGAGAAAGTGGAGGCATCACCCCTGGAAATGTTCAAAAGACACATGGATGTGGCACTTGGGGTCATGGTTTCATGGTGAACACAGAAGTGCTGGGTTAATGGCTGTACTCGATTATCTTAGAGGTCTTTTCCAGCCTTAATGATTCTGATTGGTTTTGTTGTAGTTGCTGGACTTTTTTTAATCCTTTTTTTTTCCCCTACTGCTCTTCATCCACCTCAATTTCAAACTGAACCAACCATCTAGGGAAGTCAATTTGTTTCACATCTATAAACTTTACCAAGAGTCAAGGAATAAGCTGAATAGTAATACAATGGTTATTCATAAATCAATGCACTATCTGCCATTATGTCTAGCTCTGTATACATATAGGTATTTCAATTATGCAGCAACTGCAATCAGAACCTCCTGTGTGTGTATATCCACTCATCAATTTAGTGGTCTTTAGCACAGATGCTTCCAGTTTATGGGCAATATACACATTTGCAAGGGAATAGTTACAGCCACAATTAAAAGTTATGGATGGTAGATGAACCATAGTTACTCTAGCATTGAAAGTCCCCACATAAACTGTATTAGCAACATCTGCAAGTAGGCATTGCATGGAATACATCCTTCTCTTCTTTATTTGTATTTAATCAGCATTCCTAAGGCTGACTTAAATCATGTCACACTTACAGCTTCATAATGTGGAGGGGAAGAAATCTAGCTTTTACACTGAATGATAACACATTATCTTACATTCTACCCTGCAAGGAGGAAGAAGCACTCCTGTCAATGGTTACAAAGGCTGCTGAGCTGCTCCTGCTGAAAACTGCTGGGTGAGCTAATGAGGAAATCAGCTGATCTTAAGAGCTGCTCCTTGAAAGCCCTTGATGCAATCAGTACACAGGCCTAAGCTGTGCTTCACTCTGCATTAGCCAGCCATGCTGATGGCCACAAGCTGCACCTATACTCAATAGGCAGAAAGTACCTGTGTGTGCTGTCACCTTGCCTCCACAGGCAAAGACAGGTGTGCTGTCACATTGCCTCCAAAGGAGGCAGAGGGAACCTCCATACTCAATCTTCACCTTCGATCTGAGAGCACACCGTGAAAATGGTATAAATTTCTCGTTTGTAATCCTACAGTTATGGACCAGATGAGCATACAGTTAATTTACTGGAGGCTGAAAATGCCTATAAATCACAGCATCCAGTAGCTCCAAAGAAGCTAATCCAGGAGGGAGTGCTGGGATGCAGGGAGCACAACTGTGCAGCAGAAGCCAGGCTGTTGTGCTGGGATACGAAGATACCCTGGCTGTCCAGAGTATCCACTGCTGGGAATGCAGATCCAGACCCACTGGGCCTGTGTTCAGGTCTTCTGAGCAGATTATTCTACATTAAAAGGTATGGTTTACCAGATCCATTCAGAAATAAAATACAAATGTTCCAAGTAGCCAAATATTCCAAGTACTTGAGCCTGCCTGTCCCTTTTGAATTCTAAGAATTTTCATTTGGTTACTTATCTTGATAAAAGTAGGTCTGAAAAAAACAGGCTCAAGGTAATAGGGAAGAGCTCTTGTTTGGTAACACGGTCTTTGAATAGAAAGAAGCAGATCTCCTGTTCAAGGAATGTGGCATTTTTTCCTCTCATATGCAGTAGCACCTGGATTGGAACTCTTTGTGAATGGATATTACTGATTCCTCCCAAGCTGGCACTCATTTGTCACAGAGTGACAGCTTTGGAAAAAAGATACAACACTTTCCCTACTGCAAAATGCCAGTCTTTCCCATTTTAGGAGCTGAAAACTGTTATGCCATAATTTATCTCATCAAGTGTGACTGAGTTCCATTCGTTCTAGACACCACCCATTTCACAGCCAGTTTGGAGCAGCAGCTGCCCAAGTTCAGACATCCCAAGAATGAGATGATTAGTAGGCACCAGCATATCCTCACAAAAGAGCAATTGCATGCCTGTGTTAAGCTGTTAAAATTAGCCAGACTTATGGCTTTTGAAGTCAGAACTCTCTGCCTTTATTTGGTTGACCAGCTCAATGTAATTCTCTATCAAAGTGTGCCAAGAACATGGATCTCATCACTCCTGGGTACTCCACAGCTTTGCCCTCATTCTGACCAGAGGAAATAGGCTTAGGTCCAAATGTCCATGATACTTAGATTATGTTTTTTCAAAAAGGTGTCCCAAGTTAAGTATTTTTTAGAGAAGACTAACGTTGCTTTACATTCAATGAAAGCTTTTTTCAAATTCTGCATCCTTTTTTTCCTGTCCATAGACTTATTGTTGCTTACCTACCTAATCAAGTGGAGCTTACTGATCAGTTTGCACCTAAATTACACTACTTTAGTAAATGCCTCTTGATTTCGTCCCCAAAAGAAACCTCTTTGCAGCTCAAGAAACAAAGGGGAGAAGCAGAAACAACACCTTTGTTTCTTCATCTGCCTTCTCTTTTCACCACACTGGGTACAAAATCAAAATGAAGCAGGACTGCTGTTCTGACGGACCTAGACAGGCTGAAGGAAAGCAACAGGGACCTCCTGAAATTCAACAAGGACAAATACAAAGTCCTGCCCATTGGAAGGAAGAGCCAACCACACAGGCAGAGAACTGGCAGGCTGGCAGACTGCTCCACTGCAGTCACCGGGCTCATGGTAGGGGTTCATGCAGCATCACACATGCTGAACATGTACAGCACAAGCCACAGCCCTCCACACCCCAGAGAGCTCCACCATTCACATCAGCTCACTCCAAATACACAGGTAAAACCTGACAGCCCTGGAACAGACTTGCTCTTCATGACTACCCACGTCACAAGGAAAGCACCACGTTGCCAGTGCTCATTCATCTTTTATAGGCCTGTCTCCTTTGTACTGCTGCTTCCAGTCTCATTCTCTTTTCCACATGAGGTGGAAGGATTGTTTAGCAGTCCCTGTTCTGAGACACAGAAACCCATCCCTGTGCAGCTTGTAGCTCCACTACAGACTTTCTTGAGCAGAGTGGCATGAAATGTTTTGATCAGACAGTTTGTCATAAATTACAAATTCAGATGCTGTCAGCAACTAAAAGTGTCAAATCCTGTTTTCACCCTTTTTTTTTAATGGAACACTTGGAAATTTTTTACAGAAACAAAGATTCTGAGCCCATCCCTAAATGTTTTCTCTCAACTGTTAAAAATATTTAACTGCCCCAATTGATAAGAAAGATGTTTGGTTTCACTGTTAGGCTGTTGTTTGTCTTTTTGCTCTTGATCAAACCCAAATAAATTAATTTTAGCGATTTTTCACTTAGGCCATGAATACAAAAAGTCAGCTGTTTCCACAATTCTACCCCTCAGGACAATGAGAACAGTTTCCTTCTATAGCAGGAATTGACCACAAAATTTTCACACTCCAGTTAACTCCCACCAGAGTTAAATGAAAATTGATTTTTCTCTCACTCCACTGCCTTGCCATGTTACCCTCCTGTATTTGCTTGGCAGCATAAAGAAGCTGTTCAAATTCAGTTGCTATCAGTGACTTAGGAAATTGTTTTATGACACAATGCTTACAGTTCTCCAATTCAAGCCAGTTACCTACCTGGACATCATATCTGCCAAGCCAGAACACTCATAATTGCTCTTTGGTTGCTATAAATTCAAACAACATTAGGTCTGTTTGTCAAGCAGACAAGGCTCTGTACAGGTTGAGGTACTGCTCTACT
Source organism: Rhipidura dahli (assembly GCA_013399225.1). Classification (NCBI taxonomy): domain Eukaryota; kingdom Metazoa; phylum Chordata; class Aves; order Passeriformes; family Rhipiduridae; genus Rhipidura; species Rhipidura dahli. The sequence continues at coordinate 471,555 of VXAC01001104.1, read as the reverse complement.
GATCTCAGAGACCAAAAGGTTTCCTTGGCTAAGAAACACTTTCAGAAATTTTTTTCTGACAGATTCATGGGAAAATGGAAGTTTGTAGCCAGTTTTGCCCATGTTATATCTGCTATTCAAATTTATTATCTATGCTTAACACAGGAGCAGATGAAAAAATGTTTGACTTCACAACAGCAGCGAGAAGTTGATCACATCCTTTTGAATTGCTCGCTGTCTCCCAAAGCTGCCTCCTTGCTGCTGCTGCTCCCAGTCAGAACTGACCTACATGTGGCCGATCTGCCCAAGGACAAGGCAGTGGCCATCATGTCCAGCCTCACAAACACATTCCTAGAAACTACAATGTCCACGTGCCTGTCCCAATGTCCCCAATGTGAAAAGGCTTCCTGAAGAAGGTAGATGATAATTTCAGCCTACAAAAGGAGAGGCCCTTCATTTACTCACAAAAAGAGAAAGTAGAGAAGGAAGCTATAGCTGTTTTTATTCTATGCATCTTCGCTTCATCAACCCAATTTCAAGGAAACAAAAAATCATGAGTTTAAGCTAATAAAAACTGTAGTAGGTTCAACTCATACACTTACCACTGAATAAAGTGATTCTTAGCCCTGTTGAATAAAGTCCCACTTATTCAAAAGGGAAATAGGATCCCTGGTTAAGATAGTGGTACAGGTTTTAAGAGATTTCAGTTCAAGCCACATAACCATCCTATCTGAGCTTTACTGATCTCCTCAGCCCACGCTCTCCTCAAATCCAAACTGCTTCAATATGAAATTCATTCTCAAGCACCAGTTTTGAGCACATTCTGAAAATAAATAAAAGGTTTAGCCTAGTCTACTCATGTGTGAAGGCCCATGGTCATCCTTCCTCATCATTTAGGTGTCCGTAAGTGCCCCAGGCTTTATGTGGGATGCAGGCTGCTGACCTATCCACAGGCAAAGCAGACAGTATGGTGAGTGAGGATGTGTTCTGTATTTTATCCTGCTCTCCAGGAGTTTCTGAGGACAAAAGGAAGTCTGCAAGCCTACTCTTTAGCTCCCCTACGGATAAAGTTGGCAGACAGAAGGGAAATATCCCATGTACTGCCAGCTGGGTAAAATTCTGATTTAGGATTCACAGTCCTAGACCAAGATTAACCTTTTCCCGAGTAAGTATTTTGTCAGCTATAGGAACTTCTGTAATGCAAATAGTAACAGCACTGTCTCTCAGGAATATGAGAACAGCCAGTTTTAAATTCTTTAAAAGACTTTTTTTTTTCAACTGAATCATCCACAGACATCATGCTTTTCTGGTTTTCAAGGAAGCAACACACAAAAAATTAAAGGTATTCCAAAGGCATTTAAAATAAGTAAAAAGGATTTTCCTAAGTTGAAAGAACATGTGTAGAATAGCCTGAAATATTTAGAAGTCTAGGATGTCTTCCTCTGCAAATGTGAGTGAATTGCATGAACATTCAGACTACGCTTTGCTCCAACCTCTCTTTCAACTCATAATCATGTTGTTCAGAGTCAATAACAGGAGAGGTCCACCATTCCTCCAGGGGGATGACTTATAAAAGTAAACTTGCAAAAGTTTTTGTTCTTTTTAATTGTTTTCTTCATGCTAAATTACATGAGCCTGCAAAGAAGATAGAAATCATTAAAACTCTGAGATGGAGCAGAGGCATTAGATTTAATCCATTCTCTTATCAAATTTCTGTATGGTATATTTCCTAAATGATTCAGTGTCAGGTGATAAGCTTTACTTGTCAGGTTGAGTCTCATCATCAGGAAATTTATTATGGAAGCTTCATTTTCCATTCCTTAACTTAATCCCATTATTCCTAATTTAATCCTATTACAACCAGAATTGTTGCTGCTAGCCATGTCCACATATCAGCACTGAGACGAAGAGTTACTTTAGAATGTGGAAACTCAAATAATTTTATTACAACTCTCAGAGCAGCACAATTTCTAGGTTGGGTCTCTTCCAGGGGGTGATTCATCTCATGCATGGAGAGGTTGGCACACTAATGCTAGTTTACCTATGCCTGTTAATTGGTGTTCATCAATTAGGATTGTTTAAGCAATTTTTCTGAGCCTACGGGAGGGACCAGACCTGGCACAGAACATCTACAATCATAGCAAAATACAGCAAAATTGCTTCTTTGCACTCCTTTAGAACATTTCAGAAATTCCCTATGGGCTTGCTTTAGCTCTGAGATATGATCTTGGGTTAATAGTTTTGATTAAGGCAAAGGAGGAAAAGGAAAGAGAAATCAGAAGAGAAATAATATCTCAGATCAAAACAACCCTTTCTGCAGCTTTATTTCACTGTTCTGTGTAATTCCCAGTTGCTACTGAAATAGAGGGTGGCTGCTTTTCCATAGCAAAGCTTAAACCCATATATTGTGTATAAAGACACAGATGCAGATAAATATATATTACACATAGGCTATTAAACCTGCAAATCCAAGCATGTGCAAGTACAATAATGCCAGATTTAAGGTTACCCTGCTCACACTGTGCATGTGTTATGAGTCAGCTCCAAACAACAAGATCACATGGTATTTTCCTAAAGACCTGTGATGATTCAGTGCTTAAGTCTGTATCTCCGTGGTTCACAGAAGCGTGGGTTAACCCCTCCACTTGCAGAACTATAATGAACTTGTAGATTCTTCTGAATTCCTCATTATAAAATACAGAGATAAAGGAGAAAGCAAAGGGTTTGACCCAAGTAAAAGCCCTGCCAAAATTCCTATGTTGTTTAAAGGTGTGGGAGTACCAGAGCTGCCTGCTCAGAAAGATATGAACTATTCTGCCTTAAGTTTTCAAATTCAGCCATGAACAGATTTTCCAACTTGGAATATTTCAGCCCAAATGATTAATCTGTAGTAAGGAAAAAGATATTATATCATGAAATGACCAGACTCTGGCACAGGACCCAGAAGGCCTCTGTGTACTCCTGTCTTTGCCACAGAGCAACTACAGACCTCTGGGCAGTGTTGTGCCCTTGTTTCCTCAGTCGTTCTCTCTGTGAATGGTACAAGCAGGCAGCATTTCCATTCTACTCCTGACAGACAACCTCATCTATTTTATAGAACCATGCCCAAAGTTCTGATTTTATGCAAGGGAGTCTGAACTCCACCTCAAGCATGCCCCAAATCAGTTTTCTCTTAGCATCCCCTTATACAATCTTTTTTCACTTTTGATCTGTCACAGACTAGAACTGATGATCTACCAAACACTTATTCAGAAGTAATTCTCTTGCCACATCAAACCTGGGAAGTTTATCATTAAATCATAAAATGAAACAGACCTTTGGATCACCTAATCCATGCCATGGGCAGGATTAGGCCTTTCATTAGACCAGGCTGCTCAAAGCCCCATCCAGCCTCAATTCCATTATTTCCAATGATGAATGCCTTGAACATCTTATGTGAATCTTAATTAGAATTGTCTATTGGAGTAGGAGAGAGCTCAGTTTTGCATATTACCTGTGGATACTGAGAATCATTTCATTTCTGAGAAAGGGAAAAGAGGTATCTTAAGGGAGTCTGGAACTCTGATGCAGCTCTGACCTTGAACTGGTAGCTGAGAGGCTGTTTCTTCATGGTCGGATGTGTTCCTCATGTCCTTGGCCATGACAGGAATTTGTTGTACACCTCTCTCAGATTAACTTCTTCATGTGACTTGAGACAGCAGTTAGTAGGTGCTTCATAGCTTCAAGCTCTTCCACAACTCCAAAACTTGTATTCTTTTTTCATTTTAGATGGAGTTGAGATTGCAAACCTGAAATAGCAGATGACTGTACATTTGAATTTCTAATACCCAAACTTCTATTTGGCCTGAACAGAAAAGCTGAAATAGCCAAAACTTGGTTACTAAAAAGACTTATAACTTGCTCCTATAAATCTTATCCTTTGTTGGGACAACCCTATTGCCCTTAGTGTGAGAAACAGCATAAAAACCTCATCGGGGAAATTAATGCCATATTCTGCATATCTGTTACCAAAAGTCAGTAAAACTACTGAGAAGAAGCATTATAGTCTTAAAATGGATTGACTGCTGAGGAATCAGAACAACATTGGAATAAGGAACTTCTTTAGTAGAATAAAACCCAAATCTGTAGCATTGGTTTATTCATCCCCATTTACGATCCCTGTAGCAAACCAAGATGGAGATAACCAATGCAAAAAAAAAAAGCCTTTCTTCACCTGGTTTCTGAGCTTGTGGCCAGGAACAAAAGAACTTTTATTCAGGCATGGTACCAACAGAGGGGAAAATTTCTTGTCGGGGAAAACAATCAGAACTTGAATGACATCACCAGAGATTTGGTTTCAACTGAATTTCAGCTAGCATAGAGCACTTTGAAGGTTGCTGCCAAGTGAGTCTGATTTTTGTAGTAAACCGTCTCCTAATTTATAGCCATGCTAATGGGAACCAAATTTACCTAAATGTGTGCTTGTTTGTGTCATAAACTCAGAAACCCTGTCACTCAGCTATCTACTGGGCAAAAGTGGCCCCTGGGGACTGAGGGTCAAGCATGGGCTCTCTTACTCTGGTGGTTTACACACTTCCTGTTTAATTAAGTTTTGTGTGAGATGACAGAGCTCCTCAGTGTAAACTGTGGTACCTGGAACAGGGGAGAAAAGTGACCTCATCTAACTCCATTATGCAACGGCCCATATGACTCTCTGCAGTCATTTCTGATGGTCTGTGGCATTTAGCAGTTGGCTGTGGCGTGTCTAACCACTACAGAATTGCTGAGAAGACAAATGTCCTTACAGGAAAATGTAGTTAACAGCACGATGGGTTGCAGGGCAGATGGATGAAATGAGCATCTAGAAGTGAGCAGCTGCTACAGTGACATGTCTCCCTTGACACAACCTTGCCAAGCCAGGATGACTGTACCCTCTGCGTGTGAGGGAGCTCTAAGTGGAGATGTTGCCATGCCTCCACTTGTCTTGAAGCAAGCAGTGTACCTTTCTGAAGCTCATCTGTTAAATTTTTTAAGATCCCAGCTGGATTTACATTAACTTGCAAAGAAATATATTTGCTCTGTTTCCTGGGTCATAAACACTTGACCGCTTTGCGAAAAGCCCTTACTTCTTGTATAACCTATTCAAGCAAGATGATCTGTAAAAACAATGGTCTGCAAGCTGTTCCCATGATACAGAGCACTGGGGTTGAGCAGGTGCTGTTCATGCCTACGTGGCAATGCATCAATGTCTCTGTGGTCTCAAAACACAAACTCCACTGTGTAATCTAAGGCAAAGTATTTTGGACTCCATCAGAATTTCTGAGCAGTTTCAGTAGACATGAAAAACTGTCTCCCTGGGAGCTGTCAGCCATTTTCATAATAACTTGTAAATAAGATCACAGTGACTTTTATGAACTTGTTTATGAAGTTGTGCCAGCTTCTCCAGTACATCCATGTCCTTCAGGATCTTTGCTAGACAAGCGTACTGGGCTGGGATGGAGTCACCTTTTCTCCTAGCCTGTGTGGAGCTATGCTTTGAAGGTGTGGCTGAAATGGTGTTGGTAACACAATGTTTTGGCTATTGCTGCACAGAGCTTACATAGCATCTGCAGTATTCTCTCCTTCCTCCTCTGCCCACCTCACCCAGCAAGTTGGCTGGGGGTTGGCAAAGGGCTGAAAGGAGCCCCAGCCAGGGCAGTTGATTCTAGCTGACAACAGGGATATTCCATACCATATGACATCATGCTTAGCAGTAAAAGCTCAGAGGAAGGACAAAGAACAGGACATGTTAAGAAATTCTTTACTCTGAGGGTGGTAAAGGCACTGGAACAGGTTGTCTCATCCCTGGAAGTGTTCAAGGCCAGGCTGGATAGGGCTCTGAGCAACCTGCTCTAGGGGAAGGTGTCCCTGCCCGTGGCAGGGGGTTGGAACTAAATGGTCTTTAAGGTCCCTCCTAACCCAAGCCAGTCTGTGGTTCTGTGATTCTGTGATGCTATGCTTGTGGTTATGGCATTTGTCTTCTCAACTAAAGCTGAGGTCCTCCTTGCCAATAAGTAGCAAAACATTTGCCTGCCAGTGGGAAGTAGTAAAAAATTCCTTTTTTTTCCCCTGCTTTGCCTGTGCATGCAGCTTTTGCTCTCCCCCTTAAACTATCACTAGCTCAAACCAGAGATCTTCTTTTTGTTTTCTCCCCATCCCACGAGGGAGAGGAGTGAGCAAGCAACTGGGTAGGTGTCTGTTAGCCAGGGTTAACCCACAGGAGTCTGTTCCAAGCACATTGTGAGGCTCAAGATACCAGGTGAGATTTGAGCATTCTATCAGCAGTCAGAGTTGTTAACTGGCAGGTCCCGTGCTGGTCATGCAGCTTGTGTTCTTTACTGTATATTACAGTGAGAGGCTGCTTCTGCTGTTTGCTGTGGTGCTTGTTGCTTTACTTCACTGTGCCTGGACACCTTTTGATAAAGGCAATGGCACTGATGCTCTTCTTGCACTGTGTGAGCTCCCTTGCAGGAAGCATTAGGGATTACACCTCCCTCTGCTCCTCTTGGATGGATGTGTCCAGCTCTTCCACATGGGCTCCCAAGTTCCCCGTACGACATCATGCATGCTGTTTGGTCATGTTCTCTAGCATCACTGGATTGCTGCTGGGTGTGTGGAACAAGAGTAAACTTGTCTGTGAGGCAACAAAGAAATGTGCACCAGGGTGGCCAGTCACTGCTGGCAGCGTTTGTGGGAGGATTTGGGAAAGTGCCTAGAGCAGCTGTCATCTTTGATAGCCTAAGATTTTACACTTGAACAGGCACATAAACCTGTTGAACTGGCACACCACTGGAAGGAAGGTGCCTTGCCTAACCCAATGAGACCCAACGAGTTCTGGCAATGTATTTGGGCTTGGCCTGTGCCTACTGAGCCTCAGCCCAGCACCATCAGAGGAGGGAGGATGAGGGACTGACAAAGTCACTCAGGAGGGAATAGCTCAGGCCATCAACCCCAAGTTTTAAAGGAGCTGCAAGATCTTTGGAAAAATTACAGCCACAAGCCAGGTGAGGAGACTTCTGCCTGGCTGCTGCAATGTCAGGATACTGGGGTCTGCTGTCAGGAGTTAGCTAGCAAGCCAGGCAGCTGGAATCCCTAAGCAGAGACACTGGAACTGACAAAGGCAAGATTTGGACATGGTTCCTGGTAACAATGGAAGCCAGTCACCCCCTCACGGATGCCTTGGTATGATGCCTGGGCAAGTGAACCACCACCGTAAAAGGCATCCAATGCTTGAGGGAAGTAGAAGTGGTGGGACTGCACCCAGTCCATATGCAGAAGGTGTGCACAACTCACCAGTGTTGCATGCCAACACCACGGGGCTGATGCACTGGACAGATCCCAAACACTAACTGCAGAATGACTGTTCCAATTGCTCCCTGAATCACTAACTGTGGAGTGGCTGCTCCAACGGCTCCCATGGTTCAAAGAGAACTTCCTCTCCTCCCCCTGAACAAATGTCTAGGTCTTGGCTGCCAGAGATGCCCCACGGAGTCATCTCTGTCCTGCCAGAGGGAAAGGGGGACCCAGGGCATGCCATGCCAGCCTGTGGTTCCTCCCGCACAATCAGAAGGATGAAGAAGTGGAACAATGTGATCACCTCATATCTAGAAGCCCATATACATGGACTGCAAGGAAGGCCACTGCTACAAAGCACCTATCCAAGAAGGCTGATTTGATGGCCTGGCATGTGATCCACAGAAGCAGAAGGCTTTGTTGGACACTGCTGCACAGTGAACCCTAACATCATCAGATTACAAGGGAGAAGAATCCATCTGGATTTGTGGAATGACCTAGACTGGGAATGGCAGGGTCAGTTATCTGTAGCTCAGTGAGCCCATGAAACATCAGGACGTCTGGGGAAAGATGCAATATGCGGGTGGGCTCATGACTGAGGGATGCACCTGACCACTGAAACATCACACAGGCGGTAGATGGCAGTGCTGGGAAGAGCAGAGAGAGGGTAATTCAGAAAGATGGGCAAGAGGAGCATCAGGCAACACAGCAACAAAGTCCTTTTTCCATAACTATTTTCCACACTAGAACTGTATTGCCTTTGTTTGCATGTGGAATCTACATAGTGAGATTTCACAACAGTGAGATGCTGACACAGGGTTTGGGCTTCTCCATACTGTAAGATTAATAATAACACGCAGTAGCTTCTGATGATACAAGTCAGCATGGTTCCATCGACTGCAGCCACCTCACTGACTTAGACAAGACTTAATCAAATACATCTGTGATCACTCCTATTATTCCTTCCCACTGGGGTCTCAGTGTTATTCAAGACACCGACAAGGATGAAAATCAACATCATGTCAACCACAGCTTCAAACTCTGTTGGTCCACAGCCCATACTCCATCTAAATTTAATTTGGTAAGATTTATCTGAGTCTGATGTAAGTAAATTAATCATGCAGAGCACTGACCTATCCTACCCCAGGCTCCTGTGCCTCACCCTGCATGTTTATTTGGAAGGTAATCTAATTTGCTGCAAATGTGCTTATCTAGCCAGAAAGCAAACTGTGATAGGTACCTCAGGAGGAAGAAAGCTTTCCAGAATACATGGCTCAGTGAATTCTTTAGTATGAGGAATACAGAATCTATTGTACTGTTGTTGTTGACCTGCACTGGAATTACTCACTTGCTCCCACTCTTTGTCTCCATATATCTGTGAAGCACAGTAAAGCTCCTAAGCTCCAGTCAGTTCAAAATTGGGTAGAAGGCACCAGCCCTTTTCTCTGGGTTTCCCATAAAGAGCTTAAACAACTCTGGAGAGCTGCTGGGTAACAACCTCCCGCCTGCAAGGCACCTTTGGCAAATGAGAGTGAGATCCTAAGAGAAGTTTGCTAGCATGATGCTGAAGCACAAGAGCCCACTGAGTAGCCAGCAGTGCCATAGCCTGGCTTTGTAATGCTGAAGAGTCAGAGCACAACACATTGACCTGAGTAGCAATGGTAAAAGAGACACTGTGGAGGTCTCATGTTCCTAATTTTATATACAATCCCAACCAGTACTGAAACAATTAGAGGACAAAACTATGATTAATTGCAACTATCTTCTAGACATGAGTTGTCTTCTGTCCCTTTCCAGGCTATTGGACCTCACTCACCTGTGCCTCCCAAGCTGTATCTTGCACTTTGGCTTTGTTTCACCAGTGTGGTAAGAGAGGGATCAGAGCCAGTTCTGCTTCCCATCAATACTCCCCTCCTACCCCATGAGGTGAAGAAGAGCAGAGCTGGGAAGGATGTGCACTGGTGGATGCTGGGGCAGGGATGATTGATGCATGGTCCCACCACCGGGCAGAGAATGTGTCCTGTTATTTTCCCTCTTTCCAGCCATCTTGTTGGTTTCAACACTTTTCTCTTGGAGGTCCACATCCACTTGCCTTCCCTAGTTTAATCTGTTTCAGAGGAGAGCCTTCTACCCTACAGCACCTTGCAGCGTATGGCAGCATGAAGTAATCCCTTCTGTAGACCCTCACCCAGACAAATGGACTGACAGTAGAGAGATGTGTGACTTGTGTGCGTGCAAAAGCTGTGGAATAGCCGGCTGAGAGCACAGGAATAGCCGTCCTCCACTGAATGTGTACAAATGAGAATACAACAGAGCAGAGGGGGTGAGATGATCACAACAGACAGTCCCGTCGCCAGCCCATCCGATTGTAGGCTGCTGCCCTCCTATGGCAAACTGGGACAGCAGTCCTGATCCCCAAAGTAGCTCTCTGTGTCAGCTGAAACGTGTCGAGTTCAGCTGCTGGGTCTGGCTGACGGAAATCACAGCTTCCAAACCCCCAGTTTGCCACCGCGCTGTTTGTCTGGAGTAGAAAATCAGCAGCCTGGGGCACGCAACCTCTCTGCCCCGCCAGGGAAGCCTTTGTGGATGAAAAAGGCTGTGTGCTGCTCAAGGAGCATTTGCCGTGCTGAGCCTGCGTGCGACACTGCTAGCGTTGAAGAAAAACATCCCTGCGGAGCGGGCGCCCATCTGCGGCTCTTCTCCCTTAGTGACAGCTCTTTGTTGCTATTGTTGGCGTTTGTTTCTAATTGTCTGTATCTCGGCAACACAGGAATTATTGACTCGTGGGTCCATGAGAACCTCATGAAGTTCACAAGCGCAAGGGGCTGCATCCGGTGGGGGCAATCCCATCTGTGAGCACAGGATGGAAGAGGAACTTACCGAGAGCAGTTCTGAAGAGAAAGACTTGGGGGCTCTCATGTATGAAAAGCTGAACACAACCTGGCAATGTGTGCTCACAGCCCAGAGCCCCAGCTGTGTCCTGAGCTACAGCAAAAGCAGGGTGGGCGGCAGGGCGAGAGAGGGGATTCTGCCCCTCTGCTCTGCTCTGGTGAGACCCCACCTGCAGTGCTGTGTCCAGCTCCGGGGTCCCAGCACAAGAAGGATGTGGACCTGTTGGAGCAAGTCCAAGGGAAGCCACAAAGATGATCAGAGGGCTGGAGCACCTCTCCTACAAAGACAGGCTGAGAGAGTTGGGCGCGTTCAGCCTGGAGGAGGCTTCAAGGGAAACCCCACTGCGGCCTTCGAGCACCCTGGGGGCTTATGAAAGGAGACTTTTTAAACGAGACAGTAGTGACAGGACATGGGGCAATAGTTTCAAACTGAAAGAGGACATGTTTAGAGTACATATTAGCAAGAAATTCTTAACTGTGAGGGGGGTGAGACATTGGCCAGGTTGTCCAGAGAAGGTATACCTAATCTCTGAGGTAGTAGATGCAAACATCATATCCCTTTGCTGCCCAAAGTTACTTTCCTGGTGAACCAATAAATTAATTCAGCATGAAAATTAAATTTGCATATATTTCTTAAAAAAAAAAAAAAAGTGCAGCTTTATGTTCACATAAGGCACTGAAAGTGAGAGGTTTGGTTTAGATATAAGGAGGAAATTCTTTGCTGTGACGGTGGTGAGGCACTGGCACAGGTTGCCCAGAGAGGCTGGGGATGCCCCATCCCTGGAAACATTCAGTGCCAGGCTGGATGGGGCTTTGAGCAACCTGGTCTAGTGGAAGGTGTCCCTGCCCATGTTAGGGGTTTGGAGCAAGGTGATCTTTAAGGTGGTTTCCCTGCGCATCACAGAGCGGAGCAACTCCCGCGCTGCGGCGCCGGCTGCAGGCGAACATGGCGGCCGGAGTACTGCGCTCCTCCCCTCCACACGGGGACGCTGCCACGCGTCCGCGGACTACGGTACCCAGCATGTCCCGCGGGGCTGGCCGGAAGCGGCAGTGCGCGGGCGGAAGTGGTGGGCTGGGGCGCCATGAGGGGCGCCGGGAGCAGCGCAACCATCCGCGCTTTGGCCGGCCCGCTCCTGCTCCCGCTCCCGGCCCGGCTGCCCTCGGCTCCTCGCAGAGGTGAGAGGCGCCCCAGCGCCGTGCTCGGTCCCCCGGCCCGCTGGCAGCCCCCGCACGCTGGCGGGCAGGCAGCCCCTCGGGGTGGGCGGCTGCCGGGGTCTGGTGACCCTGGGCCGGGTGACCCCGGGCCGGGTCTGTGAGCGGCGCTGGGGCTGCACAGGGCGCTGGCCGGACTCGGTGTGTGGGAGCGGCCGCGGGGGCCGTCCCTGAGGCGCCGTGCGAGGGAGCGCTGAGCGCCTTCCCCCGGGGCTGTAAGAAGGGGTGAGTTACGCGGGCGGGAGCAGCCGGGTGAGCGGCGTATGGGGCTGTCAGCAGGGGTTCGGGACGGGAGGAGCGGTGGGAATTCCTGTGGGGCTGCAGAAGAGCGTCACCGAAAGGTGTCTCAGGTTAGGGTTTTGTGGAGTGATTTTCTCGGCCCCGGGCTGGGAGACGAACATCCAGTCGAGACTGCAGGAGTGGAGCGGGGGGAAAGAGCAGCGTGGCGAGGCAACCAGAACTGTAATATCAGCTTTCCTGAGATAGTTTCGCTGCAATGTAACTGTTCAAATCAAAGAAAAAAATCCACCAATGCGTTTAGAAGACAAGAGTTGTGCTTTTAAAAGCTGGTACAGCTTCATGAAAACGATGTTTTGAGTTGGTTTTCGGTATTTGTGTGTAGTATTTGATGCACCTTAACTCTAATACAGTCATTATTTGGATGCTCTGGCTGGTTTAGTTATAGTAAGATCTTCATAGTACTTGTAGCACATAACTTGATTTGTCTAGTAGTGGCACAATATAAATTCCCTGTTGTTTAAATGATACAAAGGTTTTGAGTAAAGGTCTGGATAAGACACAGAACAATTTGGTTAAGGCAGAGAGCCAGCAGTGCATAAAGTTTGGAATTAGCATGGATTAAGAAGTAACAGGGTTGCTTATGTAACAAAGAATTAATCAGAACAGAATCTGTAATATGTAAAGCCACACAAACATAAGGTGAAGAGAAATATATGCTTGAAATAAAAGTAAGAGAAGCTGTGAAACCTGCTCGTGGGAAGGCACATCGTAAATAAAGTGGATCTTTAACTAATACCTAAGGTTAACTAATACCTATTTAGAGATCAGGTATACCTAATCTCTGAGGTATTAGATGCAAACGTTGTGTCCCTTTGCTGCCCAGTTACTTTCCTGGTGAACCAATAAATTAATTCAGCATGAAAATTAGACTTGCATATATTTCTGAAAAAAAAAAAAATGTAGCTTTATGTTCCAAGCCACTGAAAGTGAGAGGTTTGGATTAGATATAAGGAAGAAACCCTTTACTGTGAGGGTGGTGAGGTGCTGGCACAGGTTGCCCAGAGAAGCTGTGGCTGCCCCATCCCTGGAACTGTTCAAGGCCAGAGCCTTGAAGGGATGGGGGCTCTGAGCAACCTGGTCTGGTGGAAGGTGTCCCTGCCCATGGCAGTGGGGCTGGAACAAAACGGTCTTTAAGTCCCTTCCAACCCAAACCATTCTGTGATTCTATGGCACAATAAAAAGCTGTTGGAATTAAGGTTCAGCAGTTTAAATAAAACAGCAATGAATGCTTAATTGCATGAAGTCGTTCAGTATTTTACAAGCAAGAAAATAATTTAAATGATGTATCCCAAATATTATAAGGCAATTGGCTGTGGGAGTTTATTTGTGTTATATCAAGATGCTGATCTGTTGCACAGTTACATGAATGTACTTTAGATAGATCTGAAGTACAGTGAGTCATGGTTGGTGTAAATTTCCTGTGGAAAAGGGATTGATGGTTTCTGGTGTATGCTGAAACCCAGCTCTTTGTTGCAACATCCATGCAGCTTTTCTGTGATGAACGTAACTAAAATTAGTATACTGCATAATAAGCCAATCAATTTAAGATTAAGGCATGTTTTGTTACTTCCAGGTTTTGCTGCTACGTTCGTTAGGAAGTCATATGATGTCAGAAGGGTTGATATCACTCCCCTGGAGCAGAGGAAGGTGACTTTTGATACCCATGCTTTAGTGCAGGAGCTGGAAGCCCATGGTAAGTGGTATCAGATAAATAAAGGAAAACTTTTAATATTAAGTAGTGTAACTTTGAGTGCTATCAGTGTCCCCAGAGTACCAGTACCTGGTGGTATAAAATGTTTTGGCAGCCTCTTGAGGAGGCTGGTGAAGGAGAGGCATCTGATGCTGTGCCATGCAAACAACTATTACATTAGATTTACCTCACTGGTAGCTCTAGGCAGGTTATGTAATGTCTTCCAGCTGAGGAACACAACACAGGTAACAAATGTAAAATAAGTAACATTAAAGACTTTTATAGCAAAAATGAAGTTCCAAAAGAAATTCCTTCTAGTAGCCCACTAATAATAATGAAGGATTTTTTTCCTAATTAGAAATATTTTCAGCAGCATGGTGCTGTGATGCATTCTTAATGACTGCACTTTTGTTGAGAGGCTGACTGAAATCAGGTGAAGGGTCCATCCAGCCCTGGGTTCTGTCCCGTGCAGCAGCTGTGAGTCAGAGCCTGCAGAGGAGTATTGTAACAGGGCAGATGTATGTCACACATCCCCTTGTACTTCCAAAGTTTCCAGTTTCTATCACCCTGGAGATATTTTAAATCAGGTGTGAGTTTTAGTAACCTTCATTGGAAATCTTTTCACAAGTTTATTCTGTCCTTGAGCCACTATAAACTGATTACTATCCAAAACATCTTTTCTCATGGAACTTCAGACATCCACGTCTTTTGTTTATGCAGAATCTGGCATCTGTGAGGTGAATTTGATGCTCACTCAGCTCTTTACTGGAAAGACGGAGTGAACATTTAATCTCTCATGTCACTCATGATTACGCAAACTTCTGTCATATTGCCCTGTCATTGTTTTCCAAAGAGAAGAATCCTAGCCTGTTGCATTTTTCCTGAAGCAGTAGATTTTCCATATTTTTGATTATTCATGATAATAATAACAGTCCTTCTGTTAATATTTTCTGCTTCTGTCACATTCCATTCCATTCCACGTTTTCAGGAAACAGGGCTAGCATTACTTGACAACAGAATATTCTATGCACTTGAATAGTAAAGTAATGTTGTGTCTGTTGTGTTCTGTGTTCCTTTTCCTAGTAATTCCAAAGGGTTTGGTTTGCTTTATCAATCCCTACTAAGCATTGAGCTGGTGTCTTTATCAGATTAGCAACTATCTTTTAAAATCCCAAGTGACAAGAGGAACTTTGTACAGTCAGGGGTTTGGATTGTTTCCATTTGGGTCTTATAATAATATTATAGGTTACTAGTTAAAAGACTTCCAATAGTCTGCTAACAATGTATATTTTTTTCATGCCTGTCAGACTTGACAGCCTGTACTTCCCTACATCTCTCTAGAACTGTGTTTAAAACCTGGCATTGTTATTTTCCAGTCCATGGGTTGCCATGGTAGGCTGTGAAATGTTACTTGTCCCAGAGACTGATTCAGCTATTTCTTCTTCGAGTTCCTTTAGAACTTGTGGGGTGGAGTCTGTGTGTCCGGTGCCAGTTGTTACTCAGTTTAATTTGTTCCATGATTTCTACTTCAGTAGAAATACTTCAGTACCACAATGATGGGTCTTTATAGGCAAGACCAAGAAAGTAAGAGAGCCATTTAATTTTTTTCCCAAGCTTTAGGCAGTTTTCAGGCTCCAATCTCTTGCTTATATAAATTTTCCCACATTTTCTAAATTTTCACAAAACACAGTCATTTCTTGCTGTGGAGGAAGAGCAAAATAAGGAATTGGCAAGAGCTTAAGTAACCCTGAAAATTCAGAGAAACTGAAGCAATACTGTCGCACCTTGTTGGAAGGAAGCTGTCATAAAGCACGTGTAGCTTTTTTAGACATGTAAACCAGTGGTGCACCTGGACAGTACCAGTACACTAGAAGGGATCAGTAGCATAGTTCTCTAAATAATGTGCCTTGAAAGCATTTTTCAATGTTAATTTACCCCACTTCATAAAATGGGGTAGTTGAAACACAACATATCAGTCAGATTGCTGGAAATACATCTCTAGGGCAAAAGCTCTCAGCACTTGACCAGATACAGCTAAAATGAGAGCAATTTTTTCCCCATTATTCACCACACATCATTTTTAACACTTTGAAATCACACCAAGCTATGGACAAAGTTTGCTTTTTATCATCAGAAAGCAAAAATCCCAGTTTGAGTTCATTCTGCAGGCAATGGATGCAGCAGTTTAAAAATCAGTTTTGCATATGTTCCTATCTGTGCAGGACAGTTTAAATATATGCAGAATTACTTATTATTCTGTAGCATGCATGCTTTGTAGCTCAAGGTAAGTTTGGTTTTAAAAGAAATTGTGGAAGTTCATTATGAAGTAAAGTTTTGCTAAATTATTTTTATAATGCATGAATGGCTGGATCTTGTATGAAGAAATTTGGTCTTTCTGTCAGCTGCATGTATAGGCTTTCAGTATATTAAAAGGTACAGTGCTTCAGATATTTGCAGCGTGAAATCTGTGTTTTTTCTAGTTGAAGTCGCAGCGACTGGATCCTGGCTGTCAGTTTCCTGTCACTGTGTGAATTCCCACGTGCCACTGTGGTTAGGCGTGGCACTTGAGCTTCCCAGGTTGTTACACATCTTTGCTTCTCATCCATATTTTTAATATCACCTTAACTTGACATCCTTCAATCGTCCCCCAGGCTTTGGGAAGGAGCAAGCACAGACCATCGTGTCGGCGTTGATAACCCTGTCCAACATCAGCTTAGACACCATCTATAAGGACATGGTTACACAGGCCCAGCAGGTAAAAACTCGTCTGTGCTCTGTAGCTATAAAGGCTCCTGTTTGCATCTTTAAAACACAAATGAGCAGCTCTCTCTAGTACTATGAACACCTCACTGTGCCAGGTTTTCCTAAGTTTCACGTGGTATTTTAACAGATAGTGATAGGCCCTGACCAGCTTCCACTGAAGTCTGATTACTTCATTGAACACAATGAAGTTTTTAGAGTTTCTGGGAAAACTTCAGTTGCATTTACACTAAGGAGCTAATATGCCTCATACCATCTTAAAATTTTCATTATCAATACTGACTACACCATAAAAACCAGTGTTTCTGCCTAATACAATTCCACGCAAATTCTATTTGGGATGCTGACTTTCTTTGCTAAATTAAGATTTCCAAAGAGAAAGGTTTTCATTTGGATGAAGAAAAAAAAAAACACAGAGACAGAAGTTCTTGTCTTGTTCTAAAATTAAGGAGAAAAGGAAAAAAAGTTGACAGACAACTTATATTACAAGTAAATTCTAGTAAGATAAAAATCTGTTAGAAGAAAGGCTCAGCGGTTCAAATAAAATAGCAATGGATGCTTAATCAAATTAAGTAATTGAAAAAGACTGGTGCATAATTTCAGCTTGCACAGCCTTCTGGAGCAATGATCAAAACCATCACTGTGCATCAGAGAATCCCACAGCAATGTGTCATTTCCATGCTAAATAGTAGGGTAACTTCTCTATGCTGGGTGAAGGAGTATTACTTTCAGCATTTTAAAATACTGAGTTTCTTCCTTTATTTTCTGGTTTGGTATTTTTCCTGTGTTTATACATAGTGGTTGAATTCTGAACTTGTTAGTTCAAACCCCAGGAAGGCTTTTTTCAGTGCTTTTTAGCAGTGCTTTTTAGCACATTTACTTGTGCACATCAGACTTTGAAGCCGACAGTATGATACTCCTATCATTAAGTCTTTCACTTTCAATGAGTTTGTAGGCAAGAAATGGAAGTGCTTATTAGGAGTTGCATTCAGACCAACAGTTAATGCTTCTGAGGCTGCTGAATGTTCACTGAAAGTGGAAGAGACTGCAGGACTGACCTGTAGCTTCAGAACTATTTCATTTCATCTCTACTTGGACTAATACCTCTGGCCTTTTGGCTTAAATCCAGAATTGGTGTATTAAAGTAATGGAAAAAGCACAAACCTCTTTAGTCTTTCAAATAAATTGCTGGTATGAAATTGTCTGTTTCTGTCACATTCTTGGTAGAGAGACTCCCCACTTTTGTGCTTTGCAGTAGCTAATTTCATAATTTCAGACCTCTTTCCTTTACTTGCTAGAAAGAGCGCACCTTAATCAATGGCATGTTTCATTTTTCAAAGGAAATAACTTTACAGCAGATAATGGCACATTTGGACTCCATTCGAAAAGATATGGTCATCTTGGAGAAAAGTGAATTTGCAAACTTGAGAGCAGAGAATGAGGTACTAATACAAATTTTCATTAAGCAGTTTAATTGCAGTATTTGTTGTGTTTTACCTGTTGTACATTTTTGTGGAACAAAATATGAATGTAAAAGTACTTCTGGATAATTTTATCAGAATTGAAGAGTCTGTACGTTACAATTTCAGAGATCGCATAAAAATATATTTCACATGCTAGACCTGCTCAGATCTTCTATAAAGGATTCTAAGATGTGTGCATATTTTTCATCTTCTGTAATTTTATTTAAGAGTAGCTGCTAGTTTCTGGCCATTAACCATATAGTGCAGGGAGAGGAGTCAGCCATTCCTTTGCAGCAATTTAATTAATCTGATGATTGTGACACATTTTGCTTTTACTTTGTGGCATTTTGATATTCTCTGCTGTCTTTAGACTCAGAATAACAAGATCATCATTGTTACAAAATAATTCCTTGATTTTGAACAAAATTCCCAGCAGATTATATATGCCTGTACATTTGAACACATTAGTTAGGATATTTAATCAAGAACAAATTGCCCCATTGGGAGGAAAAATGGGGGGAGAATAATTGCATGGATGCAGTGATAACACTTACATGACTGATTCTTTTTGGTTAATGGTTTCCGGAATTTGTAAGAATCTTTTTTTTCTCCCCTGCACTTAGAAAATGAAAATTGAATTAGATCAAATTAAACAGCAGCTAATGGTAAGTAAACAGCAAGTACCTACACACTCCCATTAGGGAGAATAAATCACTATTTTCATAATCTTCATTTGTTTTAAAGACTGAAACTGGTAAAATCCGGGCTGACAGCAAGTTAGACATAAACCTGGAGAGGAGCAGGGTGACAGATATGGTAAGTTTGTCTGTGAAGATGCCGTTATTAGCTCCGTGTTGTGTTTCTGTTGCTGCAGTTGTGATTTATCTTCTATCCACAGTTTACAGATCAAGAGAGGAAACTGATGGAAGCAACTACAGAGTTTCATAAGAAAGTAAGTATTGAACAAAGCTGGGTACAGTTACGCATTGCATGTTATGTAAACCCCAAACTTTGGTGGAAACTGCTATGCTTTTGGCTATGGTAAAGCGAAAGGCCAGGCCCTATCACTCTGGGCTGTCGTAGTTGTTTCTTGCCTATGGGATTCACACTGAATTCCAGTCAGCAGAGGGAGGCATGCAAGCCTTGTCCCTCGCTTCCAGGTACCTTGTGGCAGGCTGGCACAGGTGGGATGTGAGCTGTCATGCTGCCCTTTTCCCAGTGTTGTGATGAGCTGTACCACAGGGATGGTTCAGGTGCCTACAGCCAAGCCATTCAAGCCATTCTTCAAGTCCTCAAAGCTGCTAGAGGACACCACAGTCTTAAGAGGCTGAAAAGGGACCATGTCCCATCTTGACCGTATCCTCCCTTTTTGGGATATGCCTTCTGAATGCTTAAACCATTGCTTCTAAAAAAGGCAGGAATACTGTTCTGTGTGCTGTATAGAATATCTCCTTTAGGAGGCATTGGCACACCAGAGACAAAAGTCTGTGTCATGAGGGTGGTGAGGTACTGGCACAGGTTGCCCAGATAAGCTGTGGACTCCCCATCCCTGGCAGTGTTCAAGGCCAGGCTGGATGGGGCTCTGAGCAACCTGGTCTAGGGGAAGGTGTCCCTTCCCCTGGCAGGGGGGCTGGAGCTACACGGTGTTTAAGCTCCCTTCCAACCCAAACCAGTCTGTGATTCTGTGATCATTGAGTTTTTTCATTTTGTGTCTCTATCCCTTCAGTAATGTTCTTAGACTGTGTGAAGCAATGTTCTCTGTCTTCTAATGTCTCTTAGCAGTGATAATAATAACTTCTATAATATATAATAATATATATTAATAAATTGTTTCTTGTTTCTAGTACCATGATGTTTTCGTTCAGCTTTGGAAAGCTGAAGGGGCTAGAAAACATTGTCAAATACATGCTGTCTTCTAATATTTCAGGATGCAAATACCAACAGCATTATCTCAGAAATCAGTAATAAAATTGACACTGAAATAGCCTCCTTAAAAACGCTCATGGAATCGAATAAACTTGATACCATTCGTTACTTGGCAGGTATGTGATAGGCAAAGAGGTGAGTACCAGTACTGGATCATGGGTGTATAAAATTCTGTTCAGGAGTAAATGCTAAAAGAGTTGTCAACTGTAGCAGCAGACAACTGGGCTTGGGTGGAGGAGATATCCCTCCCCTCTCCAGCTGGAAGAAATGTGAGAGAGAACACAGAAGAGGTGGGAGCATGCCACAATAGGACTAGGACTGTGCCCAGAACTGGGATTAGGATGAATATGGACATGGTTTAAAAAAAATTAAAAGCCTAAATACCTTATCCAGTTTGACAGTACCTATGCTTGCTGCAGCAGTCATTGATCTGATGGAGTTGTTAGAGGTGTTGCTGAGGTCACTTACATCACCCTGAAGGTTTGCTGTCATTCAGGACTGGCCTGAGAGTGACCAGTTCTGCCTCCCATTGAGCCTCCACAGACACACAATTTCAGTGTGGCAGCACTTGTACTTTCCCCTGCCAAGCAGAACAAATTTCAGTCTGATTTGGGATTAGTCTTCTCATAACCACTGAAGTTTTTGTTGTGTAGGAGAAAGAGACAGAAAGAGAGTAATGCTTTATATTTGGAAGTGAGAATAAGTTCAAAGGGAAATGTAATTAGCTTTATTCTAACACTAATTGAAACAGCAGCATAACGAATCCAAAGCACAACTCATCAGGCTTCAGGAATGCTGCTGTGTTTGACAGTTCATTGTCAAATTCATTGTCATTTTCATTCTGTGGGAAATCTGCAGTGGCTAATGCGAGCCCTGGTGCAGGCAGCTCTCCTGTAGTGCAGTTTCCAGTAGCTGGGTGACAGTAGTAAAAGCCTGTGGTGCTCTGAGGTATCCAGTGTAGCTGCTGGGATGTGTCCCTGAAACCCTGGCTCCTCAGGCTGCTGCACTGAGCCTCCCATCTCAGTGCTGCAGCTGTGCTGCTGTGCAGGGTGTGGCATCCAGGACCAGCCATTGGATTCTGGAATTGTTCTTTTGCACCTGCAGCAATCTGTGAGGTTTAGGAAGCTCTGCTCTAGAGTTGTTACTGTTCTTCCATCTGTTTGCAGCTAACTTCCTCTATGGATAAAGCAGTATAACAGCACTCAGCTAATTACCTCCTTTCTTTGTTGTTTTTTTTTAACAGCTTCAGTGTTCACTTGCCTAGCGATAGCACTGGGATTTTACAGGTTCTGGAAATAGATCTACATGGAATGACTGCACTAAATACAGACAGAAAAGGCCACCCGGGCAACACCACTTTGATGATCACGTTTGCGCTGTAGATAACTTTGGTACCTTTTTGTTCTGATATTCTTCCTGTATAATAAAAATGTTTTCTGAATATGTAGCACTAAAGATCAAAATAATTTGGGGCAAGTAGCCAGTTCGTAGTATTTCATTGCCTCCTATTCAATACTGTATTTGTTTCAAAGTATTTCTTATGCTATACCATAAAGTTTCCTAATATTTTTTAGAATTAAATTTGTTTTCTTTTTGGAAAATTCTCACTGTCATATCTTTTCAAAATGGAAATATTAAACATTTTATATGGCCTTGAAATAGGAATACTCTTCCCAAATTAAAGGTCCCGGTATGGGGATGCTAATACCAGACGTCAAAATACATAATCCAATCCAAGTAAATTAGTCTTAAACATAGGTTCTGAATTTTGCCTTCAGTCTGTTCCTCACTTTTTTGATGAACTGAAGCTTGGCCCTTTGTTTTTGGTTGTTTTTTTTTTTTTAAATCTACATACATTAAAACACACTCCAATGCCTTTACTAAAGAACTTTTTTTTTCCGTTGAAAACTGGTTTACATTAATTTAAAATCTCATGTGCAACTAAAATGTCTCTGTAGATTTATTTTATTTAGTATCTCCTGCAATTTCTGTAAGCCTGGAGATCAAAAGAATAGGAGAACTTCTCTGTCTTCACCTTTCCAAGGGGAAATGGCTCCACTCTCAGCAACTGTGTACAGCCCTGGGGCAGATAAGTGCTCTTAACTTCCTCCCTCAGGTAGCACAGAGTATTTCCAAGAAACCTGCACATATTTTCTGGGCATAGTACCTGGCTTTTAGCATGGAAATACTCAGCATCCCAGTGATGCCAGGGTGGTGGTGGTGGTGATCATCCTCCCCACTTTTCCAGACTGCTCTGTAATCCTGTGGGACACACTGACCCTCCTGACCACTCTGCCTTCTGCAAGGACTTGACAGCTCTTGTTGCTGAGTTGCAACACAGGTGGATGCCTTCCAAAACTGAAGCAGTTCCCTCTGGCTGAATGCAAATATATATGCTTGGTTTGATTCTTTTAGTAAAATGGTAATTTTTAAAAATCCAGAAAGACTTAACTTTGAAGTAAGAATAGGCCTTTTATGGGCTAAGGACTATGTAGTACTGACTAGTGGCAATTTTTTTATTGCTGTTTTATTCTGAATTCAATTGAACTTGTTGGCATTCCGCCAATTCTTATATTTGCTGCATTAAATTATTTATCATCTTAATTCAAAAACATAAAATTGATTTCTTATATTTGCTGTCTGGATAACTGAGAGTTTCTACATGAAAGTTTAGCACCAGTGGTGATATAGGAAATAGTTCATCTGCTGCAGCTTCTCACCACCATCATTTCACATGCTCTGAACTGGGCTCTCGATACAAGGCTTATGCTGTTAGTCAGGGTGCCTCTCCTTCACTGTGCACACAAAACCATGGATTTTTATTTTTCAGTACCTCTGAAATTCTCAGAGATTAAGTTTTCTTTGGTACTAAGGATAGGACAGTTCAGGACTTACACACTAAAATAATTAAGTCTCATAATGAGGGTTCCAGAGGGAAAATAATTTCACAACAGCACACAGCTGACAGAAAAACTTTTACATGTGTAGTCATTAAATTATTTTGAGATGTGGAGGAGAGGTCCAGAGGGTTGCAGTTTCTAACCACAAGCTGCCCTGTAACTTAGTAAACCCTTCAGTCCTGAGTTAAGAGACCAACTGCTGCAGGTCATCTGGCACCTCACAAAGGAGTTTTTTCCTGCCTTCTGTAGGCATGGCTTAAGATAAAAATCAAGGGGCCTGACACCTGTGTGCAGCTGAAAAGTAAGTAATGACTTCTCAGCTATCACACTGAATCTTCTAGGACAGAATGTGCACTTTTGCCATCGTAAGGTACAGAATAGACCAGTGGATGGAGATACTTTTCTCAGAACCATGAGGGCCTGTGACTTTCCTGTCTAGAGAACTAAAACAGAGTTCAGTGAAAGCCAGAGACCCACACCTCATCTGTGTAGCTGGGCTGTGCAAACACTGCATTATCTGGAATATTGCTTTTATACCTCCACAGTCTGCTGCCCCTCCTTTGAGGCTCGTTCCTCAGCGTGGTCTCACAAACCCTCCTCCTGGGCTGCAGGCAGGCTGCTTCTTTATTTTCTTTTTGTCTTTGCAAGAGTCAGCCATTGTCTCAGATTCCTAAAACAAAGAACACTGCAGCCATTAAACAGCAGCCACTGAAAGGTTTTAAAAATCTACATCTGGGAGTAACAACAGAATACTGTGTTCAGACTGAAGTGAGGGCAGAGCCCAGGGCATGGGATGGCAGCAGAGCAGTGTGAGACTTGAAGGTCCTTTGGCTCTAGCAGTCACTCAGCCAGAAAGGCAGCTTGGTTAGAAAGGGAAAATTACCCAAAAAACAGCCTAATGAAAAATAGTGACAAAGAAAATGTTTGCTAGCCTGGAAATCACAAGGCTGAGAAGCAGAAACATCCTTAAAAAGTTCAGCTGGCCTCTGAAGTACAGCTGTGGCACCTAGCATTCCGAGCCTGAGATTCCACTGAGAAGCACAAAAACAAGGGACTGCAGAGGCAATGGACTGAAAAGGTGGGAAACAGTTTGGGAATTAAAAAATAGTCTGAAAAAAGAGAAGCATCTTCATCTATTGCCTGTACAGGTAAAAAGTAAAAAAATAAAAATAGAAACATCATCATCTTGCAGTGGTCGTGTCTCCTTCCCTCTTATGTCTCTATCACATAAAAAGAGCCCAATTTTTAATTCAAAATAGAATCTCTGAGAACATACAGTGCTGCATGTTTCCTTTCCCAGATTGAATTCTCTGCATGAACTTTCTATGAGATCTTGGACTCTCATTCAGTATGCCTGACTGACTCCAGATGCTGTGATATGGATCAAGACCCTGTTATTTAATTTGTCCCCCTCTGGGAACCCATAGTTACAATCTCTACACCCCTGCAGGCTGGGTAACCCTCTAGGTGGTGACAACACCTCTCCCGAAGCACCATTCCAGTCTCAGTCACCAGGTACCAGCCAAGGAGAACTGCCAGTCACTGGACATGCAGTGTGGAAGTACTCAGGGATAGCCACTCCTTTGGTTAATATGAAATATCGGTGCTACTGATGTATTCTTTCACAAAAGAGACACTGTCAAGGACAGACAAAAGCTCCTGCTCACTTCAACGTCCCGAGCTGAAAGCTGTAGCACATTCTCTCTAGTATTGCCTAGCACTTTGCCTGGGAATCTTAGAGGAAAGAAACACGCACAAGCAACAGGCAGTATCCTCTGCGCCATGCCCAGGGGAGCTGCTGTGGCACTCACCGCGGAGGAAGCAGAGGGGGTGCGGGTTTTTCCCCGACTCTCTCGGAGCTGGCTTATCTCAGCACGGTAATCATCCATCTGGCTCTCCAGCTTCTCCCGCCTGACCCGCTCGTATTCCAGCTGCGCCTCCAGCTCCCTCACAGCCCTGCCAAAAGACAAGCAGAGCATGAAGTACATCCAAACCTGTCCCGGCTACTCCACGTGGTGCCGTGCCTTTGCCCGGGAACAGGACAGTCACGCAGAAAGCAGCGCAGCACGCCTCCCGCCAGCTCTGCTCAGGCTCCGGCCCCGTGGTGACAGCGCCGAACCCTTCCGTTCAGCAGCCTTCCCTTCCCGGCCGCAGCGGGGCTCAGCTGTGACCGCGAGATGGAGCCGTCTGCCCACACACCGAGCCGGGGCTCCGATGCCTGTGACCAGGCCGGCCTCCAGCTGCGGGGAAGGGAGAAGTGCCCAAGCAGCAACTAAGTTACTGTGAAACATAGAGAAAGCACAAAGCCGGCGGCATTGTGGAAAGATCAGGGGCAGCTTTCTCATTCGGATCTGGTGCTTCTACATCCTTCCTACTGATCGGCTTAGGCACACATGAGGAACACGCAGGTGACAGCTTGCACAACTGGCTTACACACAGTTGCACAAGATCTCACTAGTCACACCCTCAACGGCTCCTAAATTACTTGAGATTCCTGGAACTGTTAAGCTGACACATAATTCACACATAAAATGAGTCTCGAGCTGGCTCTCTCCAGGATGAATTACCACAGCTACAAAGATGGAATATCAGTGAAAGGAAAGGGAAGACATCTGCCTTGTGCATTCCAACAGCACAGCAGGACCTACCATGTTTCCCTGCATCCCAGAGTGAAGAATTCCTGACCCAGGCCCTTTGAGCTACCCATCAGCCTTACCGACTCTGCAGGAATGGCCTGTGCTCAATGGTCAGGGGACAGCTGACTTCTTCCATGCTTCCAGTTAAAGAGGCACAGCTCCCAAGCTATGCGGCACACTCATGGTGGCAATTTCTTGAAATGAACCCTGGTTAAAGCACTGTGAAGTGGTTCACACCAGGCCTCTTACAGCCAGAAAACCTGGACTAAAGCAGAAATCTTCAAAATCTGTTACAGTGGCCTTCCCAAGTGGCAACTCCTGCTTTTCATCTAGCAAAATGGTGTTGCCATTAAGTATTTTATCAACAAATAGATTTTCTGGCCTGTGAGACAAGCATCTTGGGGTTTATCCACAGGTAGGTACCCTGAGAAGGGTAGGTAGGTATGCTAAGAAGCCCTATTTCCTTTTCAATAGGATAGTTTGGGGCTAGGGATGCTTTCTAGCCTTCACAGGTGAAAGAGACCCTTCAGAGAGACTCACAATTTTTCTAGCTCAGTCACACATGCCCCTAGAAAGAAATATAGAAATAGAAATATAGAAATAGAAAGCAATGCCCCTTAAAGAGCCCCACCAGAGCCTTCTAATAGACACTGCTAGCTTTTGAGCAGCTGCTCTATCCAAAATGAACCTTCAGGTCTGTCATAGTCAACAGTGACTTTTCCATCATTAAAACTGACTGCTCTGACCTTTCAGTGTGGGCATCAACACCTGAGTTGGTCACACTCCTCCTTTAACACCAGGATAGACACTTCTAGAAAGTGAGGAATCTCATCCTGAAGTACATGTCTAATTATGCCCTGGAAGTGCCTACACCACTCCAAGAAGCTGAGAAAGGAGCTCAGGGTAACTAACTCAGACGCAGGTATCTGTTACCTATAATAGACATATCAAGTTCAGGAAGATGGACTTCAAGCAGAAGCTGATTCAAAGAGTGACCTGGAACCAAAAGAAATCCTGACCTCAGTTTCCTGGCTCAGATATGGCTGTAAAACAAAGTACTTAACTGCAATTTGTGACACCTACTATCTGCTCCAGACACAGACTGGTAAGTCTGCTGTCTTCTTGATAGCATACATCTTGATGGCTCAGGACAGTCTCCTTCCTCTCAGTGACCAGATAAAGGCAGTGGTTTGGGTTGGCCCAAACACATTATGGAGGTGGTTATCTACAGAGACTGAGAACAGAGAGTAGCCAAATCTTTGACAGACAGAGGTGGAGACAGGTCTGTCTTTGGTGGCTGCATTATTGTTAAATCTCTAAATCTTGGCCAGCGTTTTCTTTGAAATGTAGACAGTCTGTCCATCAAATCATCTGGCCAATCTGACAGAACCATTTGATTTAACAGAGACACTGAGAATTAGACAGATATTATGAACAGTGAACTTTACATGCAAGGGCAGGTTTACTGTGGTCTGGACACAAGCTAATGCTTTCCTGAGCACAGAAATATATTGCCAATGAACAGCAATGTTAGCAGGTCACTAAATAATGTCTTGTGTATATGCACTTCCATCCAAGCCATACTAAGACTATTGCCTGTTTTCAGATTTACTGAAGGGCATACATGTCTTTGGCATCCTCAGTGGAAACAAAATAGCCAGAACTTAGCAGACCTACTGGACAAATCTGCAGGAAAACGTGAAGGCCAAAAAGATGATCTTGCACAAGAATCATGGACTTATCAAGCACTTGTGTTGTGGGGCTGATCCTGATGGTAGAAATTCAGAAATAGCCAGACAAATTGCTGCAGTGCATTCCTTTTTGGCCTGGTTGAAGTTCGTAAGTGGAAAAGACAGAATGGCCAAAGCAAATTTGAGTGTAAGTCAGCTTTAAAGGAGGATTTAAAATGGGCTTCACAGAGGTAAGCATTAGCAGGGCAAAATGACCTTACTTCTCAACTTTCTTTTCTTCTTTTTTCATCTTCCTCTCCTCTTCAGTTATTCCTCCCAGCTGTCTGTAGTTGCTGTAGGCAATTTCTAGAAGTCGCTGAAGTTCTTCAATCTTGTGATAGGCCCTTACTGTAAGACAGAGTTCTCCAGGTTGGTAAAATGTAGGGAGAAGACAGTAATGCTGGAATCTAACAGCCTGGAAAATAGTCTCACACACACAAGAGCAGAAATCATACTGCTCAGCAAACACTGAGCTACCCCTGACACCCACACAGCAAGTGGATCTCAAAAACAAATAGCAATCCAACACGGCTGCACCAACATGGATTTAAATGGTGTAACAATTGCAATCTGCTTGCTCTCTGCTTGCTTTCTAATTTTCCACAATTTGTTTCAATGCTCAGTATTACAGATAGCCTGTCAAATACCTCATCTTACAACAAAAAGATCAGAGAAGTTGGCAGGAACTGTCCTAGTTGGGAATATAATATCTTGATACCAACTTTTTCAAACAAGGAATGATGGAAATACAGTGCTTACTGCGTGCATTCCTTTTCTCTGCTTTATCCAGGATTAAATCTTCTTTGCTATCTGTACTCCCTTCCACACCATGTGTTTCAAAAAACTTTATGTTGTTTGCATCTAGTTCTTCATCACTAGAGTTACTGTCTCCAGTTCTTGGTGTCAAAAGTTCCACAGCTGCCAGATGGCCAAATCTGCACAGAGAACAGTTAAATCTGGAAAAACACATGTGGTAGAAACTCTCTGAAACTGCCTATGTTCCCATTTATCAGAGGGGTTTTGGGACTAAGGGAAGCACTGGTACACACACTACAACTATCTATCTACTTTTTGTAGTATTCCTATGGCATGAGCTCTGCCTCGATGGAACCTTATGGCAATGGCTCCTGCATCAGAGGCATCTTTTTCCTTTGTAGGATTTCTTACTTGAATCTCATCAGAATCTGCATTATTTTTATTTATGCAAAAATCAGCTGGCTTCTGCTACTTCTCATTTACTTTATACAGCAAACTGTGAGCATACTGGCTCACAACTGTCCTTTTGCAAATGAGCTCGTTTTCCTCCTTTGTGTCTGACCTCACTAAAAAGAAAATTAAATTAAGTGAAAATTAAAACATTTTCTAGTTCCAATATTATAGATACAATACAGCCTTGCTTATCACTCAGAGCTGGAATTCATGGGCCTGATCTGTTCTTTCTCCATCACTGAAAATCAGGATAAATTCCAACAAAGCTGACATGATATTGATATACAAGTAGGAAATGTCAGAGCTACAGGATATGTACTGCTACCTCTTGGCTACATCCTTTGGAGTCTCTCCAGCATCATTTGTAATGTCACAGTCAGCTCCCATTTCAACCAACCACTGTAAGCAATGGATATGCCCCTGTTCAGCAGCTAAGGGAAGGAAGGTGCACACAAGTCAGTTATATACAACTGAAGTGTTTCAAACCTAAAATGTCTTCCTCTTGCCATTATTTGACATTCAGAGATTGGGCTTACTAAGACACCACAAGGGAGATACTATTTCAAGAGAAGCCTGTGTGTCAAAATGCTCACATCACTTGGTTATACAGAGTTTTGAGAAGAGCATGCAGTGTGGTTTGGGGACTCTTTCTAGTTCTAGAAATGTAATGGCAGCTCTTCCTGAACATGAGTTAAACTAAAATTGCTCAGTTTCATCTATGAAACAAGACACACAAATAACTGCTGCCCTAGGAAGAAAGGCCTGAATGTCACAGTTTGGCAGCAAAGCACTGTCACCTCTCCCTGGCTTTGGTCTCCCAGGGGACAGACACAGATGCTTATCCCAGTCTGTGGTGTGTGCTGCTGTCTCAGAAGGGAGAAGCAGGGCTTTGTGCTAGAGCTAAAGGAACAGCATTTCTTGGGGCAGACACTCAAGGCAGCACCTCTCAGCAGCACCCTAACATAACCCTACTCATGTGATCTGGCATGGCCACTGCTCCCACCACATGGTGCCACGAACAATGTCACACTTATGGAAGATGGTATTTGGCAAGTCTAGATGACACTGTACACTGATTTTCTGTAGGAAGAATAAATCCATTTCTTGACAGCACTCCCTTTTGGATATTTGTTATATTTGTTTTCTTACTGAGATAAGGAAATGAAATTACAACATCAGTATGCAAACACTGGGGATGAAACAACTGTAGGTCAGCATCATTCCAAGAAAAGAAATTGGGATTTTAAAATCACTACATATCAGTTATTTTAATGAGAACTTTAATTATGTTTTTAAAAATTCTACCACATATCTAGTCAAAAAGAAAGGTAGGAGATGTGTTAAAAGCATATTACAAAAATTATTCCCTCTTTCTTTCCTCTTCTGCTTCTTCTTTCAGACAATACTGTGAAATCCCCAAACAGAAAAGGACCATTTTTTCTGTAATGCTAGCAGTCCCCTACATGTCAGAGTGTCAGAGTGTGTTTCTTCACAGCATCCTACCAAATGACTTTGTTGTGGTTTTTACAATGTATCCCCACAGTACTGATGTGTTCAGTAAATAAAGGCCCAGGCCACAATACAGATCTTTCTTATACCTAGCCAGCCAGATGTTTCTAAAAGCCACACCTTGCCTAATAAAAAACAAAAACCCAAAACTATTTGGTTACATTAAATTAAGTGAAAATTAAAACCTTTTATAGCTATAATACAGCTTTGCTTATCACTCAAAACTGGGAATTCATGGGTTTGATCTGTTCTTTCTCCATCACTGAAAATCAGGATAAATTCCAACAAAGCTGACATGATATTGATATACAAATAGTAAGTAAATAAATGTCAGAGCTACTTACTTTTCAGTTTAGATGCTGATTTCTCTTTATTGTAAACTCTTTTTTTCTTGACTTGAGATTGGTTTTATTGTTTTTAAAGTGACCCACAAACTAAATTACAAAATAGGGGGTTTGGAGTTGCCTTGCCAGGCCCTCAAGAAATAAGATGCTGTTTTTCATGAAGTTTATATGATAAGCAGCGACTTGAAAAACAAAGTAAATAAACCAGCAACAAACAGTAACAGCTGAAACACAGATCATATTTACCAACCTTTGTGCAGGAGAGTGGATCCCTTATCGTCCCGCTCATTAATATTGATTACTCCACTTCTCACTAGTCTTCTAAGCACTAACAAGTCCCCTTTGAAAGCAGCACCATGAGCTGGGAAAGCTAAAACTGAAAATGAAATGCTCATGTTTCCAAGCAGATGCCAGTAATTCTATTGAACATGCTGGTATTTGTTTCTCATTGCTCGCCTCCCTCATAGCAACTTATGTATGAACACTTCAGAGGTAGCAAGGATAATGCACCTTAATCAGCTAAAATGCAGCTGTGTAACCAGCAGTGCTCACCACACACCTGACTAAACATGTCTTGGTTATGGCTACAGGCATCTCATGCAGTTAGAGATTAATTTCACAGACCTGAAATAACAAGTACACCTTTGTGTACTTCTACAGAACTATACATAATGCCTTTTTTAACTGCATCTTAACCCATACTCACCTTCCTGTGTCTCTGGATGCTCTCCCTCTTTTTCCACAGCATCAATATATTGCAGAATATTGTCTTTATAGAACCGTTCAGCCAAGTCCCTTGGAGTCTCTCCATGGTCATTCCTGGCTTTCAGTGTGTGCATAACATTGGCCATTTTCCCGACCAAGAACTTAAAGCAATGCAAGTGTCCTTCCACTGCTGCCAGATGTGCTACAGCACAAGGTGAAACAAAGGCTGTTAGAGCAGAACGCTGCCGCCACTGAGAGAGCATTGCTCTTACACTGCTTAAAGCTGGCTCATGTACCAGGACATGAGCCATCCAACACTGCACAGGGGGAAGAGGAGCCTCAGCTGAACTGGGGATGTTCAGCTCCCACCCAGGATAGCGTTCAGCTCTAGGCAAAGGAGGTAAAGCTACCAAGGATAGGATCTGCAAAGGTGATTGCCTGTCAGAGCTGACTGCAGGAGACAATCCAGACTCCCAACAGATCACTGAGCCCTAGCTTGGAGAGTGCACTGCTAGGCTCTCACCTCCCCCAGGAACACAGATATCTGCCTTCAGCAGCTGCTTGACCCTGCTGTCCCAGGGATACTAATAGGGGGACAGCAAGCAGTGTCCTTGATCAGGAGCTAAGGCCATTTCTGCTTTAGGCTCTACTGTGCCACCACAAACAGTTTGTGTGACATCCTGAGCTACCCCACCTATAAAAGGAGGACAGTGATAGGCACTTTATTGGACAAACTATTTGAAGGTATATTCCTCACCTGGCCTTTAGGCTATGCAGAGGTTTACTTATTTAATACTACTGCAGTGCTGGGCCTATAACAAAGTAAAAGGTACCAAATACATGCTGTTTGGTCTGACATGAGTAATATTCTCTAATCCCATTAATGAGAAGAACTTGCCAAATAAATGCTTATTATGTGCTATTGCTCCATGACAATGCTCTGTAACAGCTGGCTGATATTCTAGAGGCAAAAGGATTCGTTTGTCTCCAGGTAAGAATCTCAATATCTTCATAATCAACAATGTACCCAGGACCCAAAAAACCCATGTCACTTCATTTTTGGCACACACAGGTTCCCCATAGCAAACAAAACCATCCACATCTTTCTGGAGCATAATTGTTTTAAAAGGTTTTGAATATTGGTTTTACAGCAAGATGTCAACACCTCAGTAGAGATGACTGCTCAAAATCTGAACTTCTCTGAAATAACAGTGTTTTTTCCCACTGTCTGAATTTTAGTGAGTTAGTTACTCAGGGAGAAGGGGAAAGAAGGGTACCATGCTAAAGGTAAGTCAGCTATTTTCAGATACCTAAAATCTTTGGGAGAAAACTTCATCCAAAGGGGATGAAACTGCTTTATTAGTCTGGCCTGTGCAGAAAGCAATCAGAAAAGCTCAACATTTTGTGCAAAGACAGCAAAGGAAAATAAGGAGTTATGCTCTGTTCAAGTCTTTTTGCAGTTTCAGTGGGATGCAGTGGAAGACATAAAGGAGCTTTTCATAGGTGGCTTTTAACCTGTGTGTGCCTCTGTAGCCAGTGCCCAACACGTAACTGCCATGCCATCCCTCGGGCATGCTGAGTGCCTGCAGATGAGACTACAGTCTGAGGGCACTGTGATGTTAACACAGTAACATCAAAATATGCAGCTGAGTGCCGAGAACTGGAAAACCCTGTCTCAGGCATCATAAATAGGGAGTGGGTAGTTGGTGTTGGTATCCCAACTTCTCTGTGTTTCATCTTGTCTTTTATAAAATCAGACTAACAATATTCACTCTTCTCAAAGCCACAAGTCAAAAAGCTGTTTCTGTGAAAAATATTTAGAATAGGTTAGACTGGTGAGCAATAAAAGAAGTATGGATATGGTCCAAAAATGAATACAGAGAGAAAGCAAATTGAAATGTTCACTTAATATGTACAGCCAGCCCATTCTGTACATTGAATGAGCCACAGAATTCTTTCCTTCCAAAATATTAGCATGCAAATTACCAAAGGTAGTTAGACCCTTTGCTGTAAAACACATATGCAAAAGATGCAGCCACTTTTTAAGTGCCTGGCAACCTCAAAAAAATTTTCCAGTATTTTCTTAGGAAAAATTATAGCACTGTTCAGGTAATCTTGAAGCTGAAATAGGTAAAGATAATTTAAGTTCACTTCTGTTACACAAGCAGACAAGCTGGTTTGCACAGTACTTCTACTAATCTTTTCCTAGCCATGTTCCAAAATATTCTCTTTCCTTTGGAAGATAATATGATCAAATGAAACAGAAAACAAAGGCTGGAAAATCAAGCTTCTGTAGATGTCAAAATACAACAAAACCAGTTTTCTACTAACCATTTTATACAGAGCATTTAAGTAGAACTGTGTTAGCATCTGGTTTCTCTCCACAGAAGTCTAACATCAGGGAAGTGTTTCCAAATGCAAATAAAGCGGCCTTCCAAGCTGCCCCCAGGGTGCCTAACATCATGACCCTTTACTGCTAATGCACCTCCTGCTGGGATGCAGGAGCCTCACATCCTTTAACAAGACCCAGGTGTGCACAACAGAGCATAGCTATTCATTTCCTAGGTAAGCAGTCCTTAATAGAGTGTAAAAGGTTGCAAGAAGGGATTTTAAAAAGATAACTCTATACAAGTTACAGAGAAAAGAAATATGCTCTTCGGAACAAATAATGTGACAAACCATAAGAAGGAAAATGCTAAAAGGGAAAGGATGCAAGGAGAACACACACACGAACAACAGCAATGAGTTTACAGAGGATATTGAGGCAGTGGCATGGTAAGGAGAGGGACACTGGAGAAAATATGGAAAGCAAGGAACAATCACTGCCCAATTTTTGTGCTGAAGTGAATACACTGATAATTATGAAAAAAGAACAGATTACAGGTAATCCAGAAATCACAGGAAAATGAGAACAGGTGTTTTACAAAATCGGTTAAGAAACAGTGGGATACAGAAACTTGCATGCAAACACACCAGAACCTCATCACGCTGGCACCAATTCAAAAAGCAGCAAATAGCAGCTGAAAATGCCTCCTGCTCCACCTACCCTTCTTCTGTGACCTCCACTGGCACACAAGCTCCATCACACACACAGGAGATGCTGCTCCCCTGCTCCCAGCCAGGCTCAGCCTGCTCCCCATCCCAGCACTTGTGAGCTCTCATCCTTGCTAGCAGCAGCAGGAGGCAAATGGGATACTGTCACCAACAGAGCAACATTTTGGATTTTATAAATCCTCCCATCATTAAAAAAATGGACTATCTATGAGGATTGCATGGAATCAAATAGCAAATGCTGCTGCTGTGCATTAGTTATAATTTGCTCAGTTATCACAACAACTGTAAACCAAAGGTTTAAAGACACGTGATTTATCCTGATATACCTGGAAGGTTTCCATTGTTATCCACATCATCTACACACGCTCCCCATCGAATAAGAAGCTGCAAACACCCCAAGCGACCATGAAAAGCAGCATAATGAACAGGTTTCCAGTCATTCCTGTCTGAAACATTTACATCCTAAAATGAAAACAGCAGGTTAATTCATTCACTTCTGAACCTCAGACACAAGACAAATTTTATATATGGGAATCAGCTGTTCGTTGTGTTAAATTATTTAAATCAAACCAAATAACATTTTTCAAAGTTCATGCAATATATGCAGTTCCAGTTTCAAGACAGGTTCTTTTTACAGGTTCTTGCTTTTACTTAATAAACTTATAAAAGGTGCATTTTTAGACATGTTTTCATCATCATAATGATCTAGATTGGTCATTATTCCTCAAATATGCATCTGGGTTAATTTTGGTTTTTATAAGTTTATGTCTCCTTTACTATAGAAGATTTTTATAACTGCAAAAAATTACTACTACCCCAGTACCTGACGTTCATTTAATGGCATCCTCAGCGGAATATGATTTATTCACATTATTGATTCTCTCTCTCTAGATTTTTTGGATTGCTTGCCTAAATGTATATTACAATCTAAAAAAATGCAAATTTACCCAAGAAATAAATTACCCTCCAGTAATTAAGCTACATCCCTAAATCTCAGTTTAAGTTAGGGAGAGGTTTGCTTGGGCAAAGCAGGAGTCTCACCGCCCCGGCGCGCAGCAGGGTCTGCAGGGTGTAGGAGTGCCCGTGGGCTGCAGCCAGGTGTGAGGCCGTGCAGCCACGCTCGTCCCGAGCTGCCACGTCCGCTCCGTTCTGTAACAAAGCCTGGAAGAAATGCAAAGCACAAGTTCATTTCACAAGCTGAAAAAGCAAACATTTCCTAGCAGGACGGTTTGTAATGACCAACAGGATAACTCTGGCTGCCATCAGGGGCCTGCTATTGCACAAAATGGATCTGTTTGCACAGACAGCACAAATGAGTGCTCTGGTGTGAATAACACCGACTTAATTTGACATGTCAAGACATCAAGATGAGCTACTCATAGCTGCTTTAGGAGCTGCCTCAGCTGATCTTCATAATGAATTCATCCAGAATTAAGGTCTGCCCGACTAACTTTTGCTCGAGAGGGAGTATTCACAGTACCTGCATGCAGGCATCCTGCCCTCGGATGGCCGCCAGGTGAGCCGCTGTCCAGCCTCTGACTGTCACGTGTGCGGTGTCAGCTCCGTGCCAGAGCAACCAGTGAAGGCACTGCCCAACAAAACCAAAGTGCTTCTCATTTAACTATTCCCATTGTGTCTCTGAGGCACATTTCAACTAGAATTTATCCACCAAAGTTACATTTCAAAACAGGGCTGGAATACTTCCTTCTGGAAATACGAGACCCCAGAGCATGCCTTAAGCAGGTATTTGTACATTAGGGAGTTATGGGGAAGTTATACTTCCCAGGTTTCACCCAAGGGTACAAAATGTCCAAATAACCTACTAATTCAGATCATAGCATTGATGTGACAATACAACTTTTTCATTTTACTCTTCCAGATTTAAAATGTAATCTATGAGAGTATTCACATGGCATGAGGTAAAAGCATTGGAAAAAACAATGCTAACATGCTCACATGAATTCCAGATAAAATTACTGGCAGGAAAAGTATCATGTACTAAACTTAAAGCCTCATTTAATTTATTAGGCTTCTTAAGCATATATAATCCCATCTCTCTTCTCATCCTTCCATGGCCTAGTTTTGTTTTATTCACCTATTTCCAGCAGATAACACTTCTTGCAATGGTAAGCTTTATGGACTATTCAAAGACAGCTACAGGAACAGTTAGAACTTTTTATTATATATTATTATGATTTATTATCTTCTGTCAGGACATCTTACAGCTCTGGTTCTTCCACTATTTCTACCAAGGAGCTTAGTGACAAAGAGATGACAGATAATTCAATAAAGTCTAACACACTGATTGCAAAGTAGGAGAGTCAAATGAAAAATGGCAGAACTTATAGAGGCAGAAAAGGGTGTGTAAGCAATCTGGTTTTGGGGCTGACATGGTGATTAGCATTTTCTTGACAGTGTCTCTACATTCCAGAAGCAGCACTGGACTTAGCAATTCTTGAGTTTAGCAAGAACTTCATGTTTTTCCATTTGGGACATGAATGGCCTTGCTGCTTCAAGGTTAGATTGCCATGAACAATGAACAAGGAGGCTGCAAGAAGAAGGTGAATGTTGTGCTGAATACAGAAGTTCAGTCCTTCTGAAAGTTCAAAACATTGATGCAAGCACCTGCTGATTTCTCTACCATTATTCAACATTTTCATTTATTAAAATAAAATGTATTAGGACTACTTCTATGGAGAATAAGGCATGGGACACTGATAAGCAGAATGAACATATTTTCAATGTCACTTCTCACCTGCTTCAGTCACCTTCAGAACATTTTACACATCCTATGGGATTTTTTAGGTGTCTCAAGAGAAGGGGAAATGCAACAGAGACAAAAGAAGGCCATGGGTCTGAAAGGGAGGCCATAAGGCACGGTTTGCTCAGAGGAAGAAAATCAACGATTTTGTAAAATATGGCAAAGTTCATTAGGTAAATTGCCTGGGGTTTCAGAATGAAAAATTAAAATCTAAAATCCTGTACTCCTGCTCTTGGTGAATATATTTAATGAGAAAAACAGGCAGAGATAACTGATTCAGTCTGATCAATGTTGTGTTCAGCCTCTCCCAAAGAAGGAAATACAGACTTACAAAAGCCCAGCTATGTACCTACACACTAAGGTAACGTTTTACCTCCAGACTTCCAGAGTGGGCAGCACACTGCAAGGGTGTGAACTGGTGGACTACATCCACCTCATTAATACTGGCTCCACGTTTTATCATTGATGCAAGCTGTTCTACATCCCCAGCTTTGACTGCTTCATGCACACTAGTATAATGTTGCTTCTTCTTGACAACTAGTGAGGAGCAAAAAAGGGCATTAGTCCATTGCTTAAATCAGCAACATTGCAGAGATAGAAAATGTGTGAAGAATCAAAGAAATATCAGAGTTGACATTCGTGGCACAGAATCAAACTCTAAACATAGAAGCAGTAGGGTAAAAGAAAAAAAAAAACAACTCTTCTATCACCAGGCCATGGGACCAAATAACCTGTGTCCTCCATTCAGGCCTTTCCACTGATTAACTACATGACTGGAAAAAAGAGAATTACATGTCCAAACCCCTTGCAACATCTTGCTATCTTGATAAAACTTGTAAACAGAAATATGGGCTGTAAGTAGATCTAATGGCTGAGAAGGCTAACTTCAGATAGCCAAGCATGACAGGAACCTAAACCAGTTAGTACTCACCTTCTACAGTAGTCATCATGCCAGTACCAAAATTACATTTCACAGAAGTGAAAGTCCTGGAAGTCCTGAAGAACTGGGCTACAGTTTAGCAAGTCAAGAAAGCATAAAGCTGAAAGTCTCAAGGTATTAGCACCTCAGCTCCTCCACCTGTGGAGAAGAAATGGTAGTAGCAGTTAACACTGTTACTCAGTTCGAGGTAAAAAAATATTAAAGAATATAAAAGAGCTATTATATGAACATGTTTGTGATATTTGTAAAACAGCACTAGATAGAATTAAAAACAGCCTTTGCAGTTTACCAGTGCCTATTTTCATTTAATCTGTTGTGATAGTAGAGCTCGGGCAGATTTAGGGTTGCCACAGAGAGGAGCAGGGGGCTGAAGCTGTCTGAGTCCTCCAGGCTGACAGTAACACACCCTGTGTGAGCTGCAACACACCACCGGACCCTGTGACTCACCCCACCTCCACCTCCCCAGCTCGGCAGGCAGCATCACTGCCCTGCACAGAGCCTAGAAAACTGAAAAACCAGGAGTCCATCCTACAAAACACTGTAC
Organism: Rhipidura dahli; assembly: GCA_013399225.1. Taxonomy (NCBI): domain Eukaryota; kingdom Metazoa; phylum Chordata; class Aves; order Passeriformes; family Rhipiduridae; genus Rhipidura; species Rhipidura dahli. Next base: position 433,691 of record VXAC01001104.1, on the reverse strand, counting down.
AAACAAACAGCAGCAGCACAGAAACACTGAATAATTCCCGGTGGAAGGGGCCTCAAGAGATCAGCCAGTTCATGTCTCCAAATAATATTTCTAAAATATCTAAGTATGAGGTCTCAGTTTTTTAGGTTATTTTAAAGACCAGGTTCAACAGGACATAATTTCCCCCAAGGAAGTAATTGCTCATTATGCCAAGTAATGGTTACAGACTTCAGCCCAGTTACACAACTCAACATCACAGGCAGGCCTGGCTGATCACACTGCTTGGCAAAGTACTAATATGTTTAACACTATGTTTCAGTACGGCAAATTCAAGGTAATCCTTTTTTTGTTTGGTTTGCTTTTTTTTTTTTTTTTCTTAACCCAGAGGAAAAGCAAACAAGGCCCCCCAGTCTCCCCTCTCCCTCTGGATACCTACTGCTGCACAGCGACGAATGCCAAGGGTGGGTGGCTGCATTGGCTTCTTGACACAAGACAAAGGCAGCAGCCTGGGACTGAAGCTCAGAAAAAAAGCTGTTAACTTAAAATCTGTAAAAAAATACACTGATGTTCAAAGTGAAAATCAGGCTCCATAATTCTAGTGCATTTTTTTTTTTTAACCAAAAACTGTTATCAAAGGGAAAGACACAATTTAGATGTTGCAATGTTCCCGTACGACACAAACCCAACAAACCCGCGCAGCTCGGCTTTAGCAGCAGCCCCAGCACCGCGGGAGCAGCCGGCCCGCCCCGCCGCGGCGGAGGCGGAGCTGCCAGGCCCTGGGCAGGGGGAGGGCCGGCCAGAGCCAAACACCGCCTTTCCACGCGTGTCTGGCAGGTATGGAGCTTCCTAGGAGCTGTGTGTGCATCCCGGCGGAGCCCCGCGCCGCAGACCCGGGGAGAGCCCGGGGAGAGCCTCTCCTGCCCCCCGCCACAGAGCCGCCCCCCGCCCGCGAGGACGTGAGGGGGAAGGAACAGGCGGAGGAGGGGCGGGCGGAGCACTCTCACCGGCCGGAGCGGGGCACAGCGGCCCCTCGCAGCACAGGCGGCCGAGAGCACGCCGCTGTCGCCGGGAGCTGATATCTCCTGCTGCTTCTGCTGCTGCTCCCCGCCCCGGCGTTGTCATGGGCCCGGGCTCGCCCGTCCCGCGGCAGGAAAATGGCGGGCGGGGCGGGAGAGGCCCGGCCCCGCCGCGGGGAGGCAGCGGGAGGGGTCCGGCCGCAGGGGCTGCGCTGCCGCTGCCCGGGGCTTTCTGCACCTCTCGGCAGCCCTGGGCTGCAGCCTTCGTGACGCTCCCCAGGCGAAATGTAACAAATACCCGTTCCTATCTCTGAAACCCTCAGTGATGCACGGACCAAGAGGTATTGAACCAGCTTGCGCTTTGGATGATCGGGCTCCAGTCACGCTGTGGGAATCTTTAACCTTCTTCCCTGCAGTGGCGCGATCCTGCTCCCCAGTTTCCTTAGTCAAAACCAGCTGGCGCCCCGCGGGTAAGCCGGGTTCCTTTGATGGGGGGAAAAAAGGGACCCTGTATTTCCAGAATCCTGCTTCAAGGCAGGATAAACCCTTCCCAGTCAGATTTACAGGTGTGCAGTGATAATTACATGGACCAAGTGAGCTTAATGGACCGTTTAGAGCTGAATTATCTTTGTAATTAGAGAGCTGTCATAAAGCCTATTTCTGCAACTTAAGAGGTCTCTTTTTGTTCTATCTCCAACAGAGTAATTTGTTCCCTTAACAGCCTTCTACACATTTAAAGACATCACGTCTCTGCTCACTCTCCTCTGGGCTTCAGTTGGTGTGATTTAGAAGTTTACAGTATTTCAGGACACAAAGCATCATATTTGGGCCACGGGACCAGGTTACAATCTCTGCTCCAGGAAGAGACTGCATTAACTACCACAGGAGCATCTCCCCACAGCACAGCCAGCAGCCACACACACCGCCCTATGGACTGACACCACCCTGATCCATTTGGTATTTTTGTTCCTCTAGACTGTCTCTAATTAAACAGCATTTTTAAGGCTGATACCTACAACAGGGCAAGCTCACACCTACAGCTCCAACCTTAATAAAAGAATCAAAGTATTATTCGCATCTTAAAAACTGCATGAAGCCTGAGTGTCAACATGGGAAGAGGTTCTTGCAGCAAACAGCTCCTGCACTGTTAATTATTTCTACTTATACACTAAGGGCAAATTCTGACTCCCAAGTATCCCCAGTGCAAGAATAACAAGCTAGAACTGTGACATTGCTTTCTGACTCTTAGAGCTTCTGTCTTGCTCTCAGCAAGTTAAAAATACACACGGTAACTAGCAGAGTTAGAATAAAGCATCAAATACATACTGAAACACACAACTTTATTTCCAATCCCAGAAATGTACCAGCCACACAGACCCATTAGTGAAAGGAAGAGACTCACACTCAAATATATGCTTAGTTTTATTTATAACATTTAAGAAATATTAACATCTCAGGATATCTGGTTTACCATCTAAGTCCAGTCATAAGCAACAAAAAAGAAAATGTTAACCATGTTTCAAATGAGCATTCTTATATTCACTCCCCCCCATAACATAAAGAAAATTCAGCTTTATTAAATTTGTGTTTGACTAATGGAAAAAAAAAATCATTGAAAATGTCTTAACTACCAGGCATCCTGGTTTGTTAATTTTTTTTGTTGGCACTTGTGTTCAGCACAATCAAGCACTGCAGTTGGTTTGTTAAATTTTCCCCTTCTACCCAGAACTGTCTTTTTGTGAGTTTGAGGATTTTTTTATTATTTTGTTGTTGTAATTGTTTGGGGTTTAACATCTGGATATGTAAGTTTGTGTTCAAATAACTTTAAAAAGACAAAGAATCTGTCTGAGAATCTGCCTGTCTGAGAAACTCCTTCCCTTGATAACCCACCTATGGGATAACTGAAGGAAGAGACTTGCTTTCATTTTCTGACTCTTATTAAGCAAAAATTCATTTTAATTAATTTTAAAGTGAGAAAAGTACAGAAACACTGTCTTCATTTGATGGTGTGCATAAACATTACACTCCATATATAGCAAAAATATCTTTTATTTATAATTTACATTTCAGCAAGTGAAAATTTTACATTTTTACATATACCATTAAATTTTCACGCATCTACAGAACTTTCACACAATGACACCTGAAACTGTGCAGGCAATAAGAAATTTCAAATACAAAAATGTATTTATTAACCAAACAGTAGTTGAGGCCCTGCCTCAGTTGGACATTTTTATTCATATAAAAAGTATTTGCCTTCCAGAATTAACACAGCAGCTCTTCTGTAAAAAAAAAGGAAAAAAAAAATCATACCGCAGTTTATTTAAACAGACTCCTCAGGTTCTGTTTTGATTTCTGTAGATGCAGGTGTGCTCTCTTCTGCACAGGCAGGAGGGGTGTCATCAGGTTCTTCTTTGATTTTAGGTGAGTCACAGGACTCTTCTGTTTCTTGTTTAACAATGTCCAACATTATATTTAGTGGATTTTCTGAAGGAGTCTTGCTGGGAGATGGTGTGCAATCAAATGATGATGTCTGCGAAGTCAAAGTCAATGCAGCATTAACACACTAAAATAACCATTTTTAGCTTCTTATTCCTTCTGCCCTTTTTCAAAATGCAAATATGTTGATGGTCAGGCATTCAAAATCCAAACTTCTACTTTCTAAGAAAATAAATTAATTTTTTAATAGCATTACTTTTTTTTCCATTTCCTTTGGAAAGGTATCACCAAGCAGTGATGAAATGCTTAATATTACTTACCATGTTACCATGAACTGTTCCCTATGTGCCCTCAGGGCAATTTTAATTCCCAAAGCATTAAAAATGTCACACACACCAAAAGCCATCTACTCAATTGTTAAAAATTCCTAAGATTACTAATTACTCCACAATAAATCCATCAAACCATGGCTTTGCTTTATGGCACACAAGCTGTCATGGTACATCATAACCAGAAATGTATCTCAGCTAATGCTGTATTAAGAACTTGCTGTGCCCAAGGCCTCCAAGTCTTAGGCAAAATCAAAATGGGCAGCACATTGTGAACACATCTGCTCCCTACAAAGTCAAGAGACCAAGCAAACAAACTGAAGCAAATTGAAAGCAAAATATGTCAAAAATTATGAAGGATCCACTTACATTTTGGTAATCTTCATAACAAGATGGATGGTAAATCTGAAAAAAAATTGTTATACATTTAAATATGTAAAAATAAATTACAGCAGGATCACTGATAATGAACTGAACAGTGTCAATTTCACATTCTCACAAGATTCATCTAGAAAAACTATGGTCTGAGCAGGCTAAGTATGGTGTCAAATATATCTGAGACAAGATGTTGTCATGTTTATTTAGGAAACATGATCATACCAACTGCTGCTAAGTGCTGGGAATTATCTGTGCACAGCTGCATACAGAAATAATTAAACAGATACCCGCATCCATACACAGAGAGATCCATTTTTCTTTGAGCACTGCCGTGTAAGAAGGGCTAGTGAGCCCACACCAATGATACCCAGGATTTCAGGCACTTCCAAAGGCAGAGAGATTTATGTATTTGGAAGCCAAGAAAACTGCAACAGGAATCCTTCAGGAGAAAAGGAGCACTTATGACCTCCCCCTGTTGGTTTTTCTTTCTTCTGTAATTCTTCAGGAGTTTTACTACAAATTAGTATCACAAGTAAATAAGATCAGATTACCTTTTCATCTACCCTGATAGCATTCTTCAGGTGCCACTCCTCCTCTTCCTCATCCCAATACTGTTCAAATTGTTCTTGGCAAATTTCACAGCTCTGAAATGTTATTGGAGTATCAGAGATAAATGCTGTTATTGCAATTTACTGAACACGCAAAACTCAAGAACCTAGTAAGAGTCAAATAAGGTTCTTTTAAATTAAGATATTAAACCTAGAACATGATCTTTTCTCCACACTTTAAAAATTAGTAAACCTTAATTAAAAATTGAGTATGGTTTGCAGACAGAGAAAGGATCACCCTCTGGCCCTGAATACTCCTTGTCACTTGAGAAAGGTAAGCTCTACCCTTTTAGCTACTAAGTCTGCAAAGCACTTTGTAACAATGTAATGCTGTCTTACTGTCATGTAAGACAATCCATTACAGCGATTTAACTGATTTTATTTATGGCATTATCTTCATTCTTCCCCCTTAACCTGCAATTCCAAGTCAAAAAAGGCAGAACTTTTAAATGGAGTACTAACATTTTTAGTACTTCTGTGAAAAATTATCAACTCAGAAAACAAAGGACAAAAGGTACTTTTTAAAATTAAAAAAAAGGCCTTTGTGGTTTCATAGCTAGTTTCTTAGAAACTTAGCACGTAAAACTAAAGTGTAATTCTAACAGTTGTTGTACATCAATTTCTACTGGTTACTTTCAGATTGTGATATTTCCTTCTTCTAATGCCTATCTGCTACCAAAAAATAATTTTTTGTATTTGAAAGTACCAAAAACCCAGTAAACCCTGTAGTTATTTGAATAACAAACAACCATCAAACAACAAATCGCTTACTCTATTTACTCTCACTATGTAATCATTCAGCAAATTAAGACACTTTGCCCATTTCAATTTTGCTAAAAACACAGAATGCCAGTTTTAACTACAGGTGATTTATACCACTCTCTGCAACCTCTACATACACAAATACATCACCTATGGAGGGGCTGCACAGAGGCCCAAGTACGAGATTCCAGTCTACATATAATAACAAGAATACAGTACAAGCCTTTGAATTACTAGATTCTTGCTGTCTGGGCTGATTAAACCAGATTCTTGTTGTCTGGCAAGCTGAAACTTACCTCGACAGCTCCAGCTGGTCCAGCTGGGACACTCTGAAACTCCTTCTCTTTTGCAGCTTCCTGTGTCTTCAACACAACCTCTTCATGAGCTTTTTCAAAGAACTGGCTTTTAGCACGCTCCTCTAGATCTGCTATTTCTTCAAATTCAATCCAGTCCTAAGGAAAAAGTTTTCATTCTCACTCAGACATCATAAAGTACCGTATTTAATAAATCTTACTTTGCTAAAACTGAAATACTCCTCGTACGCAGCATTAGCACAGTGTACTCTTTCTCACTTCAAAAATTCTTTTTCCAAAAAAATCACTATCCTTCAAATTCTGTTCTCAGTGGAATGAAAACAGTGCAATAAGCAGCTTTATTGTTCATCATACAATTGCCTTTTGTATCTTGACAGGCATTTGCAGACTACTTTAAGTATCTAAGACGTCACTGTTTATCACAGCCAACTCCTGTGATGATTCACATTTCAGCTGCAGTCCTACAGAACATGCAAAAGTAAAACACAGAATCCAGCCTGTAATTTATCAACACAAATACTGAATTACTTACTGTTAAACTGTAGTACCATCTCCTGTGAGTAATTTTTCTGCTAACATCTTTTTCTGTCCGGTTCTGGCGATAATGCCAATCTAAATGATCTGCATAGACATCTGTCTGTGAAGTAGTGAACCTCATTCCACAGGAGTAACACTGAATTCCAGTGTACAGTCGATTTATAACACTATCGTAACGCCTACAAAAAGAGATTAAAAAAATCTTAACACTTCTTTAAAAAGAAACAGTAAGAAGTTTCTCAGTAAGTTGCTCCATTTGCCTACAACAGTAGGGGAAAAACATGCATCTGCTCCAAGTTAAAAATACACCATATAACTACATTCATCCTGATTTTCATATCACAGTCAACTTAAACATTCAAAAACCAATGGGCTCTTATTAATGTCTCATTCCTATTAGCTTTTCTCACCTAATAATGCATAAATTGCAATGCCTTCACTTGGCCCAGCTTTACAAGCTACTACCAAAGTTGTATAATTAAAATCATAGAACAGTTTGGGTTGGAATGAATCATGCAGACCATCTAGTTCCAACCCTCCTGCCTTGGACAGGGACACCACCTTCCACCAGGTTGCTAAGGGCCCCATCCAGTCTGGCACTGAACACTTCAAGGGATGGGGCATCCACAGCTTCTCTGGGCAACCTGTGCCAGGGCCTCATCACCCACTCAGTAAATTTCTCCTTACTATCTACAGTGTATCTGTTCTTTATCATAAGGCCATTTACCCTTGTCCCTGTCTTATCACTAAATGTCCCTCTCCAGCCTTTCTTGTAGTCCCTTTTTGGTACTGGGAGGCTACACTAAAGCCTCCCTGAAGCCCTCCCCTCTCCAGGCTGAACGACCCCAACTCTCTCAGCCTGTCTCCACAGCAGAAGGGCGCCAGCCCTCTCATCATCTTTATGGCCCCCTCTGGACTCACTCCCAACAGGTCCATGTCCTTCTTGTGTTGGGACCCCAGAGCAGCACTACAAGTGGGGTCTCACCAGAGCAGAGGGGGAGAATCACCTCCCTTGACCTCCTTGTCACTTGTCTTTTGATGTAGCCCAGGCCTGGGCTTCACTCCCCATTACAACCCCAGTGCTTAAGAACCAACGTGCACCTTTGCATAAAGCTAAGTTTTCCCATGTTAATTTTCTGTCTCTTTCCTTTCTCAAGTTCAACAAGGCTGACATCAAACAGTGCATTCATTGGTTTAACCTCCTCTGAATCACAAAGTGACAGGTAATCTTTCAAAAGCTTTTAACTGTCTTGGATGAACTATCTGGCTACTGCCATGTTGTTATTCCTACTGTAAACTCATTCTACTATACGCACTGTCTAAGTTCTTCAACTATGAAGTTAGTGAGGTCTGGAACATTTTGATCTTCATTCTGATCATCATCTTCTTCTTCAGCAGTTGGCTGGGCCGATGTTTCGTTTGCTTCTAGAAACCATAAAGATATTATTTTACCAAAATTTCAGTACATCATCAGAAAGAAATTATGTGCTCCTGAAAGTTCTTTTTTTCAAGTATTATTAATACAATCTAACTATGGTAAAACACAAGTGCACAACAACTAAGGCAGTCATCCTCTAACATCATTAAAAAGAAGCATAAAAGAAACTAAGCCAGAATTTCAATTGAGGAAAACAGTATTTCACCTCAGTGTTTGGCATCAAAATTCAGTCTTCATAGATACAGAAATATTTCAGAAGATGAAAAGACTCTGATTATAATCAAGAACAAGTTAAAAAAGTATAGCACCAAAGACAAAACTGAGTTCTCTGGATAGCTGAAGTGTAAATTAAACAAGATACTAAGAATTTACTGAATCACATGCACTAAATTCCTTCCCAAAAATTAAGTTCAGTTAAAAAAAAAAAAGGAGTTCACAAAAGTTTGTACCCTCAGATTTACACTTGAGCTGTGGACAAATTGGACAGTTAGAACATAATGAATCTACGTACGTGCTGAAGTGGAATCAGTTTTAGACAATTTGAGGATCCCTGTTTTCAGCAGTTTAGCAAACAATTCATTCACATCAACCTGTCCAAGGTGGTTATCAGGATATGAATGGGGAAGGGCTCCTGGGGAAGAACACAGATATTCAAGGTGACAAAAGGTTAAGCATTAGAAATCAACTTCACTTTTATCAGTATATTTCACAACACAGTTTTCCTGTTGCCTCCCATCTCTTTCACTTTTGACTCAAATTATTTACCAACTCACTGCTTTATCTAGTGTTTGGCTAACTTTTTCCCTTTCAACAGGGAATCTTCATAATAAGATTTTCCCTTCCTTCATAATGTATTCTGATGTGTTGTCTAAGCTGGTTGCCCATACACAGCTCTCTGCTGGATGGTGGTTATTGAAATGCAGTATTGTCCTGGATTCACACTTGCATATTTCACCACAATCTATCTACTTCATCTACTTTAACCTTTTATGATGTTTATGAAACTTTTCATTACTAACCACTCATACACTGGAAATGTTTGCACAATCCAGCAAAGCAAGCTAGGCCTACAGACTGGTGCCTTCCAGAAAAACAGATCAAAATTCTTTTTTGGCTTTTCAGCACAACGTTACACCAAAACACGTGGTTAATAAAAATTAACAAAAGCCTTCAATGTTTGAGGGAAGCTCCTAAAGAGATGAAGGTGCTACAGAAACCACATGTACAGCCACCTCACTGAGGAAGCTTCCTGTAATCCATACAGACCTAGTAAATGAGGGCATTAAAAAGTCATTTTTGTGGCCACCACCAAACAATCCAAAGGAAATAAACGGAATTATATTGTTACACACCTGCAGGGTTCTGGACAAAACTTCCAGGATTTGGCAAATACTGCTGACCTTGGCCATAAGGTCCTGGTTGACCAGACATGAGAGAAACCTGTGAAATTAAACATGTAAGTATTCTTTGTATAATAATGTGACTGTAACTCACTTTTCACATTTTATTATTAACTTCTAGATGTTTATCAGTAATTTCACATATATTAAACTCCTTCCAGGAGTGAACCATGTCAGTTTGGTATTGAGGATCACAAATTACTATATGATCTTTTCCCCATTTTCATTTTCCACTAGGAAAATTCAGAACACATCCTTATTCTGCCTAATATTAAAACAAACAACCCCCACCAAAACACCTTCAACACCTTTCCTTCTACTTAGCAATCACATTTTCCAAACACAGTACTTCCTTTTAAATTGCTCCTGTTCACCAAGAGAGCTCAAGAAATTCAACGAACCCATAAATGTCTATTAACAAATGCCACAATTAATTCTTATCTAAGAACTGAACCAGCATTCACTACAGATGCACATCTTGAAAGCAACGCTTTTCAGCACATCAGCTACAGTAAGCTGTAGGTAGAAAAACAGTCATTTTACCACACTGTAATAAAAATGTTTGGAGTTTTTTTTCTAACTGGCTGATTTCTGGATTTAGACACTGTTTAAAGCTTTACCCCACTAGTGGTCTGCAGGACACACTACCTGCTTTTGTACAATCAATTAACTCTTCACATTCAATTTTTATCCCCCAAATGAAAAAAACATTTTAAAATCTCTAATCTACTGAAGGAAGTTACATCAGTTTCACCAATGTAAATCATCATTTCCCCCTTTTCAAGAGAGCATTTCCAAGAGGCAACAGCAAAGATAACTGAACTGACAAAGCAAGATGGTGCAGAGAGAATTTTAAAAGACTATGCCTTTGAGCAAGAAAGTTCAACAATAGCCCCATCTTTCTCAATTCCCCCAAGTTATGGGTATCTCTTTAAAATTGGCTTGTCACCACTACTAACAGCTGCAAAAAGACAACAATTATCTTGGTCCAGTCTAACTTCACACCTCTTAAGAAAATTAATCATGTATATTTCACTTAATTACATTACCTTTCATACTGTATATAGAATTCACTTTTGTTGAAATTTAATGAAAATATCAAAGGCTTCCAATTACCTGGTTTTGAGCTCACATTAAAAATAATGATTTCACAGATGTATTCTGAATTATGAAGTGATTGCTAAGATCCACTATTTTGTCTAATTCTTAAAAAAAATAGCACTGCATGTTCTTAAATTATCTGCCAACTTTTTAGCTTAAAACCAACTCTCAGTCTGCCAACTCTTCAGAAAAACATTCCATTTTTACAGGAAGAAAAGCTGCACAAAAACACTTCTGCAAGCAAATTGTTTGATGCTATCATCTCTTACCTGATTACTTCCCATTGGCATATTACTGAAATTTCCATAGTGAGGACCCTGAAGACCTTTTTCTTCAAAGTAATGTCCAGCTGCTCTCAGTGGGAAGTTCTGTGCTCCTGGGCCAGCTGGCCCATTGAAATTTGGTCCAGGTGAACCATCAAATATATCAGGTCTCTGGAACTGCATTCCATGAGCTGGTCCATTGTAGCCCTGGCCAGGATGTTCAACAAACGGACCACCTTGTCCATATGGTGACATTTCTAGTCTTGAGGCAGGATGGTTAGCTACATTTTCAAAACGTGCACCCTGAATGCCAAGGGGCAAGTCAAACCTAGAGGCTGGCTGGTGAGGTCCATCAAATCTTTGAGGTATGGCTGTTTCAAATCTTGCTTGTGCCTGCTGGCCAGGTGCCAACCTTGGACCAGGCTGTCCATGAATTCCATCAAACCTTTGCAGGAGAGACAGCTGTCCAGGCTGACCATCAAATCCAGCTCCGTGACAGCCATCAAATCTTGGACCAGCCCGACCAAGAGGACCATCAAACCTAAGTCCACCAGCTCCCTGGTGTACTGGTCCATCAATCAACCTAGGGCCTAGACCTGGCTGACCACGTGATCCTTCCAATCTTAGCCCACCACCTGATGGCCCGTGTGGCCCCTCAAACCTGAGCCCACCACTTGACGGTCCATGTGGCCCCATGGGCTGACCATGTGGCCCCTCAAATCTGAGGCCACCTCCAGGTTGTCCATGGGGCCCCAATGGCTGTAAATGTGGCCCCTCAAACCTGAGGCCACCCCCTGGTTGACCATGAGGCCCCAAGGGCTGACCATGGGGTCCCTCAAACCTGAGACCACCCCCTGGTTGACCCCGAGGCCCCATAGGTTGACCATGAGGTCCCTCAAACCTGAGACCACCTGAAGGCTGACCATGAGGACCCTCAAACCTGAGACCAACGCCAGGTCCTTCAAATCTAGGACCACCTACAGGCTGCCCCGCAGGCCCCTCAAACCGCAAAGGCCCAAGAGGTCCCTCAAACCGCAGTGGACCTCCTCCACCAACCTGGCCTGGGGGTCCTTCAAATCTCAGGGTCCCTGCCAGCTGCCCTGGTGGCCCATCAAATCTCAGGGATCCAGCTCCCCCTGCTCCGGCCAGTGGTCCATCAAACTGAGATGCACCTGTCCCCACCAAAGGCCCCTCAAATCTCATGGCAGCCTGTCCAGCTGGCCCATCAATTCTGGAACTTGAACCAGCAGCAGGACCATCAACAAAAGGACTTCCTTGTCCATCTACCCCAACTCTTGCAGCAGTCGGTCTAGGTGAGCCATCAAACAGAGGTCTGTCTTCCATCAGTGCGCTTATCCTCTGCTTTGCTTCAATACCTCCAAATCTTGATCCTGGACTTTCTGGAAATGGTGCTTTCTCTGGATCTTCATACCTAGCTCTTTTGAAACGTTCACTGAATGGTGACCTTGGTTCCTCTCGAACACCTAAAAAAAGCAGAACAAATCACCACTAACCACTCACTAATATACTGTCAATTACTTAAGAGATATAAAATAAAGTAAAATCACATACCAGCTTGCCCAAGAATCTGTCTTTCTTCACGATTATCAAACCTACAGAGCGCATCTCCATCTATTTTCTGGAACTCTGCTGTACTCTTCCCCTGTTGTCTGAGAGCATCTCTAAATTCATCCGATTCTCCCCAGCTGTCGTAAGGATCAGAACCTCTTGCTCCTTTAGTAGCACGCTGGTCCTCAAGTCTTCGTCGACTCTCTAGTGGTGACAGGTTTTCGGCAAAAGGTCTTGTAGTGCCACTTACAGGAGAATGTCTCCTTGATCTTTCTGCAAATGGTTCTTTTCTGTCAAACTGTACCCCACGTTTGGCTTTTGCCTGCTCACATTCTATTCCAGAAAGCAATGCATCAGGTATATGATAATCCAAAATATCATCAGGATCCAACAGATCAAGCCTTGACAATGAATGCTGAACTTGTGTCCTTTTTAGTTTAGCTTTATGTTCATAATATGTTAATTCTGCATCTGACAGAAGAGGTTTCTTTTTTAAACCACATTTTTCCTCTGTAGGGCTATCCCAGACATTACATCTGTGCTTTCCTTCTTGATACTGGAACAGCTGTCGGATCTGATGAGCTACCATGAGGAACTCATCTTGTGTTATTTCACCAGAAGTTAAACTGTCATTAGCCTGCAATATAAAGTTAAAATTTAGACTTCCAAAAAGAGAAGAAAAAAACCCATACCTGGGACATTTCTATGAACACAGAATTATTAGTATTACCTTCTTAAGTAATTCTCTTTTACTTGCAGACGTCAATTCTTTGGGAATCTGTAAATTGGCATCCACACTTAACCGGTGCTGCTGCTTTGGTGCTCGGGGTGATAAAATTCCTTTACTAGCAGGCCAGTTTTCCCGGTGTCTTTGGTGAGGGGATTTAACAAGTGCTTGATGTTCATCATTCTGCTGTGAGCTAAAAACAAGAATATATGTAAAATATTGATTATTTCATTATTCTGGACATAATGGTTCCCACTACAACTTGTTAATGGCAAAACATCACTATCCAATCTAAGTATGTATCATCTCTGTATTTCACTAGAAGAAACAAGTTAAACCTATCAGTTTTAAGTATCTGAACACTGCCTCCCAAAGTCAGCCATACTGAAGCCAACAGGAGAATTTCCAGTGACTTCACACAGAAGTTGTTTAAAAGATAGTAACTTACTTTTTACTTTCTTCCCAACCAGATTTCCACCTCTTGCCTGATTTGGATCCTTGCCAGTTTTCTGCATTCTCCTTTGGATCTGGAGAAGCTTTTGCAGAATGCTGGGTGGCTGTCTCTTGGGGTCTTTCTTCTTGGGCTTTTTTCAATCTCCTTGGATCACGCACCTCTTGTTTAACATTTCTCTTATTAGAATTTCTTTCATCTCTAGCTGCTTGTGCACCTTCTTCAGCATGCGACTGCTTAGGGCCTATCTGGCGTATCTTTCCAATTTTAGGAGTTGACGAAGTAGGAGACAGACTCCTAAGTCTTCTTTTAGGTGATCTCCTCTCTCGTCTTTTTGGAGAATGCGTAGATGGTGATCTTGCCTTAGGAGAGCGTGATCGTGACCGTTTTCTACTACTTGATCTTCCTTGTTTTCCACCCTGTTTTTCTGACTCCTCTGTAGTAGTGTCTTGTTTCTGAACAGCACCGTTAATCACTTTATTTCTGCTCCCCACCGGTCTATGTTCACATGTCTTATGCTCCTCCTTTTCCTTTTTCTCTGTACTTCTCCTCTTTTCTTTGACCTCCTCTTCCTTCCCCTCTGACTTATCTTGAAGATGTCTTTTCAGTCTTGGATCCCGCTTACTGATGTCAGAAACCTTGGTGCTTTCACATTCCTGGCTTTTACTATCTTTAGTATCAGGCAGCTTATTTTTCAAAGGGGATGGTGATTTAGATTTTGCTTTGGACTGTTCAAGTTCTTTCTTCTGTGTTTTTTCACTTGCTTTTGATTTTTCTGATTTTGTTGAGTTCTGTTTTTCAGCCTGTGCTGTTTTGTTTGCCTTGGTCTCAGACTGACTGGTCACACTTGGTGAAAATTCTTTCCTATGAGATTGATCTTTAGTATGAGAAGAATGTTGACCCATCCTATTAAGTCGAGGATCCCTGTTTACTATTTTGATATCATGAAGTGGAGGACTTGGGGATGGTTTGTTTTTTTCAGATTGCACAGCAGTCTGATGAGGTGGTTTTACTGTCATATGAGGTGTGGGAGAAATGTGTTGTTTGGAAGGTGCTGGAACTGAAGCTATACTAGATGATCCCTGCTGAACACTAAGAGATACAGCCTGAAATTGGAAAAAATACAGCATTAATCTGTATGCCACAACTGCTGCCCACAGATGTTAATATTCTGTCTCAAAAATAAAATTGTAATAGCCATGTCTTGAAAGTTACAAGCTTCAGCCATTTAAGTGAAATTGACCCACTAATTGCTAACTACAAGCACTAAAATAATGCAGTACCATTACAAAAGATCAAATTCAAATACAGTGCAGTATCAGTATATAAAGTCAATACTGCAAAATAAATAACTTTGGCACACATCCCAATTACAGTGCTAGCCTTCCTATATAGTCCACATGCTCTAGGCAACTCAGCTGCCAAGTATACTATTTTCACACTTCAGTTCAAAGATTTTTATTTTGTTTTGTCAACTGCCAACACAGCAAGACTTCCAACTACTGCCGTAGAGCCCAACAGCAGCATCAAACCGAGAAACTGACTTCATTCAGAAACAACCAGGCTCCCTTGTTCCTTAGAAGAAACATTTTTGAAATAGCCCAGCTAGCTGTCAACTGCAAAAGGTGAAAGATGAAGATCACAGTCAGGTATCATTCAAAGAGAAATTAAAACAAAACCACAAGAACTTCACTTTTTTTTTTTTTAACCTTTAAGTGCAATACTTAAGGTTTTAAGCTAAGAAAAACTGTTTAGGAACTGTTCAGGAACCTCAGATCACCCTGCATTGCTCCAGCAGTCCTAAAATAGCTACACTTGCCTAACATGAGGAAAAAACAATGAACTGTACTTACCAGTACAGCCAAGTACTCTCCAAAAGAGACACCTAACTATGAAAGTTTTATCAACTATCCTACTCACCAACTGTGCTTTAGTCTGTTCCAGCTCCAGCTCTAGTTTTTTTTGCTGAAGTTCTAACAACTGCTTTTGCTTTGCAAGCAATTGCTGCCTTATCAGTTGCTCCTGTGTCAAATTCTTTTGTATTTCAGGAACAGCTGGAGGAGTAGAGGCACCAGAAGTGACAGCAGAGGTAGGTGCATTAGATTCCTCTGGCTAAAAACAAAATAAAGAAAAGTTACATTTACAATCCTAATGAAATCCATTAAATCCATCTCCTTTCAGTGCTATGATGATCCAGTATCGGGATTTAGTTTGTACAGCAATTATAAACAGCAATTTTTTTGCCCCGCTACAAGTTGCCTGCTTTGACAGATGTAGGTCATTTAATATAAATGCCCCAATGTTCCAAAACGTAAAATACAATTTGTAAACAAAAAAATCCAAACCCTTCAAATATTCTGAATTTGTAAATTTCTCTTACCTGTTTACAAAGGTCAGATACTTCATTCTTAATATTCTAAATTGTCAAAAAGCAGCATACAAACAATGAAAACTACACGTATTACCATCTGTTCTTACAGAAGGCAGAAAAACTTACCGATTTATTTAAAAACTTAGGATTCACATGGATGCTAGAAGTATTCACATTTGGGGGCAGAGGTTTAATTGGCCAGGCAGGATCTAATGAGTTGACTCTGACATCAAGTGCATATAGTTTCTTCAAAGGAAAAATATCATCCCATGTGGAGCGTAACTTAAATAAACTTTTCCTAGTATTTTCATCCACCTAAAACAATAAAACAATTCTATGGCTTGTTAAGTTAATATAGAACAATTTCTTAAACTTTTCTGTAGACTTTAAGATTTCATTCATTTCCTATTTCTATCTTGCCCTTTTTAACATTCTGAACTTGCTACACAAAATTTACAAGCAGTGCAGACCACACATCTCTATCAATGGGATTAGTAATAGAAATTCAAATGTGAAATTGTTGTTTCAAGGCCATTTGAAGATTTTGTTGTGTATTACCATGCTCTGAGAATTTTCTTTCAACTTTTCCATTAGCAAAATTCTCATTTTACTGGCCCAACTTCTGTGGAAAAAAATACAGTAACAAAAGTATTGAAAGGCAACAGCCTCTGGGACAACACATTATTCAAGTGTTTGTGCTGGAGTGTAACAATGACAAACAAGAGAAAAAAACAACACTGAACAGAAAAAAAACGTGTTTTGCTCAGCTATTTAGCCACTGAAGGATTTTTTTCCCAACAAATGCAATAAAAGGAGTATTAGCTAAAATGAAGTCAATTATTATTTCAGTTCAGCTGCAGAATTAGACCCATCTATGTATGAGTCACAGATCAAGCGTACTTGTAGGACCAGAGGCCCATTTCACCTTTTTACAAACATTTGGTTTGGATTATCTCATGGCAGCTAAATTAGAAATTTACAATAAAGCAAAATTTAGTTCATCTCATAAGCTGAGGGGCTCAATTAAACAATAAATAAAAAAAAATTATAGTACAAAATACATGCAGCTGTCCTAATGACAAAATTTCAGTTCAATCATTAAATACTGCCCACATAGATGATTTCTGCTGCCGTTTTAAGATGTTACAGCTAGACACAGAATATTCTGGAAGGTTTGGAGGTTCTTTTTTGTAAGAGCAGGAGCTTCAATAAAAGTAATTCATACTTAGTAATTAAGAGATGCCTCGATACAATTTTCTATGAGGGTTCACTGAAGTTCACTGCAAAAATGTGCAGAAATGACTGAGCAAACAGTTCTGACTTCAAGTGTCTAAAGATACCTTAGTGACCATTTACTGATAAAACCTAATTTGTAACAATGCCTGTGCTGGAATTCTACTCACATCTTTCAATATGACCAGCTAAGCTATTAGAAATGACTGCCACTTTACACATTTAATTAGTACATGAACAGTTCTAGTTAGCTTAGTAGCAAATTAACATATAAAATTCTGAATATTAGTTATTGTCCAGAGCTTCACTCAGCTGCAACCTTAAATGCAACTCAGCAGAAGAGCATTCACAATTTAACACCAAAAAAACAAGTAAATCTATCTCTATCTGCTCTATACACAAGAGTTTAAGTCTTGTACAGTTATGGTAACAATCTATTCCTTACTTCATCATGCACTTTACATCTGAAAACCATATATACTGGTACTGGGATTTCAGATCCTTGCTGACAGGTAATGATAAATATGCAAAAGCTTCATTCATCTCATTCTTATGAAAAGCTACTTTCTTATACAGGAAACAAGAGAAGTTAACCCTTCTTTTTCTGATCCAACTTAAATCCATTCAAGTCTACCCTTTCAAAACCTGGACTTTGATACGCTTTTTCTCACTGAGGAATATGCACAATTACTTAACTGGGCTTCAAGATTAAAAGCCAGAATTAAAAGATATGGCAGCAGCTTTTAATGCTGAACAAAATTAAAACATTTATAATACAGTCATGCATTTTAAAGTCTTTCCCCCACAGAGTCACAGCATTTTTTTCAGCTTACAGATCACCAAGAGAGAAACAGGTGTCAGTGCTACTCATTCTTGAGTTTAAGCACTCTTTCTGCGCAATGCAAATTACGTCAGACAAATCTAACTACAAGAGAGAGAAGCTTTGAGAAATCCACAAGAAACCAACTCTCAGTCTATTCCTGGCATGAGACTATTAACTATCTTAAAAATAAACCAATGATTCGTAATTGGTCTATACATTTAAAAAAGTCTATCCAGCTAAGCCATCAATAATCAAAGTATTGTTAGTAAAATCCTGCCTGGACAGGAAAGCTATTGACATTTACACACCAAATTAAGTAATACTTTGCATCTTTCAGCTAACTTACATGCTTGATAACAGAAGGAACAATCTTTCATAGTACAGATACTGAGATTTATAAAAACCAATCAAATTGTATAGTTCACCACCCAAGAAAACCCAAACCTGAAAGCACGTACTTATTTTACCAGGAACAAATTTTGCTTAGAATACAGTACTTTTCTGAAAGTGTATATACCTTTTCAAATACACAAATAAATGTTGCAACTAGGTTTTTAGTAAATGCAGTGAGATACTCTCTTCCCACATTCTTGACAATGGAATCCATTAGGTACATAACGGGTAGCTTCTCTGATGCAGGAGCCTGGAGTAATAAGAAGAAACTGAGAAGTTTAGTACAACAAAAACATACTTTAACCTTTTCAAATAAAGGGATAACCAATCCCAGAAATACAGACCTCTCTTTTTGGTTGCCACTATAAATACCAAGGGGTTTGGCTTGAGATTTTTGTTTATACAAAAACTTAATCTGAAAAATGGAAACTCAGTTCAAAGTATAATGCAGTGGGTCTATCACAAAAAAAAAAAAAAAAAAAAGGAACACCTTAGGTTAATTTGTTTGTGTATCAAAGCTTTGGAAAAAGGGGAGGAAAAAAAGGAGGAAAAAAGAAGCCCACAAGACAGCATTGCCACTAGTGTACCAAGTGTAACCTTTCCCTTGAGAAAGTAACTCAGCAGGAAACCAGTCAGTACTTCAAGGAACTTCTAAAAATTGTTTGTAATTCAAACCTCCTGGATGCATTTTTCTGGATTTCACACAACACAAATTAAGACTTCTGGCAAACAGCCCATGTCAGTGAACTCCTGTAGCTGTAAATTATATGTTGATTATCACAGTCTTTTGTAAATCACACACAGAATAGGTTGCAATTATTTCACTGTAATCCAAATGGGTAGAGCAAGCAAGGAGTCCCATTCTCTCCTGGCACTTGCAGATGGCGATGGTTCTGATTTCCAGAGTGCATGCAAAAATGCAGTCAGAACAGAGTTCAAAATCCAGTCAAAACTCAATCATCTGGTGGACTGGGTAAACGCACAGACAAGCTCAGGAACTGCAACCACCATTTTCACAGAAGGCTGTCTTCAAACTCTGGATACAGCTTTGCTACAGGAGGCTTGTTTTTTGTTGTTTGGTTTTGGTTGGGGGTTTTTAAAATCCTTTTTCAAAACTCATAGCAGGTTTGTGCAACACAAGTGTGGTGACCCTGGACTGCTACAGCAACTTCCAATTTACAAAAAGCAGTACTGGACCAATAAGTGATTTTAATGCCTGCCAATGGATTTCACAAAGCAGAAGGCACAACAAAGTTCCAAAAAACATCAGCAAGTTCACAGACTTGTTGAAGAGGACATGAAAGGCAACACAGTGTGTGTTGACCATGATCCCCACGAAGAGCATCCACTTGTAATACTTTAAGTTCCATTCACCATCTGGTAAGCTCGGGATAAAAGCAGCATAACTTCACTCACTGCCCATTTTAAACAGAATAGGCTACTAGGTTAATTAGTGACACCTTACTTTGCACGCCCATTATCCAGACAAGTGTGTGAAGTGCTATTGCTTCACCATTTTAAATTCAATTCCTTCCCCTTTAAGGTGGTTCACAGAAGGGCACCCACTCAACAGTATTTTTACATGGGCAATCAGTGTTTCCTCACCCTTAAATGTGTATTAATTTACCATGACCTGAAACTTATTATTGAAGAGGGCAGAACTCCTTGTTAGTTGGGAGCAGAAGGGTGGGAGGGGGGGGGAGTGTCACTACCTTCGAGCATATGGGAAAAAGGTAGAAACAGGCAGGTGATGCATTTTGTACATAAAAAGACAAAAAACCCAGCTAAGTTAGCTAAAACTAACTGCAGCACATTAGAAGCCAATCTCACACTATGATAGAATACTGAACCGTAAACAACCTAATGTGCGTTAGAAAAAAGCATCGTTTAAGTCTCAAGACAAAAAAGACTGTGGCTCTGCAGCTATTTGAAATGTCTGTGGAATACTGGCTTCTTCTTTGAAGCAGCCTGCACAATGGCACATTAAAAACACTCCAGTTCTGAGTGCCTTCCTTTATAGGAAAATGACAGCGCACCATTTCTGACTTTTAGTCAGCTGTGTTAGGGACACAAAGAGTTGTCCCAGAAGTACCTATGCCCGAGAGCTATTCACTGAGTTATATTCTTCCATTTCACCAACGTAGGAAAGCAGCTCACTATAGTCATCTAAGCTGGAAGTTTGAGATGCAGGGAAACCATTAGTAGCAAAAGCACCATAAGAAAGTTTAACTGTCATTTTCATCATGCATCAGACTGTTACAGCAACCACACATGGTAACATCACAATCTAGGTAAGGAAGCCTACTTCTAACTATGGAGCACAATTAGCAGCTGAGCAGCGTACCCTGCTTCAAATATAAGCCATTCAGGTGTCACATTTTAAGAAACGTGACTTCAATATGGTTGGAATATTTAAGTCTTCTCTTCTGAAAGTGTTTATGATGGCAAGGTATCTAGCACGCATTTCAATAACCACAAAAGGGAATCCCAGACCCGAATGCATTTTGTTTTCAGGAGGTCTCTGCAATACCCCCAAGCAAGAAAGATGCCCGCACGACACTAATCAAAAGGCAGGAGAGGCGCCGCATAATCACCAGAACGCAGAACACTAACTCTGAGCTCATCAGCATATTATTAAAGACTTCTTTACTAAACTCCCACAGTTCCTTTAAATAACGTAGGAAAGCTATTGTTGGAAATGTGTGGCTCTTTTTTATTAGTTTCCTAAAAGATTCAAGTTTAAAATAATATCTGGCAATTGAACCCCAAGTCACAAACTTGTGAAAAAAAAAATTGTTTAAAAAAAAAAGAGCAACTTTGTATACAAAATGGGTCTTGGAAACAAATTCTGCACTATACAATGGTAAATAAAAAGACAAATACATATTTCACACTTTTTATTTACAAATTTTATAATACCAGTCACACATTTCAGAACCATTTATTAAATTAAATTGTAAAGCAGACCACTCAAGTTTTACACTAAACAAACTGTCTCCAGGCAACACTTTTTAAAAGTGGCTTAGTAAAGGAGATCACTTTCCCAGAAACAACTAAAAACTTGCCTTGAATAAACTACAGTCATAAACAGTAACTAAGCAAAACTAACCATTGATACAGGTTTTAAGACATCTTTAGGAAAAAACCCCACACTTCAGGGCAGGTTCTAAATCACCCAGAAATGAAAAAAAAAAATTGACAGCATTGTTATTCATCACAAATAATTTTTTACACATCCACTGCCCTTTAGGAGATATAATGGTGAGAGCTATTAGATTATGAGGTCACCTCCCCAAGGAATGGCAAAACTCAGCCACTGGCAGCATTTAAAACTAGACTGGAAGAGGTCTGTGGCACACTAAAAAGACATCCTGCATTGATAGAAAGGTAGATTAAGTATCTTAAAAGATCTTTCCCACCCCCATCATTAGATAATACAATTCTCACCATTATAAACCACGATTAAAGCCAAAGGAAAAAAGCCTTTTAACACCTGAGATCAGAGGGAGCAAGGGAAACAACGGGGCAGAGGTGGCTGGCACGAATACAGGGAAGGATGGGGGACTGAAAGAAGAACCCTTTTCTTCTAAAATGCTCGCTAAAAAGGTGCTGCAAACCCCCATGCATGTGCAGTGGCTGACTGATGTCAGCAACTGCCTGGGCTGGGCTCAGAGGGAGCCTCCTCTTTCCCTTTTTATATCATGTGCCTTTCAGACGCCATGTTAGATCCTACAGGCTGCTGCAGTTTCTACAGTCAGGGAGAATTTCTTCTGCCACCTCCTTAACCAATAAACTTCTCTAGCCTAAATAAATGAAATACGCACACAACACTAGTGCTACTCGGGGCACAGATCACCTGAAATCCAAACATTATCCCAAGCCCACAGAATTTTCTCTAATGAGGCAGAGCAAAACAATCCCCATCACCACCACACACGCTTCTCTAACCGAAAGAGATAATCACCTTTCACCCACAAACTTTTTTACGATATAAGGGAGCCCCCACCCCTCAATTAATCTCTAACAGGGACCGAACTGGAGAAATAGCTTTAACTTATACTTAAAGGTCATTATAATTAGCCTTTAGGAGGCGGACAATCTGCGTTCTAGAATCTTAACCTTATTTTTCCATTTAGGCTATCCACCCAAGAAAACCCCGACTCCCCACGAGGTCTCCTCACTCAGGTCCTCTCTAATGATTGCACTATCCACCTACTGTCGAAATCGCCTAAATCCAAAGGTTTACACACCAGATTGGGACACCGAATCTTGGCTCCGAGTCGGGGGAAAGCCCCGTTCCAAGGGCGAGGAAGTGCAGCTGCCCAGTCACTGCCGGGCCGCCATGTTGTGCCTGCTATTTACGCGGGGCTCACAGCGCGAGCCACGCTGCCCTCCTCCCTCAGCTCCTCCTGGGGACAGTCCCAAACCCTTCCCTACTCCCAACAGGGTGGTCCGGGGGCTGTTCCCCTCCCTCGAGTCCCCTGCTCCCTACGTGGTGGGAGGGCAGAAGTAGCAGCAGCAGCCTTAAGCTTCGAGATGAAAGTAGGAGCCCCCGCCCGCCGCCTCGCCCCGTTGCTCCCTGATCCCAACTGAGACACGTTTCCCTCCTCCGCCTGTTTCCCCTACGGCGACCCCCAGCCTCCTAGAACCCCGTCCTCCCCCAACTCCGTACAAACCCTAAACCCTCCTCTTNCGCGCCTCTCCTGCGGGTCCCCAGGCCGCCCTACCCCGCTACCCCGGCCGGTCCCCCCAGCAGTATAGGTAGGAGTAGTAGTCGGTGGAATATAAAAACCTTGGCGATTTGCGCCTCGATCAGGGAGACGATGTCCTTGGCGAAGGGCACGTTCTCCTCGGCCAGGATGGTCAGCATGTTGATGTGCGGCTTGCTGTTGAACGTCAGGTCCTCCAGCGACGACTGGTAGTCGCGGCACGCGTCCTCCCGGGCCTCGCTGCTGCCAG
The DNA here is from genome assembly GCA_013399225.1 of Rhipidura dahli. NCBI lineage: Eukaryota > Metazoa > Chordata > Aves > Passeriformes > Rhipiduridae > Rhipidura > Rhipidura dahli. Next base: position 410,601 of record VXAC01001104.1, on the reverse strand, counting down.
CGCTGCTCTCCGGGGCCGACATGCTGCTCCGACCAGGACCCGACCCACCGACCGACAGCCCCCTCCCCGCGATCCCCCGCCGCCGCCGCCGAGCGATGCAGATGCCGCCCCCCCGCCGCTGCCGCTGGGCTCCTCTACCGCATCCTCCACGCTGCGGCTCCCGCTGGCTGCGCTGCCGGTGCCGCCGCTCCTCGGGCCGCCGCCGGCTCAGTCTCCGCACTCACAAAATGGCGGCGGCGGGCACGGCTCGCGAACCGCTTCCCGCAGCCGTTGCGTCATGTGAAATTGTGCTCGGGAGAGGGGCCGGCGCTTTGGAGAGGCTCTTTTGTTCGCCGGGCGCGCCCTGATTGGCTGGCGCCCCGCCTGCGCGGCTCGCCATTGGCTCGCCCGTCACCACAGCGACCTGCGATTGGCTGGCACCGCCCTTCCTCCCCGCTGACGGGCTCCTGCGCCCAAGTCCCGCTCTCGCACGCGAGTCCCGACTCGCCATTGGCCGCATCTCCCGTCCCGCCCCGCCGCTTCCTCCCGCCTTCCCGCGCTGCCCCGAGCGCTGATTGGTGCCCTGCCCGGCGCAGCCCCGCCTCCCCCGCCCCGCCCCGCCCACCATTGGCTCAGCCCACTCAGCCCCCACACAGCGGCGGTGGGAGCGGCCGCTCCCGGGGCGCTCGGTGTTCTCTGCTGCGAGGGAAGCGATTGGGAGAGGGGCAGTGGCCATAAACACAAGAACTTCCACCTCAACATGAGGAGGAGCTTTGACGTTGAGGGTGCCAGGCTGCCCTGGGAAGTTTGTGGAATCTCCCTCTCTGCACACATTCCAAAGCTTCCTGGAGGTGTTCCTGTGTCACCTGCTCTGGGTCACCCTGCCTTGGTGCGGGGGTTGGAACAGATGGGCCTCCAGAGGTCCCTTCCAACCCTAACAATCCCGTGATTCTGTGACTCGTTCGCCTCTGCAAGCGCCCGTGACGTCCCCGTTTCTCTGATGCCAGCCTTGTAACCAGTCACCTCTCACAGCAGTGTTCCGAGCTCTGCGCAGAGCCAGGAGCCGCCGCAGAGAGCCAGGAGTAGGGGAGAGCGAGAGAGAAAAGTAACAAAACCTGCCTCTCCTTGGTCATGAGATTTGCCCAAAGGTACCTCTTGGAAGTGAATTTGCTTGCAAAGCATTTTCAGGTGTAGCCATTCCTTTCCTCCCCCCACTTCATGTTCCTTGGTAACCGGAGAACTGTCAGCATTTGAAACCAGGCAAGGGGTGAAAGCTTCATTAAAATACACTGCAAAACACACGTGGGATCGTGTTGAAAGTGCAAATTATATATATATAAATACATACATACATATAGTCTACAAATATAGCAGAAAGATAAATAAAAACGTAAACCCGGCACTTTTCTGACAAGAACTGCTGCTTATTGTTTTATCTGGCTAAAAATTTATTTTAGTTTCTGTGTTCATGTTTGTATCCCCTTTATGAAAAAGAGGGAAGGAGGGAACAGGAAATAAAACAGCATCTTCTATTTGCCTGTTGAATTGCATGTTCATGTTTGTTCCTGTAAGCCTCAAAAAGCTGTACTTTGAACACACCACTTTGCCTTTACAGTGTGTCACCACAAGATAAGAAAATAAAACTGAAGTTTTCTTCTCTGGCTGACCAAAGCTGGGATCGCAAGACCTTTCCTCAGAGTAAATATTAGCCGGCTGTTTGAAGACACACTGTCTATGAAGAATATTAATTATGTACCAGGAATCAAGCCATAATGTATACCCAGTTTATTGGGCAAAACCAGAACACGCTGTTCTGCTGCTAGGGGAAAAATGTGGGGGTGGGGAAATCTAGCTCCTCCTCCAACCACGTCCGTGTTTGTAAGTTAGAATGCTCGTTCCTATTAACGCAGGAGCAAAACCAATAATAGAAGCAAAACAGCCTCGATAAGAATGCCGTGTGGTACAAGGCCACCCTCAACACCAGATTTGCTGTTTACTAATCAGGAAAGGACTGAGCCCGATATGAAGCAAAGCAGTTTGCTGCCTCCAGAACACAGCCTTCCTGAGACAGAGTACACCCAACGTGCCCGAGCAGATCTCGTGTTGTAGTGTAAAATTAGTTTTCCTTTACCAGTGTTCATGTGAAGCCTGAGGTACCTCAGCAAAGTCACCAGGTTGGTAGTGAGGGGTTGCTTGTGGGGCCCTCCTGTGCCAATGAGTCATGGGAATACTCCGTGCTCTGAGCAGTTTTTGAAAGAGCTCGTTAAGATTGGCACAGGAATACCCATTGAGTCTATCCTGGGGCTCTTTAATGAAAAGTTGTTCATCAGTATGGAATTGTTTATTATTTATGGTATTTATGTTTGTTATTACAGAAATTGTGTGGTACCAGCAGTGTTTGCAGAGTGTGGGTTTCTCTACACCTACAAAAACACATCTCGTATGTGTTCTTGAACCTCCTATCTAAAGCATGGCTTTGCTGAAAGCATCACCTAGAAATGCCTCTTGTGCAGCTGTATTCCACTGCTTCTTATCACAGTTGACATGGCTGTCAGATAAAGTTTGGATATTTGGGTCATTTGGGAGTTTTTTATAGATGCAGAGATAGGTTTTGCTGGCATAAAACCAACTAAAAAGCCTCTAAACTAGACCCACATATAGCACACATGACTTGAGAATCCCCAGCAACTGATAATTAAGGAAGTTTTGCTGGATAGTTGGGAAATTCTAGCACTATGCAAGAAAAAATATCAAGACACCTTCCAGGAATTTATTACATTCCAAAACATCCGTAGTTGAGAATAGTCATGCTTGTGTTTATGTGTTTATGTTATGAGATGAATTTTCTTAGGGAGTTTAATAAAATTCCTTTAAACTGTTTTATAGCTATACAAGGTTAGGGGAAAAAAAAAAACAACAACAGATCTTTAGGCATCCAGAAATGTTCCTGCTGCTTTTCATTCTGGAAAAGTGGAAAAAAAAACCTAATTGAAAATGCATCCTTTTTGACATGTCTGGGAGAGGAGAACACAGGCACTAGAGAAACAAACACAGTGTCGATTTTTAAATATTGGTTTAATGAGATGTAAATTACCCCTCCGTGTATGAGCTGGAGTCCTTTGTTCTCCAGCTGAGATTCTCTTAAGGAAGCAGGCTGTGTTTCTCTGGGCCTCCCAGAGGGTGCAAAGCTTTATACTCTCCTCGAGCCTCCAAAGCAGCTCCACTGTCATCGGCCTCACACACTCCAGCAGCTTTCTGGAACAGCCTTGACTAGAGAGGTTTGCCAGTGTAGCCACAGCAGAAGACCTGGTAAACCCTCCTAGAGACAGGATCCAGTTTAAATTGCTGTAGTAACTATCTCTTGTTTATACCAGAACTGCAGAGGGTGTTTTGCTGTTGAAACCACACCTGTAGGGTTTTGCTGGCAAAGCTGTATTGATTGACGAGTGTTACATCCTGCTATTGCTAAATCAGCAAAACTTTTAAATGTAAACCAAACCCTTGTCGTCTGCCAGCCAGATTACTCCTTGTCTAGGTTACACAGGTGTCAGGCAGCTTCCCTCACTTTTATTCATCTGTAGATTTGTACCTTGGTGACCTCTGTCCAAATAACCGCAAGCTTTTTATAACTGGATAATCTCCTGTTTACAGCTAAGCACCTGGGTTGCTCCAAATGCAGAGAGCTTAGTTTTGTTCACAAGGTCAAAATATAGGAAACACTGGAATTGTGGATTTGTGGAAGCACAAAATTTTGCAGTTTACTTTTCTGGTGAATAGAGCTGAATTGCAGATGCATGATGAAGGTACTATCTACTAACATTACTTACAAAATTCTGGGTATTGAAACTTTTCTAATATGGTTTGGGTTTCATAGCCTCACAAATTCTTAAGACATGATAAATATATTTAGTAAAAGATCACTTGCTGGGTTGATTATTAGGAAAAATTCAAATATGGACATAGTGAAAATTATGTTTAATATGTCTAGATAAATGTACTAACCTGTATTGCCTTCCTTTCACAGCTTTGCAAGATAGTCCTGGCAGCACGTAATCTCTGTACCATCTTCATTGCTTTGGATTCATCTTTACAGGAGAGCAGACAGACCTCAAACGGCAATGAGCCAAAATCAAAGACTAAGGATAGATAGGAAAGAAACTGTTGATTATAAATATTGCTGTCTTTGCCAATCTACACTAAATACCGTGGCAATTAAAAAGAGAATAAAAAGAAAGAAAGGTGATGTCTGAGATATTTTGGACAGTATTATCAAACCTAGTATTTGATATGTGGACATAGCACCCAAAGATGTGACAGTAAGTCTTGTGAAGCACACCTTTATTTATGCTGACTTCAGCTATGTGGGCTACCACTAAAAGCCTGACCCCAGCACCTTTGTTCCTTGTGTTCCTTGTGCTAAAGACCTGCCGCGTTCCCAGGAAGGTTTATGTCATCTTTGGAAACCCCGTGTTGTTGCAGCTAGATTGTTACTGGTATCCAAGTTGATATGCCACCAGCTCACCTTCTGAAATGCCATCTTGGTGGACCTTAGGAGACTGGAGAACTCAAAACCCAGATATATTTTACTCTGGCACATCTGTGTCATCTTCAGCTACCCAGACAGATATTTATTACTGTCTTCTTTTAGCTGGGTGACATTTTGCTGGGCAAGGTTCTGGGTTGCTACAGAAACTGTCTCTGCAGATCCATTCAATCAAGCAAGGCTCTAGTGACAAGACTCATGCTTTCAGCAGGAACATAAATAATTCACATTTTTGCTGGCCAGCTCTCCGTGCCTTCCCTACAAACAGGCTGGCAGCTCCAAGGAAAGCAGCTGCAATTAGCTGGAACTAATATCTAGAGAGTTAAAGGTACGTTTACTAAAATATACTATATTTTGGAAACATTTTGCTTCAGGGCCTAATTTCATTTTTTTTTTTTTTTTTTTTTTTTTTTTTTTTTTTTTTTTAAGGGGGCACCCCCGCCAAC